>VXBU01001144.1:1506840-1517453 GCA_013400315.1 Bombycilla garrulus | reverse complement strand
TAATAATAATAATAATAGTGGTGGCTAAAGAGGCTGCAAGCCTCGGAGACCTCCTCGCTCAGTCATTTTCTCCTCTGGCAGCTCTCCCACGAGCTTCTCCCGCTCCAACCTGGCACCCTTCTTGTCTTACAGGACGTGGGCTCTCTCATGCCTTGTCTCACCCTTCTCCCCTCCTGAACCCTTCTCCTGAAGGATGGCGGCCGCCTCTTTCCGCTACGGCCTGACTATCACGGGGGCGGTGCTGCTGGTGACGGGGACGCTGTGCTTTGCCTGGTGGAGTGACGGGGAGGTGGGCTCGGGCAGCGGGGCTCGCCTCCTGCCTCCCCGCGAAGCCGAGGCCGTGCCCAGCTCGTCCTCCTCCAGCGCCCTGCTCCGCTCCGTCAGCTTCTTCTGCTGCGGCATCGGCGGCATCCTCCTCGTCTTCGGCCTCCTCTGGTCCGTGAAGGCCAACGCCAGGGTGGTGTCCCGGCGCTACCAGTACCATTTCCCCAGGGACCTGCAGTACTTCACGGCGGAGCCTCCGGAGAAGTGGAACTGCAGGTGGGAGCCTCACGTCTGCCAGCGCCCGGGTGGGCAGCGGTGGAGGACGGGTCTGGCTGTCGCTGAGGCTAAACCTTGCTGGCTGGTGAACTCGGAGGAGCGGCAGCGCTGCTCTGTGCCCTCCTGCTCCCCGAGCAGACGCTCCTGCTCATTAGTGTCAACCCGAGCAGCCCCCTCCCTGCCCAGCCCCGAGTGCCCAGGCTGGCTCGGCTCCATCCAGCTCTCCTTGCCCTGCAGGGCCATCACGTGCCCAGGGACACGTCTCCTTAGCAGGGCCACCGAGCAGAAGAATACATTGGTTTTCTGGCAGAAGGTTTGGGTGTGGGGGTGGGGAGGGGTCACTCAGAGCTCCAGTCCCGGTCTCCCAGGTCTGCAATGCTCTGTAAGGATGAGGGTGTTTAGAACATCTTTAATGGAAGCAACATCTTTCTTGCAAGAGAGTCAAATGGCAAAAAAAAAAAAAAAAAAGGAAAAAAATCTATGGAATGGCATCAAAACAGGAATGTGGGCAGAGGGTCCTTTTTGAAGCCCATGTCAGGGTATAAAAACACTCCTTGCCCTGCCCTGAATACCACTGCTGCTTTTCAGGTTCCTTGAGTCTTCCAGTGTGAACCTGAGATTTATTCCCATTTCTTCATTTAAAAGTTTTTTTGATCAAAAAGGGATTTTTTTTTTTCATGGAGACTGCTGTGGAAGCAGAGCCAGCCAACCCTTCCCAGTGCTGCTTTATGGAGTCACAGCAAAGATCTTGGCTCCGGCATAAATCGGGCTCTGGGGAAAAGCAGCACTAAAAGAAACTCTTAAGAACATGAAACCACAAAAACACAGTTGAAGTGGGAGGCACGTTCCTGGTTCTCCAGGGGTTTCTGTGCCCATCTGGATATCTGTGAGCTTGTGAGCCCGTCTGGGTGTCTGGGGGGGAGGTTCCTTGTCCCAGGGAGGGACTTTGCTGTGCCCTGTGGGAATGTCCCTTTCCCTGAGCTCCCAGCTCCCCTGCTGGATGGGATGCAGCACCCTGGCAGCACTGGTGCTGCAGCAGCTCCTCCAGCCCCACACAGCATCCTGTGCTGGGATAAACCCCCCCATCCACATTTCCAAGGTAGCATTCCAGTGCAAGCTGAGGCTGATTGGGAAAATCCCTGGCAGAGCAGCCTGGGGCGGCCTGTCTGGGACAGAGATCTGCCAAGTTCAGGATGGAGACATCCCTGTGGAGCACATGGTTTTTCATTTGGACCAGCTGTGCCCTCCTGTGCCCGCTGCCTCCCCTGCACACTGGGCTGGGTTTCATCTGCAGTGATGAGCTGTTTTCACAGCATCCTCTGCTTTGGGACTGCACCGTTCTGCAGGGTGCCAGCCAGGGCAAAGGTTGTCAGAGGTTTTCCCTGTACACAAGCCATGTTTGCTCAGGAAAACTCTGCTGGAAGTGGCACCAGGCTTGGCCCGTGCAGGGCAGGCTCTGGCTGGCATGGGAGAGGGGTGTGACTGCGGTGACCTGGGGCACCTGCTGCTCGTCCAGGTCCTTGTGCCGGGATGCTCCCTCAGCTCTCAGCAGCCTCTGTCCTTCAGGGGGTGAATTAGGGGTTACGCATGATGGGGATGGGATCTGCCATGGGACCCTCTTGCAAAACCTCATGGAAGCCAGGAAGCAGCTGACATGGTCACTCCTGGGTGCATGACACGTGACACTTCAGCAAAACCTGCCCACGTGCTGCCCCCAGTACACGCATTAATCATGCTCAGGGATGCTCCGGACAATGGGGTTGATGGGGTGTTGGGGTGCTCCAGTTAATGGGACACTGGGATGTTGCAGCTGGGTGCTGGGATGCTCCAGCTGCATGCTAGCATGTTGATAGCGTGCACTGGGATGCTCCAGCTGGGTGCTGGGATGGTGATGGTGTGTGCTGGGATGCTCCAGCTGCATGCTAGCATGTTGATAGCGTGCACTGGGATGCTCCAGCTGGGTGCTGGGATGGTGATGGTGTGTGCTGGGATGCTCCAGCTGCATGCTGGCATGTTGATGGTGTGTGCTGGGATGTTGATGGTGTGTGCTGGAATGCTCCAGCTGGGTGCTGGGATGTTGATGGTGTGCGCTGCTCGGTTTCTTCCTCTTCCCCCGCAGCTCCTGGGACGCCAGTGCCATCCCCACCTACGAAGAAGCCCTGACGTGCAGACCTGCGCTCGGTGCCCCGGCCTATGTGCAGCCGCCGGGGAGGAAGGAGGAGCTCACGCCGCCCCTGTACCGCTACCTGGAGGAGGACGAGAGCTGGCAGGGCGGCCGGCGGCGCAGCTCCTCGGACAGCGCCTTGTTCCGCCCCAGCCCGTCCTGGCTGGACTCGCCCCAGCCCGAGGAGCCGCAGGCAACGCCTCCCCCCAGCTACGAGAACATCAGCGTCCGGGGGCTCTGATCCGGGGCAGCCCGGGCCGGGACTCTGCGGGTGGCTGCCCAGTCCCTCGGCTTTAAACTGAGCCTCTTCGGTGTGGGGGTGAGGGCAGGGAGGGGCAGCCCGGCTCTCCTGGCTGTCCGAGCCATGGGCCCGGCGCTGCTGGGATCCCGGGTCCTGCGGGCGATGTGCTCAGTAACTGGCATGTTTGAAAGCTTTCATATTTTTAATAAAACCACCGCTGGTTTCAGAGGTTTTGCATTCCCTGCTCTGACTCGCCCTGGGGAGCTCCTGTCATGCCAGGGGCTGCCAACAAAATAATAAATCTGCAGCAAAGACCGTGTAATCCGGACAGAGAAAGCCCAGCTCCTTCTGCACCATTCTCTTCTCTGCCTCTGCAATGCCCCTTCCAGCCCTGTCTCCATCCCTTCCACCTGGCTTCCCCGAGTGCTGGCTCCCCACGCCTCACCTCGTTTGGTGCCACAGATGCTCAGTGGGTCGTGCCTGTGCTCAGAGCATCCAAGTGCACTTGGCATTTCAGGCAGCCTCCCAGAAAAGCCATCCCGAGTGGCACAGCCCCCTCCTCCCTGCCCTCCAGGGGTGGGTGTGCAGCCTTGCCCAGAGGAGAGGCCAGCAGCTGTGGCTGCTGCCAGTTCCTGCATCCCACCAAAACAAAGGGCTGCCCTGGGCCCCCTGCAGGGCTGCAGAGTGGCTGAGGAGCCCCAGACATGTCCTACAAACTCTTTATAATATAATTATTTGTCATAAACCAGGTGTATCAAGGGAATAAAATAAACACTGTCTGTCTGTTGGATGTGTGGTGGGACGGAAACACCTTTTAACACCACAGCTCCAAATTCGGTGTACACAGGGCACAGGGATACTTTGTCCTCACTCCTCCTGCATGGACCAACCTCACTCCATCCATCCCTGGCTTTAGTTCCTTCTCCACACCCACTTTCTGTCCTGTGAGGCAGCCTTAGCACTCAGCCAGAGCAAGGCAGGGTCTGTTCCAAACCCCCCACCCTCCAAAAAGACCCCAGAGCACTCCCTCTTTTCCTGTTGCAGTCCTGCAGCCCTTGAGAACACGCTGGGCTCTGGCATCCCCCTTACCTGGGGCTGTGCCAGCTCTCATTTATGACCAAGCCCAGCTCCAGCGCCCAGGGCTGGGAAAATCCCAACAGCATCAGCTGCTCTGCGGGTCTCCATCCCTGCAGCCGTGCTCCCCTCTCGCTCCCTGTACCTTCCCCGGGCGTGGGGTCCGGCTGAGTGTGCCTGCAGGGAAGGTTACCCGGACACGTGTGGGGCGGCTCCACTGGAGTGTGAACGGCGGGGCAGTGTTTGCATTCATTACAAACCCATTAAAAACTGGCTGGCTCAGCCCTGGGCAGGACCAGCTCAACGTGCAGCTGATCCTCAGCTCCCGGCAGCCTCTGGAGAGAGAAACCACTCCTTGCCTCACGCCGCAGGTGTGCTCGGCAGGCACAGGTGAACGCGCTGCCCGAAATCTCTCCTCCTGCCTCTCCCAGCTGGAGCCCATGGCGGAGGACAAGAGCTTCCGCTACGGGTTCATCATCTTGGGTTTCTTCCTGGTCATGCTGGGGATGTTCATCATGAGCATGGAGAAGCCCCAGTACTACATCACCTTCTGCGTCCTGGGTGTCCTGCTCGTGGCCGTGGGCATCACGTGGAGCATGTGCCAGTGCTACCCAAAGGTAGGATCCCTCCCGCTGCTGAGCGCTCTGGGGGGGCTCAAGGTCTCGGCTGGGTTCGGGGGGGCTTTGGCTGTTGTGGATGTGCAGCCTCAGGTTGTGCCTCAGTTTCCCCCAGGGAAGCCATCTGCAGGACAATTGTTTTTTTGGGAGGCTTGAAGCCTGCAGGATGTGCCCTGTCTCCTTCACCCCCTGCACACCCCTGAGCCTGGGGCTTTGCTTTCAAACGGGCAGCAGGGAGTAATCCTGAGGAAGTAAACTTGTGTTCATCTCTCCCATGCAGCCCCTTCCTTGGGGTCCAGGCTTGGTGGGCTCCCAGGGCTTCCCAGAAGGGGCTGTGGTGGCCATGGGGGTGGGGGGTCCCTGCCCCCCGGGCACAGCCCTCACCTGGCAGTCTCCTTGGCAGAGGGCACTGCCGGCAGGAGCGCAGCCACGCGTCTCTGCTCTGGCTCTGCCAGAAAACGGGTTTTTCCAAGAACAGGGCATCTGTAGGACTGATCTGGGCACTGCCGGGTGGCCTGTCAACAGCCAGGCTGCCCTCCAAAATGTGGGGGAGCCACCTGAGGAGCCAGGACCAGCTGGGACCTCTGAAAGCAGGTCTGTGGGGTTGGGGTGAAGCAGAAACCAGCTCCCCTCAAAGCTGAGCTCAGTCCCAGCTAGGAGGGAGATGAGGCTTTGCCACTGTGCTCGAGGCTCAAGGATGGGACACCCTCGGTGTGGTCCCTGACCACTGACCTCCTGTGGGCCTTGGGACTCCCTCTGGGCTTGGGGACACGTGTGACTCCACAGCGGGAAGGACACTGAGGACAGTGCTGGGCTGGATTCATTCATTCCCTATTGATTTTCCTCCAAGCAGCCATTTCCAAGGAAAACATCCAAATATGGTGGGAAAAGACCCTAAACCCAGCTGAAGGGACACTCTGGCTCTTTTCCCACTGTGGGGGTCGAGGGTCCTTGTGATGCCCAGCACGGCCCCCGGGCTCTGCTCCTCTTTCCCCCCCAGGTAACATTCGTCCCTGTGGACCTCGAGCGGTTCCTGGACCACAAAGCCATGGTGCTGCCACAGAAAGACTCCAGGTGGGTCCCACAGCAGGGACAGGCTCTCAGCCTGGGGACACAGGGACACAAAATGCCAAGCAGGGACCAGGCGGGGAGAGGCAAGGGCTGCCTGAACCCCCCCAGGGCTGAGCGTGATCCGTGCTGGGGGATGCAGAGCATCCGGTGCTGTTCCTGCAGGAATCCCCTGGCTCTGTGCTGGTGTGGGCAGTGACATGGCCCTGGTGGCCTCTAAAGCCCCTCCCTCAGGTGACGGAGCCCTGTGCGCCTGTGCCAGAGCTTCTCCCAGCTCCGGGCTCCAGCTCTGCTCAGCACCCTGTTACCCCTGTGCCTGCAGCTTGATTGTCCCCTGCCCCAACCAAGAGGCCATCAGCACCTATGAGAAGAGCCTGCCATCCTACGAGCAGATCCAGAGGCAGGTGGGCAGCTCGGCTCCACTCCTGTTGGAAGCCAGGGCACAGCCCAGATCCCGCAGCTGCTCCCAGTCAGCCGTGCAGGCCAAGGCAGAGATCCACTGGGAGCTGGGGGGTGCTGGAGACCTCCTCCAGGATGCGGCCCCTCGCCTGGAAACAGCGGCAGGCAGCTGGTACGTGGTGCCTGCGGGCTTGGGGTGGCACTGCTGGCAAGTGGGGTGAAAACGGGGGGATCAGACTGCCAGTATTGGGGGAGGGAAAGGATGCAGAGGGGTTTTTGCTGCTGTCACAGCAGGATTCTCTGAACCAAATTATTCCCCAGGAGGAAATTTGGATGGCCTTTGGCTGTAATTTATGTTCGGATGTCTGCATTTTTGCATTTTGCTTTTATTTCATTTTGCTGATACAAACAGCATCCCTCACAACAATAACCCCAAAGTTCCTGGTCGGATTTTGATAGAAATGAGATGCCCAGCACATGACCCTTAAACCAGTTGCCACAGAGGATGCCCAAGCCTTGGTTTGGGAGGCCCCAAAGGGCTCTGCAGCTGACGGGGTCACTCTTCAGACTGCGGGCATAGGACTTGGGCACCTGCCAAAATGTAGCTGCAGCTGGGATGGGTGCAGTGGTTTAAGGGTTCAGGAAAGAGAGATTCAGGAAACGCAAGAACAGCCACTACTTCACCCCGTGGGCAGCAGGAACCTGGCAGGAAGGTGTCCCCATGAAGGCAGGCACCGGGGGTGGCACAGGGACATCCCAGGGCCCTCCAGCCGCCCATCAAGGGGACTGGCGATGCTGGGATGCTGCCCGAGCAGCCGCCAGCTCCAGGGGAAGCGCAGCTCCTGCCCAGCCGTGTTTGGTGTAACCGTGTCCCCGCAGCCCCGCCCGGCCAGCCCCGGGGGATGCCCCGCTGGCGTCCCTGCTGGAGGAGATGGACACGCCGTCGCTGGAGGGCTCCGTGCCCGGCAGCCCCACGGCACACAACCGGACCGTGCCCTCCGCCACCCGCTCCGGCCACACCCCGAGCAGCGCCCCGGCGCGGGGAGAGCAGCCCCGATCCCCCGGGAGGCGCCTCGGGGAGGAGGATGACCTCTACTACGGGCTCCAGGAGGAGGCGGATGCTCTGCTCAAGGAGAGCGACAGCGTTTTTGAGCCTGAAAATTGATTTCCTGGAAAGAGTGGACTCTTGGCATGGACTCACCTCATGGAGGGGACACACAGGTCACTGTTCCTGAAAGTGCAGTGGCCTCAGGCTCCTGCCTGGCCCTGTGCCATGCTGCACCCCTTGTGCACACCCAGCCGCTCAGGAGGCTGTCATTTCCCCCAGACCCAAAGGGGGTGCACACATCGTCCGAACTCAACAGAATATGGGACAAGGCCCCCTCGCCAAAGCCATTTGGGAGGGCACAGAGAAGCTGGGCTGGGCAGGATCTGGGCTAAATACTGTGCTTGGGAAGGGAAAGGATTTGCTGTGCTGTTTGGGACAGGATCAGGTTGAGGTAGGTTAAACGTGCTCAATGCAGGTGGGTTTTACTGGGCAGAGATGTCCTCAAAGTCTTTTTCCTGCTTACCCAAGCTCTGCTGAAATTAAAATTCGATCCTGAGTCTCGTGCAGCAGACAGCCTTCATATCTGCATGTTGGGAGAGGGGTGATGAGGTGACAGATTGTGCCCTGTCTCCTGCACAAGGAGCAGCAATTTTGGGGACACAGGCAGGAGGACACAGCTGACCCAAACCCCTGGTGATGACACTTGAGGTGGTGGCTTTGCACACTGCTGGGTCGGTGTCAGCGGCTGCAGGTGGGTTGGGACTCCAGATTGTGCCGTCCCCAAAGTGTCTGTGAGTGAGAAGTGTTTGCTCCAAACCACATGGATGGGTCTCAGCCTGGTTTGTCACCGTGACAGGGACAACACAGGGGCTCTCCACATCCTCCCCAGAGGTGGCAGTGCTGGTGGGAGCCACAGCCTTTGGCTGCTCGGGACTGCAGGCTCTGTGGGGCTGAGCCTCCCCACGGCAGCTGGGTTGGGATCAAAGCATCAGTGCATCCAACAGCATCACAGAACTGAGTTGGGAGGGAGCTTAAAACTCCTGCAGTTCCAACCCCTCGAGTGCAAGAGTGGTGGAAAGCTGTCCTCCAGCAGCCAAGGGGGATGGAGCACAGAGCCCTGGAAGGTTTTCCTGTGTTCCCTCACCGTCCAGGGAGTGCTGGTGCAGTGCAGGGTGTGCAAGGAAAGGCTGTACCTGAGGTGTCACACCCCCGTGACACTCCTGCTGCTGCTCCTGCACCCTGCGCTCACCTTGGTGTCACCACAGCAGCCAGGGAGAAGGGCAGGGAGCAGCTGCACGCTCAGGGTGTTTATGGACAACAGGAGGGTGGGGAATGAGGGCTCCAGTGTTGGCTAAACACGGCCACGGGGTTGTGAGATGCTCTCCAGGAGGAAGCATTACCAGATTGATTGCAGGTACTCAGCTCCTGCCTGTCCTTCCCAAGGTGAGGGAGGCTGGTGGCTCTGGGAGTGCTGCTCCGATGGGGCTGTGTCTCACTGAGCTCCAGAGGGTGCCCGGGGCAGGATGTCACTGTCACTGCTCCTGTGGAGTGTGGGAATCTGGTGAGAGAGACCCAGCAGCTTTTACCTATAGAGCCACAGAATGTTTGGGCTGGGAAAGGATCTTAAAGATGATCTTGTTCTGAGCCCTGTGCCATGGGCAGGGACACCTTCCTCTAGACCAGGCTGCTCTGAGGCCCATCCAACCTGGCCTTGAATGTTTCCAAGGATGGGACATCCACAGCTTCCCTGAGAAAACTGTGCCAGGACTTCACAGTCCAAAATCCCTGCTATCCTGTAGTCTCTGTACTGGAAGGGGCTCTAAGGTCTCTCTGGAGACTTCTCCAGGCTGAACATTCGGAATTTCCTCACAGAACTGATTCCTACCTCATGGTTGGTGCTCAGATTTCTTTTTTGGCAAAAGAAATCTGTTTTTCAGAAGCATTTCTCCATGAAGCGGCAGGGGAGGGGGCTGACACAGCGCCTGGACCCTCTCCCCCACGGATCCCCTCACGCAGCTGGACGTGCATCCCCCGATCCCTGGCACAGCATCCTTGAACCGAATGACCCGGCCCCGCGCCGGCCGGGGTTAAACATTGTGGGAATCGGGACATTCCTGCATGGCATTACGAGCCGCCCGCAGCCCCGGCTCTGCCTCCGCTTGTGCGGGGGGGGGAGGGACCACCCACGTGTGTCACCGTCCCCAGGGACCCCATGCGTGTCACCGTCCCCAGGGAGCCCGCGGGTGGAGCCGATGGTCGGGGGAGGGGCTGGCGGTGCCACCCCTGCTGTCACCCCGTGGGACCGGGTCAGGCCCGAGCCCTTGGTGGCCCGCGGGGGGCAGAGACATCAGCGCACCAGTGGTGTAGTGGTATCATGCAAGATTCCCATTCTTGCGACCCGGGTTCGATTCCCGGCTGGTGCAGGACAAGCATATTCCGGGGTGTGGCGCCGTGAAAATCCGGTGCTCACATGTGTGCAAGATTCCCTAAATCTGTGGGAAAATTGTTTTTATCGACAGAATGCTTGGCCCAGCGCACTCAGCCCTATGCCCGCATTCCCAGGAGGGGATTTAGGAACTTCCCCCCTGGTGGGTGAGGTGTTCTCTGCTGCCTCCTCTGCTCTCTCATTCCTCCCCCTCAACACGGGCGCCCCCTTTACACACCTCACAAGGAGCCAGGACCGAAATGGAGCTCTTCTGCTCAAGGTGCAAATTTTAGGCTGTTTCTGAATATTTTCTCAATTTAAAAAAATATATCCTTTCTGCAGATATCCACTCTGGAGTGTGAGAGCTGGGCCGGATCCTTTCCCAGGTGCTGTGTCTGGCTGTTCATGCCGAGACCCCCACGGGTTCCTCACACGTGGGGATGCACGGGGAACTGGGGAGGCCTCCACCAGCCTCTCCCTCCTCTTTGGGCTCCCTGCATCCTTCCTTGGGACACAAATTTGTGCAAAAACGAGGGGAAAGACTGCAGGGAGAGGGAGACTGTCCCCTTGAGACGGGGTCCCTCCGTGCTCAGCTGTCTCAGAAGCCTCCTGAGGCCCCAGTGGTGCATTGTGGCACTTTGTGGCACTGAGGAAGCTGAGCCAAAAATCAGCAGTGAGGCTTGTCCCCATGATCAGTGTCCTGAACACTGACCCCTTCCAGAGCCAGCTCTCTGCGGCAGAGTGGGTGACAAGCGGGGTTTGGTGTCACCCAAACCAGGGTTCAGGCACCCACTTGAGGTCTCATTAAAAAATCAACATTTCCCACACAAACTGTTCACATCCATACTAAACACACACACCCATAAGACTTATAAAACATACACTCCTATATAAAACATTAATGTCCGTGCAAACCATATACATAATTATAATCCATTTAATAATGGATAATAATAGTTATTATTATTATTATTATTATTATTATTATTATTATTATTATTATTATTATTATTATTATTATTATTATTATTATTATT
>VXBU01001144.1:1438554-1506773 GCA_013400315.1 Bombycilla garrulus | reverse complement strand
TATTATATTTATATATAATACTTTTTATATATATATATAATTATGTATCTTTCAATGCATACAAACCACACACATAATTATAAAATGAACACCCATGTAAAACATATATTCATACAAACCATACCCATCCACACTGAGCACACACATCTGTGTAAAACAAGTGCATCCATACAAACATATAACCTCTGAGGAGCTTATAAATAACCAGTCAAAACACAAATACATTCCTATTTCCCTGAAGAGCCGGGAGCAGGGACGGGGTTTGCCGAAGGTCACCAGGGATGTGGGGCGGTGTGGGATCCCGATGCTGCGGGAGGGCAGAGGTGGGAAGCGGCGTGGAGACCTGCGGGAAAGCGCCGGTATCATCCCGCAAAAAGGGCATTTGCGGTGTGTGACGGCTCTGTAAAAAATGCCCAAACAGGATTAGAGGATTTCACGGGAATTTATTCGTGGAGTGAGGCAGTAGGAGGCACATTAAAGCTTTCAGCCCTTTCTGCAAACAGTCCTTGAGCGGCTGCGCTTTGCTCGCCAGAGCCCCCAGCGATTCGCCAGGGCTCGGGGTGAGCAGCGGCCCCATTTGCCCTCTCGCCGCGGCCCCTCCGCCCCGCGGCCCCGGTAATGCTCAACCCGCCCGGCGGGGGCCGTGCCGTGATCCCCGCCCCGCCGCGCTGAGCCCCGGCGAGACGAGACGGGCAGAGCCGCGGCCGCGGGAGTGCTCCGGGAGCTACGCGAGTGCGCCCGGGGAGCGCCGGTCCGTGGGTGCCCTGCAGGGGCTCGGATCCGCGGGTGCGCTCCGGGAGCTCCGATCCGCAGGTGCGCTCCGGGCCCCCCGGCTCCGCTCCAGCTCCCCGGCCCCGCTGCAGCCCCTCGGCCCCGCGGGTGCTCTCCGGCCCCTCGGCGGTCGCGCAGGGAGTTCCTCGCCCCGCCGAGGGTCCCGGCGTCTCCCGGCACTGCCGTCGGGGTCCGGGATGTCCCCGCGGGCGCTGGAGCTGGTGCTGGCGCTGGCGCTGGCGGACTTGGTTCTGGCCCCGGGGGCGGCCGAGGACGGGGAAGCCGCCGTCGGGGCCGCCCCTCCGGGACCCGCTGGTTTCCACCGCGCCGCCAAGGTGAGGAGCGCGGGGTGGGGGGACAGCCACGCTGCTCTGTGTGTGTCTGTGTGTCCCCAAGCCCTGCCCGGTGCTCGTGTCCCCGCAGGCGTCGTGGCGGCTGCCCGGGCGCTACGTGGTGATGCTGCGGGCGGGCAGCGAGGCCGAGCTGCGGGGCACGGCCCGGCGGCTGCAGACCCGGGCGGCTCGGCGGGGACACCGGGCCGAGCTGCTGCACGTCTTCCACCTGCTGCCCGCCTTCTTGGTGAGGATGAGCGGCGACGTCCTGGACACGGTACGGGGAGGGGAGAACACGGTCGCGGCGGGGGACGGCAGCTGCGGTGGGCACCGGTGCGGGTGGCAGCCCCAGCCTCGGGGTGAAACGGGAGATTTGTGTCCTCCTCGCAGGCGCTGAGGCTGCCGCACGTGAAGTACATTGAGGAGGATGCCTACGTCTTTGCCCAGAGCATTCCCTGGAATTTGGGCAGGATCGTGCCGCCACAGCCCGGCTCGGGCGCCTACAGCCCTCCCAGTAAGCGCTGGGGTGTGTGAGGGGGGCGACTCTTCGAGGAAGAGTCAATTCCCCTCTCCTTAACTTGAGGGATGGGAATATTTCTCTTTCCCATGGTGCTGTGCGTCTGGAGCTGCATTGTGGGAGCAGCCCAGGTGGGCTGCGCTGACCGTGATGGTTCTCAGCTTTCTCCCCTTCCGATCCTTGGCAGATAAAGGTGACCTGGCTGAGATTTACCTGCTGGACACCAGCGTGCAGAGCACTCACCGGGAGGTCGAGGGCAGGGTCACTGTGACTGGCTTCGAGAGCATCCCCGAGGAGGATGGCACGCACTCCCACAGGCAGGTGAGTCCTGAGGTGCCACGTGCTGCATCCTGGCCAGGGCACACCCCTGCATCCACCAAATCCTGGCCGGGCTTGTGAGACTTTCCAGGACAAGGGAGACACTTGGCCTGGACCAAAATGCTGGGCAGGATGGGCAACAGGAGCTGTGGTCCTGGTCCTGCGGGATATTGGGACCCTCAGTGCGGTCTGTTTGGAGATATGGCTGAGTCGGGCAGGGCTGCTTTCTAGGAAAGTGTTCTCGGGTAGCAGGAGTGTGTGTGGGCAAGAGGGAATCCAGGAGGGAAGGGCTGGGGGGATGTTGTGGGATCACAAACCTGCTTTGATGCGGCGGGCCGAGGCATGAATCCCCGGTGCCTGTGCCAGGCCAGCAAGTGTGACAGCCACGGAACACACGTGGCCGGGGTGCTGAGCGGGCGCGACGCCGGCGTGGCCACGGGGGCCAAGATCCGCAGCCTCCGCGTGTTGAACTGCCAGGGGAAGGGCACCGTCAGCGGGACCCTCGCGGGTGAGTGACCCCACGCCCCGGAGAGGAGCAGGATCCCTCCCGGAGCTTTCCGCGACAGCGTCTTGTCCCTCGCAGCTCTGGAGTTCATCCAGAGGACGCTGGAGGCTCGGCGGGACGCGCCGCCGGTGCTGCTGCTGCCCTTGGCCGGCGCGCACAGCCCCGCGCTGAACGCGGGCTGCCGGCGGGCGGCGAGGGCCGGGGCCGTGCTGGTGGCGGCCGCCGGCAACTACAGGGACGATGCCTGCCGCTACTCGCCCGCGTCCGAGCCGGAGGTACGGGCTGTGCCGGCCCCTGAGGCTCGGTCAGCGGCGCGGGCTGGGGCTGGGCCATCCCTCCCGCGCTGCCCTGTCGCTGTCAGGTCATCACGGTCGGTGCCACCGACAGCCGGGACCGACCCGCCTCCATCGGCACCCTGGGCACCAACTTTGGCCGCTGCGTGGACCTGTTTGCCCCGGGGGACGACATCATCGGCGCCTCCAGCGACTGCAGCACGTGTTTCACGGCGCGGAGCGGGACGTCGCAGGCGGCCGCACACGTGGCAGGCGAGCTGAGCTTTAGGGGGCAGGGAGGGGGGGCCCGCCACAGGGCATCAGGCGTGCCCGAGCTGGGGGCGTTTTGGCGTTCCATGGGTTTTGTTGTCCCATTCGGGCGCTGCAGCCCGCACAGCGCTCCCGCACCCCGTGCGTGGGGGCGATGGGTGCAGAGACGGCTCCTCCCCGTGTCCCTGGAGCCGTGCTGCCCACGGGAGCGGTGTGTAGGTGGCTGTGTCCTCCCTGGCTCTCACTGCGGCCTCTTGCAGGCATCGCTGCCGTGCTGCTCAGCGCCGAGCCCCGGCTGAGCCCGGCCGAGCTCCGGCAGCGCCTCCTGCACTTCTCCGCCAAGAACGCCATGGACACGGCGTGGTTCCCGGAGGAGCAGCGCCTCCAGACACCCAACAGCGTGGCCGGGCTGCCCGCCCGGCTGGGAGCAGGTGAGGACCTTGCTGCCCGCTGGGTGCCCGGCAGAGCGCTGCCCTTCCCAGGAAAGAGGTGCCGGGGTGAAAGCAACGCATGCTGGCCGGGAATGTCCCCTGAGCTGTGTCAGGGCGGCCGGGAATGTCCCCTGAGCTGTGCCGGGGCTGAGCCTGGCTGCAGCCGTTTGCATGGATGGGCGGAGATGGAGCCTGGTCGGTGCCGTGGGCGCTGGGTCACCGTGGGTGTCACTGCGAGTGTCACTGTCGGTGTGACACTGTGGGTGACACTGTGGCTGTCACCGCGGGTGTCCCTGTGGGTGACACTGTGGCTGTCCCCGCGGCTGACGCCCGGCCCCGTTGCAGAGGAGCAGCTGCTCTGCCGCTCGGTGTGGTCGGCGCGCTCGGGGCTCGCCCGCCTCGCCACGGCCGTGGCTCGCTGTGCCGGCACCGAGGAGATGCTCGGCTGCTCCGGCTTCTCCCGCAGCGGCAGCCGGCTGGGGGAGCGCATGGAGGTGAGCCGGGCGTGCGGAGGCACGGGGGGCTGGCCCTGCAGGGGTGCCGCCAGCCCCCGAGGCCCCGGTGACGCTGTGCTGCCCCCTCCGCAGGACAAGGACGGGCAGAAGCGGTGCGTGGCCCACAACGCTTTCCGGGGCCAGGGGGTTTATGGCATCGCCAGGTGCTGCACGTGGCCCAGGGCTGAATGCCACATCAACGCCAGCTCCCCGGGGGCCCAGGGGGCCGAGTGCTCGCCAGGAGACCACGTTCTGACTGGTAAAATCAAAAACACGGGCTTACAGACCTGTGAGCCTGATGGACAAGGGTGTTTCTTCCTGAAAAACCCTGGGGTTTGGGGGTGAAAGGGCTGCTGGGGTGGCAGGGAAGGGTACAGGTGCTGTGTGCATGGAGGGGGAAGGTTCAGGGCTCTCTCCTTGGCACACACCAATGTGTGCACTGGGATGCTGCCATGGCTGCCCTGTGCCTGTATCCCCTCTCCTCGGACAGGGTGCAGTTTCCATTCCCCATCTGTGCTGGGTGCCGGTGGCAGGCCCGTGGTGGGACCCGGGAGGGGGCCCAGCCGCTGTGCCAGCAGGACAGAGGCGATGGCACACGCCTTGTGCTGCTCTGCTGCCAGCCTCGAGTGCCGGCTGGAGGAGCACATGGCCCCGGGACACGAGGAGCAGGTAGGGATGGGCTGTGCTCCTCTGCCTCCTCTGCGGTCTTGTCTTTGTCTCTGCCTCTCTGCCACCCTCATGGGTTTGGGGCTTCAGCCCATTGTGGCTGTCCCAAGCCCAGCCGTCACTGCTGTCCCCACCCGGAATGGGACAGCAGTCGCATCACCCTGAGCTGTGGGGACAGCAGGGATGGGCAGGCCCTGACCCTCTGCGGCCCACGGGTGATGAGCTCTCCTCCCCGTTAGGTGACAGTGTCCTGTGGGGACGGCTGGGTGCTGACGGGCTGTAACGCCCTTTCCCAGAGCCCTGGCTCCAGAGGAGCCTTCGCCGTGGGCAATTCCTGCGTGGCAGCCGCTGGCCCTGGCAGCAGCTCGGCTGTGGCCGTGGCCATCTGCTGCCGGAGCCGGCAGTAGGGACAGGCTGGGCTGGACAGGTGGCTCCTGTGGCACAGCAGGGACGGAGCCTTTGCTGGAGCCATGTGTTCCTGGCTTGTGCCTTCCCAGGGTTTCCAGAACAATCCATGCTCCGATGTGCAGCTGATGACCTCCACGCTCATGCTGCCGTGCTGGTGAGGGATGGACTTGTCTGCCCCTCGCACACAGCGGGGTCAGGGTGCAGGGCCAGCAGCCAGGGCAGCTCTGCAAGAGCTCTCTGAACATCCCCTGTCCCATCACTGGAGTCATCCCAGAATCCTTTCCCTGCCACGCACTGGCTTTTCCTGTAAACACCTTGACAGAACAAGCCGTGGTGCTGTCACCCAGCATATGAAAAATCCACCACCTTTTACAAGAAAAAAGTATTGTGAGGATTGCTCCTTCCTTTCCTGGTTAGTTGCTCATTAGTTGTCAGCTAATGCTGCTTAGCACTTGCAAAATCTTAGTGTAGCCATTTTTGGGCAGTTTTATAACTGCCTAACGTATTCCTAGGGGACTTCTTTACTTTTGAGTCAAGTGTAAGGGCTGTAGTTTAAACAGCCTGCTCGGTTAATTAGATTTTTATCTGCATTGCTACAGTCAGCTACTGCTTCATTAGTGCTTTTTTTGTTGTTAAGTCAAAGTTAATGATCTGCTGGTGTTATCTGTTAACAGTTTCAGGTCTTCCCAGGACACGTAGAACTGTAGGAGTCTGTAATTCTTTAAAAAAAAACAGAATGAAGAAAAAGCTTTCATAGCACCTCCGTTTTTACATTTGTACCTTAAATATTTATTTGGAGTTTTATAAATGAACATTTTATAAATGTCTTTTTAAAATAAAATTCATAGACCTGTGCTCTTGTTGTCCGTTGTCTGGCTTCACAGACATCCCCCTGGGGAGCTGGTCTGGAAGTGGGACGGGGGATCCATCGAGCAGGAATTCTACCCCCTCAAAGAGCTCTGCTTTGTTAGTGAGCAGCCCCAGATCCCCACGTTGGATCTGATCCCTGCCTGGGATCTCCTGGATGACAAGTGGCACCTTTGGAAGCTGGCACAGACAGCACGGGCACCATTGCCCACAGCTGGGCTGTGCTCTGGGACTGTGTTGTCCTCACACATGAGAGACCAGAAGTTTGTTTTAACAACAGTGGTGCAGGGCAAGAGCTTCCAGTTATGGAAACAAACATCATCCAGCTCTGGCAGTGTGCCCTTGAACTTGGGTTGCTGCTGTTCCTTCACTTGGGAAGGGCTGGAGCCCCAGGAAGGAGGCAAAGCCTGGCTCGGAGAGATGACAACAGCAGGGAAAGGCTGAGAAGCACCAGAAGCCACCAAAGCTGGATCTCACTTTTCTCTCAGTGTTTAGCAGCCTCCTGGTACTACAACATACAATTTTTGTGGTGTTATCTGAGGATAGATGAGAAAAAAATTGCAGTTTGATACCACAAGCTCCAGGTTAACCTGTCAGATGTGGCTGGGTTGGGTGTTTTTCCTAATCCAAAAGCCCCCTGAAGCTCTGTTACACCAGCTTTAATTGGCAAGAGAAGACAAACCCAGAACAAAACATCGCTTTGAAAGGTTGAAACTAATTCTAACTTGTTAACTAAAGCTGGCAAAAGCCCAACCCTAATCTAAACATGTAATTATATAACATGGACATAATTACAACCCATTATTTTATCAGCTGGAACCTGAATTTTGCACAAAGAGGCAGAAAAGGAAAAGGGATGTCAGCCTGAGAGCTCCTCGACAGCTCTGACACGCAGGGTGATTTTTCAGCAGACTCCTTGGGCTGTCACCTCTCAAAACACATGCCAGGGTTTCAGCTCTGCTGCTGTCCCTGTGAGAGGGGAGGATCCAGCACAAGGTGTGAGCATGTTCCACGCCTGATAAACCAGACAGCTGCTGCAGCTCAGTTCAAGGCTTCGTAAGCCTGGTGGAAGGAAACAACATTAAAAGATTAGCCCTTGCTTTGTGCCTTGTACGTGGGTAGGCAGAAAAGCCTCTCACATTCAGGAGAGCAGGGCTGATCCCAGGGACACTGATCCCAGTCCTGGCAGCACTTTGCACTGCCCAGTCCCTGCTCCCAGGAGCACCAGTGGAGAGCAGAGGCTGGCTCAGGCTGGAAAAGTGACAGTCCTTGTCCTCAGAGCAGGGGACAAAGGCAGAGCGGGGATGGCAGCCCTGGCTGTAGCTCCTGGCTCCCAAAGAAGCGAGAAATGGAACAGCAGCTCCGTGTGCACCCCTCTGCCCCTTGCTCCTGTGGGAGACAGGATGAATTCACGCCCAGCTCGCCCACAGATCTCGGGTCTGACACAAAATCCGCTCTAATCCCCCACTGTGAGTGCAGTCAGGGTGAATCGCTCTGCTGAGGGCAGGAGAGGCTGCACGGAGGTACAGATGTGACAGTGGCCCAGCACGTGCCCTGGAACAAGGATATACAGCAGGGCAGCTCCAGGGCACTTAGCTGCTTCCACTGACTCTGGACAGGAGCCAGAACAGCAATCAGGGCACCCTGGAGCAGCTCAGCATCTGCAGGGCTGGCCCGAGGAGGTTCAGAGTGACAGGATGGACAAGACAAGAGCGTAGCAGCGTGTGCACAGTCTAAAGATTACACTAGTTTTCTGTGAAAGGAATAACTTTATTCCATTGACCAGGAATCCCAAGACTGTTCATCAAGACTGCCTATTTTTCCAGTGCCAAATGTCTACGCATTAATCGGACAATATCTCCCCGAGTGCTCACAGGCAGGCTGTGGCTGCTCCTCGCTGAACATTTTGTAAGCTGTATAAAAACATTTTCATCCAAAAAGATTGGCAGTAAAAATTACAACATAGAAATGCATCACAATTTACACAAAAACTAGGTTTTTTTGGTTTTTTTTCTTTTTTTTTTTTTCTGTTGAACTCTATTTTCCAAAAAATAATCTTCAGCAGGTTCAAATGACAGCAGCTGGAAACAAAAAATAAGTGACCAAGTATCATCTTATTGCAAATTATAACCACTGACTTTGTACAAGCGTGAGCAGAACGGTGAAAAAGTTTGTATTGGTTTTGAGTACACAGCGGTGATGAGCCATCCTGACGCAATTCCCACCAATGCTTCCCTGGGCCTGTGGCTATCGAGGATGTTGTTTCCATAGGAAATAACAGGAACCTGAAGTGACAAGTGGTGCCACCCCACAGGAACATGACCAGCTTCTGCCATCACCATCACCGCTGTGTACTGACTCCTTGGGAAGATTCCTGACCCATTACCAAAGCATTTGGGAGTGGGGGGAAGAAAGGAAGGAAGGGGGTGTCTGTAAGAAATGATTAGTTCAAAATTAATGTCTAATGTCCCAGCACATCATCAGAAACATTTATAAAATGCCAAGTCTGCCGTGTGTCTACGAAGACATTGTTTGGAAAAGGAAAGTGAGAGATTCACTACGGTGCCCCCCTGCCATCTGTGACCCACAATAAGTTATAAAGCTGTACAGCTGACATCACATCCCATGGTTACTTCCAACAGTGAAATGACTGGTTACTTTCAATATTAGTGCACAACAGTGAAAAGCTGTCTGCTGCTCCGTGTTTTGGCAGCAGTGTGTGAAAAGAAACAAAACAAAAACAAAAAGGCACTTTTTGGCTGGTTGTGCCTTTAACTTGGCAAATTTGTCTATTCTGGAGGTACCCAGGCACTCCTTAAGATGTCCCCCATTTCTGTGCATGTTTGTTTATATAATTTTTTTAAAGTAAGGCAGAATCCATAAATAAAGGCAAAAAGCAGTGCAGAAAATGTGACAAACACAAAATGTACAAAAGATGAAGTTAATTGGCACAAAAGAAGCTTGAATCCAGAGCCAGAAATCACTGAACTGCACTTGAAGTAGAAAACAAAACTGTGCTCAAATCATCCCAACTGGTTTCCAGTTATTTGTGAGCAAATTAAAAGAGCTGTGATATTTTAAACGTTGCCTGGTCAAGTGAAAATACAAACAAAGCCAATTCTTTCTTTCCCCGTGTTAAAACTGCTATAAAATCTGCACAACCGTGTTCCCAGCTCACTCAAGGAATTATTCATCATATACAACCAATACCAACTTTCTCAGTAATTTCAAAGCATAAGCAAGTGATTGCAGATCCATGACTGAGACTACATTTTATTGAATATGTCTCCAAGGGTTAAAAAAATTTAATGAGTAAAACTGCAACAGAATTCCTTCTTAAAGTGCTTTTTTCTTTTAAACTACTCATTAACTTTTTTTTTTTTTTTAAATTCACCAACATCCTTGAATAATAAATGCTTGCATACCTAGAGAACAAAGCTTTTCTTTTACTCCCCTTCCCAGTTGTCTGCAGGGTTTTTGGTACTGGGAAAGATGACTCATTCCAGATCTCCTTTACCAAATCATTCTGTAAGGAATCACTCTTCTTACAGAGCAATCCTGCTGATCTTTCTCATCAAGAGCTTCACAAATTAGCAGGGAGACATATTAAATACAGAAGTCCTTATGTAAACCCATTCTTTAACTAATATTTTACAATGAAATGTAAGTCATCACACATCTTTACAGAAATTTGAATATTCCTATTCAATATTATCAGAAAGATTAAAAATTTGCCCTCCATACATAAGGGCAGTCTGTTTCTTTTTTTTTTCCTGTATAAAAACCAAAAGAATCTTTTTTTTTTTGCAGCATCACAGAAAAGCAACAGTTTTACATTCACTCATTTAATGTTCACATAAAAATTCAACCACTAGCGTTTGTGTATTTGATAAAATCTTCTTGACAAACTTGGTTTCGGTGTTTTGGACTGTCACAAGCTACTGCAAGTGAAGATGCAGTTTTCTAGAGCATTTGTTGATCTGAAGCCTTTGTGGCTAAAAAATGCTTTTATCTTTCAGGGAAACAACCTCCTCCAGCATCTCCTCTGGTCCTGTAAAGCCACTGCTCCCCCAGACTTCCAGTGGCATAAGCAACACGACTCCAGTTCCAGCAGGTACCAGGCATTGAGTGTCTGAGTTGGTTCTTGTGTTCACAGGGGTCTCCTCTAAGGGTCAACATCATCAAGGTCACTTTTAGGCTCCCCAATCATCATAGGAGACTCTGAGCCCTTTCAAACACACAAGGGACGGGGAGAGAAGGACACAGTCACTTTTGGACAGTTGTTGTGTGCATGGTCAGTGGTGGTTCTGACCCCAGGGAGCAGCTGCCCCACAGAGCCCCACACCAGAGGGAGAATGTGCCCTTATTTTACCTGCTGCAGGTGCCTCTCTCCGTTCTCATTGGCAGGGCTGCTTTCTGACCCATTGCTGCTTCCAGACTGATCCTTCTCATTCAGCAGGGCTGTGGCATAGGCCAGAGTGTCCTGAGTTGGAAACAGCCCAAGAGAGTGTCAGGGGTCATGGTGATCCCTTCATTTCACAACTACTATTTTTTAAAAATTTCTCATTGTTTTATTATTATTGTTTCAAAACAATAACAGCTGCTGTAGTGAGACAGCTGAGTTACCACAGGTAATTGTGAGTATTCACTAATATCACTCAAGGGTTAATTTTTTTCAGGAATAACCACAAAATCTGAGCTTCTTAAAGGAAAAACAGCCTGAAGTGCACTGAAATATCACAGAATCATTAAGGCTGGAAAAGACCTTTTAAGATCATCAAGTCCAACTGCCAAACCAGCACCACCACCACGTTCATCACTAAACAATGACCTCGAGTGCTGTATCCACATATTTTCTGAACACTTCCAGGGATGGTGACTGAAGTTGCCAAACCCAGAGATGCTTCCAAGAAAAGAAGTAAGCAAGTTTAACATCCTCTGCCAGGACTGACACATACCTGTGCTGAAATAGTGCGCTGGAAGGTTTTTGCAGTGGATGTTTCATTGGACACGTTACTCTGGGGAGCCCAGTAATGTTCAGACATCTGCACAAAAAGCCAAGAAAAGCCATAAATTTGCCATTTGATTTTCACCTGTGTAAAGCCTCAACCACTTGTGAGGGTGGGTGAACTAAGACTGGAACAAGCTTCCTAAATCCCCCGGCAGCGAGCTGGAGATCTGGGGCACAGACACTTTAAATGCAGCCACGAAGGTTGTTGTCCCTCAGCTGCAAACCAGCAACCAACTTCTGCTGAGCTCCAAGTTCCCAAAGTGTCCTTGGATATTTATGAAAGATATGTTGGCCAAACTAGGTTGAGTGTAGAGGGAAGAACAAACACTACATGTGTGGGAGGAAAAGCTGTATCAGTCAACAGCTGTGCTTTGTGCAAAGCTGTGATGATTCTGTAAGGAATCCAATCATTTAAGCATTCTCCTGCATCAACACACAGGCAATGGAAAACTGCTTTTTTAAAAAAAACAGAAGCCTTCCAACACGAATACAGTGGCACTGAAAGCTTCCCACATAGCAAAGAATAATCACTGCAACCATTCACACTTGGTTTTATTCACTGTAAATGCATTTATGCCGGAAACACGTGGGGGGCTACTGAAGTTCTGGCATTGCATCAGATTTAGCTGCATCCAAGTAGTCCTTGTAAAAAAATGAAGTAACTTGTATTTTGCCTTTAGAGCCATCTCAGAGAGCCATGCAGAGGATGGAGATTACCCATCGTGATTATTGTTGTAAACAAGTGACAATTTCCCTGTCACAGCCAAGTTACCTTTTTCTGTAGCCACTGCACAGCCCAACTCCAGTGGTGTGAGTTCTCCTTGAAGTAATCTTTTGCAGTAGGGCACCTTGGGAATTGAAATCTTATGCATTAGTCAGGAACAAGGCATTCTGGCCAACACAAAAAAAATTACAAAGAAGACTCCTCTCTCTTGGCACTGCTGCCCTCTGTGTGCACTGTTATCACTGCAAACTGACTTGAACTCTACAGCCCTGTTGCTAATTGAATCAGCAAGAACAATATTGCCTAGTAAAATTTACTCAAAGCAGTCTACCCCACAGGTTCACATATTTCAGAATTATGCTTTATCGGGACATATGCCAACATCGAAACAAAAATAATTTAGGAGTCATAATATTTCAAAAAATCTGGAACAGTTTCCCTATGTTTATCTGGTGTTAATGTCAGGCTCCTGCCCTGCAGAATGGCCTTTTTCTTTACAAACAGCAATTACCATTTGTTACCTGAGAAATCCCTTGAGGGACCAACCAATAAAGATTTCACTCCATACTGGCACGTGTACTAGCAAGACCTTGCACCAGTTACAAAGGATAAAACTGAGCAAAAATAGGAGTAGTAGGGTTTATAATAGTCACAGGGGGACCTAAGGCAAGGATGAGGTGAAACTCTGAAACCTTCATTACTCACTTCTGAGCCAGAGTAACCAGGAACTTGACACACTGGTAGCAACGGCTGCTGTCCACGTGGTTGCTGTGGTGCATCAAGGCTGTGGGGAGAAACACGTGGATTAGAAACCACAATCCAGTTTTCCATGTACCAGCCAGTCTGGAAACAAAGATGAAGCTCAAATTTCAAGTTAGGGAATAGATTTTTGTTTCTACAGATGTTAGCATGAGTATTTGTGTTAAACACACTGCTGTAAGCGCTGGCAGTCTTGAGTACTTCCAAAACTCTACTGGATTAAAAATAGAACTGCTGCATTTTCACTTTGATCTTTCAAATGCAGTACCTGAATTTTAAACAGCCCTAATGCAGTTATTCTTCCCCTATAATCCATTCTATGTTAGATAATCACTATGGTTACATTTGTCTGAAGGAAAAAAAAAAATTGTCTGAAACCCCCACAAATGAACCAGATCACCAGCTTCCACCTGGATCAAAGTTTGCAAAGCCAGAGGAATGTTTAAATCTTCTTCACATAAACAACCATAACAGAATTCAACAGCCATGAAACTGCTCCATGGGAGACTCAGGCAAAACCCCAGGCCATTCCTACCAGGAAGTTTCCTATACCATGAATTCCCACCTCTTTAACAAAATTCTTTGACTGAGGAGAAGCACAAAGATTTCCACGGAGCTGCCCCAATCAGATTTGCTACTCAGAAGTTTCTCTGTCCATAGAAGTCAGCAAAAAACTCTGTAGTGAAACCTCCAAAGCCGGCAAAAATTGTTTGGGAACTGCAAATTGCCAGTTTTAATACTGTTGAAGCAGAGCAAATTATTAAAATTACAGCACTGCTGTACTACAAAATATGCACAAATATCCTATTAAGGACCACTAAAACCTATTATTTGCTGATTTCCCTTTTCTGGATTAATATCAGTCAGTGTGAGGGATGCTGCTCAATGCTGTTGTGAGGAGACTTCAAGGTAAAACTACAACTTTCACTCCCAAACCTCAGGCAGTTCTCGAAGCCTTCAACATAAAAAAATCCAATTGAACACTTGCACTTCTCTGCAGAGGAAAAAAGGTCACGTATTGGCCAAGTTACAGCACAGAATTGGTCCAACTGGGACCATTTTACCCAGAAATTAAAATAATCACTTAGCTATTCTCTCACACTGCTGCATATTTCCTTCTCTGCCATCAGCCATACATGGAAACTACTAAACAGGGGAGCACTGATGAGAGAAATAAAGAACAAAGCTAAATATTCCTTCTCACTAAATCAAAATCCAAAACAACTGAAGGTAAAAACCACAATCTGAAGCAGCTCCTCACCCAAACAGCCATGAAAGAGCTGCTCGAGCTGCACTAACCCACCAGAGGGGTTCTCTGTGTTACCCCACATTTAATTTACACAAAGCTGCTCCTCCTGAAGCACATGAAATAAGCTCTCATTACTTCTGGGATTTTTTCTGTTGCTTTTGAATGCTTCAGTAACTTTCCTTCAGTAAAGTTTTGTATCTCATGGAGAGACAACTCTTGGTGTGAGCAGCAACAGGTAGGAGGCACCTGTCCCACTGTGAGGCTCTCCTGCAATTAGTAGGGCAAGCATCCTGCTGTGCTGAACCAGTTCTTTTTATGGTAATTAGGATGCTGACAAAACAAAAAAAAAAGAAAGACTGGCAGTTTCTTGAGATATGTAGGAAATAAAAATTAATTTTAAGGTTACAGGACTCCAACAGTTCCTCTATTATGGTAATCAAAGGTACTTTTCTTCCCCCCCCATTACACATACACCCGGGTCTGCCCCTTATTTAAATAAGTTAGCTCTCTTTCCCAGTTCAATTCCTTTCTAGACTGATGTCACTCCAATGCTTATTTTGGATTTAGAGCATTTTCAGAGTGGCTAAACGAAATGTGTCAAGTTTCCTTCCCTGAGAAGTAGAAGAGTTTAGGAGGATTAGGAACCAGGAGATGGAGTGATCCACCACCACCATCAGAGTCAGTAGGAGACAGGAGTGTTCACCCACTGCCTTACTTGCCTATTAATCCATTTTCAGTTTCAAAGGCAAATTTTATGCGCTCTACTTGTATTGGGTCTTCAATAACCTGTAAGGAAAGAAAAATATCAACTTAGGTAAGTTGTGTGTTTACCCACCCCCACATGCAAAACAAGCAAGACTGAAGTTTCATGTGTCACTGGATTATCACGACAGAAATTTAGGAAGTAACAGAACTTCAAACTGAAGGATTAAAATATGTGTGGATGTTGAAATTACCAATGCAGTCCCAACTTTTTTTTTGTTACAATACAAAATCTATCCTGTACAAGTCTTTATCCTTCACCTACCAGGATCTCATGGAGTAACTGGAATATGTTTTTCAGTTCATGAGGCGGAGCAGTTTCCAGCTGAGTCTGTGTGTAAGAAACAAAGATTTTACTTACATACTACTTAGATAGCAAAATACATTGATGAAGCAAAGAATTTCAAGACAGCTTTATAGATTTTTGAACACTTATTAATTTAAACAGTAAATGCCTAAGAAAACCTAAACCCCAACACCACCTCCAAATCCAACAAACTACTGATTGTTCTGTGGTGCTGTTATAACACAGACACAGGATGACCAAAGCCTGTGAGAAGCACTCACGGGCCAGGCTGGTCCTGGCTGGGTGTGTACCTTGATGAAGTGCAGCACAGTGAAGGAGAAGTGCTCGTTGCAGAAGCAGCAGTACACCACCATCTCAATGAGCACCGACAGCGACCCCGTGAGCTCCCGCAGCGCGTGCATCACCTGTGGGCAGAGCACACCCTTCACACAGCTGCCTTCCAGAGAATAAATCTCTAACACAATGTTTGTCTTTCCCAGGAAGCATGCAGCTCTTTCCCTCGGTGTCTGCATGGGTCAGGAGGCTGAAACCCTGCCCTCACAGCACTTCTTCAGCTCCTGAGGATCACCTTCCCAAGGGCCATCATAAGCATCGTCCATTAAGTCAGATCAAGAGTTAGCACCTGCATTTGACATGGTAAAAAGCTGCCTAGGCCCTTGCAAAATGTGCATAAAACCAAACCATGCATAAAACCAGGCCCCAAAGCTTAGGGACATACTAGAATATGAAGAGGTCAAGAAACTAAAGGTGCCTTCTTGTGTAGGCTCAAAATAGCCGCTGCTTTTGGATATTCAGTGTTTTCCATGAAAGGATATGCCAAAGGAATACATCAGGCATGTTTTTAGGTTCAAGCAGGGCAGAACTTAGAACAGATACCTCCATTAAGTAAGGTTTTCCCTCAGACAGGAATAGCAAGGCTTCCACTTCTTCATGGAGCGCCAGAAGCGGCCCTGAAGCGGTGATGCTGAGAGGTGGACGCTGCTTAAAGAGACCAGGAGCTATAATAGCAAATACAAAAACAATCCACTCATAGATTAGTTTGTTCTAACACACCTTGAAGACACTGCTGCTCATCTGGCCCCATGAAATCCCTCACGACACTCATCTCAACTAGTTTATAGCTTGTGTGCTACCACTCCAAGTCACAAATCTCCTGCACACTGAAGTGTCACTTATTTTAGTGACAGCAGACAAAAGAACTGCAGGAAGGTCAAAGCAAAATGTCCACAGACCATCAGTACTGTGAGCTTTAGTTTTCCTCCCAATCACTCTTGCACATTCATGATATCCAGAATATTTGTAATTCTCCTGTTACCTTCTGATTTTTGACTGCTTTCAACCTCAGTCAGAAATTAAGTTATTCTTTTAAAAGACAACGTCAAATTCTGCCTTCAGGAAACTGAAGATTTTAACTTATTCCTTAATTATCTTTATTTGGATATTTTTGCCTCTAGTAACAAGTAACTAGGACAGTGTTTAATTGTTTGTTATTCAATAGCTTAGTCTAAATATTCCCCTTTAGATTAGCAAAAGACAGCACAAGTCTAAACAAAATACAGCCTGTGAGTCTGTTCAGCCAACAACACAGCTCAATTCACTCACTTGAGGAAAGATCTTTTAGGCACATGGGCAAGGGAAGAAGGTACAAAACTGTCAGTATCAAAATTTCCATCCCCTCAAAATACTATCTGTTTGCACAGCCCCTCAATACATTTATAGCAGAATCAGAAGTATTGACTTGTATTAACCATTTCTGCCTTAAATTCAAAATTATTGTGTTTTCCTTAGTAATATTAAGTTACTTCCAGTCAATGTAACTGAAATGCCAAGTCACCAAAAGACAAAACCAGAATTCTTACCAACATTTCTTTGTGAGGAGACGTCAGAGTGCAAGACAAGTAGTGCTACAGTGTTGTGAAGATATCCAAACTCACGTGCCTGTGCTGAACTCCACCTGCGGTTCTGCTTGGGCCAAAGACAGAGTTAATTCACTTTGGCTTATTTAATCGACTTTGTTAAGCCAAAACAATGTTCTTACAGTCCACCACCATGTTCTAATACTTTGGAGTGGGTAAAAACTTCATTATTATCAAAACCATCATGCTTACTTCTGCCAAAACAGTTATTTCCATGCTAACTCCACATAGGTGGTTTATAGAATAATTGAAGGATTTGTCTATTCTACCACATGAAAAGTATTCATTCATAATTTAAACATCACAAAAAACGTGGAGATGGTCAAAGTGCAGCACACACAACTGTACCTGATTGCTCTGCCTGTTGGGGCCAAGGAGAAAGTTGACCATGTGCCTCAGGGCAGAATGTCTGAGGAGAAGATTGCTAGCCCTTATTCCCTGCTGTGAAGACAAAAACAAGTTACCTTCCTGTGCAGGTGAAGAATTAGTGCTCAAGAAAACAAAAGTAAAATGCACAGGGCTAAAACCTGCATTTTCCACACCAAAACCCCTGTAGTATCCCAACACAGATCAATAGGGTAAACTGCTAAAGAGCTGTCTCATCTACACAGCACATTACACAAACCAGAGTAGAATCAGCAGATGTACAATAAATGTCTTACAAGAAAAAAAGAAAGCAAAAAGAACAGAGAATAGAAACAGTCAGTTATTCTGCTCCCCATGGATTAAAACTCCTGAATACTCTTATATATGCACACATGCATAAATTTTTCTTAAGAACAACCACATATAGCTCTTCAAAACAGACAACCAAAATTCAGATGCTGGAAATGACATCGTTCATTGGTGTAGTTGCTGGTATATTTTTGTGTGATTCTATCCTAACCCATTATTCAAAGCCATTTATTTAAAAAACAAACCAAACCAAATGCAATTACTCCTAATAAAAATTGTGAGCNGCTGGTATATTTTTGTGTGATTCTATCCTAACCCATTATTCAAAACCATTTATTTAAAAACCAAACCAAACCCAATTACTCCTAATAAAAATTCCGAGTTTCACTATGCTGCAAACCCTTGTATGAATAAGAATCACTAGCTGCTTTATTACTGTCTTTTAAAATTTAAATAGCCATGAGAAAAGAGTGTTTTCTTACCTTCTGTACAAAGTTATTGAATAGCAAAAAGTACTGAGCACAGTTTTTACAGTTTTCAGGTACATCTTTATCCAGCAGAGCAAGTAGCACCTCCAGTAACTGATGTAGAGTTTTTAACTGTGGCGGAAAAAAAAAAAAATTTTTGAATGAAAAGAGCTGTCTACTGCTTAAAAACCTGAAGTATTTCAAAGTGTTTCCTGGGCAGGAGAGAGGGGCATTAACCTATTCCAGAAATGAAGAGCTAGAGCCAGGATCAGCTCACAGAGCTGTGGATACAAACAGAGCAAGAGGCACCAGGAGAGCCAAGCAAGGGGGTGTTTGGAGGGCAGGTGACCCTCACTGACCTTCTCCTGATAAAGCAAGGCACTGTCGAGAGTTTTTTCAAGGATAGTGGCCACAGCAACTCGCACCTCCCTCACGCTGCATTCCAGGAGGAAAGTCCTGGAAGAGAAAAGGTGAAGCTGCAAAGGGAACTGGAATCGGTTCTCTTTATTCTTGTACACGTACACACAGCTGCTAGGATCAGTTGTGGTGTTCAGTATTTATTATTTTAATAGTCCAGATACAGTTTGTATTCTACTTTTGTGGATAAGCTTTAACTTACATTCACGCACTCCTGCATGTGGTAAGGACTGTAAATATCCCTGTTAATATATTTACTCATTTAAATTTAAAAAAGCTCTAAAAGCTCTCACAGGATACTGTTTTTCAATGCAAATTAGAAGATAACATTTTCTTTACACTGACACATTTCTTTCTCCAATAATTTGTTTTCAAAGCACCCATTAGCTGATCCTTAGCTTGCCAGGAAGAAAATCAGTTTACCTGTGATTTTTGTCAGGTAAATATTTAATTTACCTTACCCCCAACACTTTCACCATGTTCTCCTTTCCCACCACTCTTAGGGCTGACCACACAAACTTAAACACATTCCAAGTCCCTTCACTGAATTCATCCCTGCATCCTCCATGTACACTGCACTAATTTGATTTTCAACATTCTCAGAAAGCTGCACAGAGAAGATACTAGAAACAAAACTCCAAGTCATTATTTAAAGTGTCTGCTTAAAGAATGTGCACAGTCAGCTCTTTGGGAATACATCAGTATAGGCCAGATGATGTTATGAGGCAGCTTTATCCACACATGAGACACAAAACACCTCAGACAGAATTACCAGCACTTACTTCACAAGCTCCCTGCCCTCTGGCCCAACGAAATACTCAACCAACCACTGACAAGCATCAATGCTTTTGGAGAGCAGTGCATCTATGGTGGCAATCCATTCTTCTGTATCAGCCCTTCAACAAAACAGGGACAACTATCAGTGATCCAGGAGGGAAAAATACCTCCCAAAACTAAACCATGTTTCTTGTTCGCCTTACCTGAGTTTCTTCTTGGTTCGGAGATAGGTTTGGAAGAGGAATTGGACTGCCAGCTGTAAGCTCACCTTTGCCATGCAGGGATAATAGGGATGCTTTACCTTAGTCTGAAAGAAATATCAAATTTACTCCACAGCAGAAGGATGCCTGCAGCAGACACGCTGTCTCTTAAACACATCAACGTGTTCCATTCAAGTTATTTGCTTTGCTTGGAAAAAACAAACCACAGCATTTTTCTGTGCTAAGTCAGTCTCCAGTGCTGACTGTGCAACTTAATAAATTTGCTAAAACAGGAGCAAACTTGCTGTAGAGCCAACTAGATCTGTGGATTTCAAAAATTTAATAAATACTGTTTGTTTATGACTCCATTTAGAAAAACTTAATTTAGAAACTAGTACCAATTAAACTCTATCAACTTTGAGGTAATTAACAGCAACTTTTGGACCTTCCATATGGAGAGGGATTTCTGTCCCTCTGGAGCTCACTTTGCATCATTATAAAAGGTATGGTTTATTAAATAAATTTTACTGGGCAAAATTATGTTTCTCCCAGTACTAGAAAAGGAGGCTGGAATTTGCTTTGAGACAAATGTTAAAATCAGCATCAAAAATAACTGGAGGCAAGGAATAGCTTGTCTGGAAAAGCAAAATCATGTCACCTCTTCCCTCCCAGTTTTCCTGGTTTGACCCAAATACCTTTTGTGGCCATTTTACCCAACATACTTCGAACACTCTAAGATTAAAATCCAGGTACTTACAGCATTCAGGGAAGCTAGTGACAGAACAAAACTGAAGTAGTCACTGCAGTATACGTCTCTGTTCTTCATAAATTTCAAGTTTTCATCTCTCACCATCTACAGAAGTAAAAAAAGGCAAAAAATTTAAAATGTTGTCAAAATACACTTCTCTAACTAAAACTTTATCTTTTATGTAAATGTGTGGTGTTTAAAAATCAGTGTTGAACTTACTCTGTTTCCTTCTGAATCACTGCTTCAGCAGAGGGAAAACAGAAGACTTAGAAGATCTGGTATAAAACCAGTGATTTTCTTTCAAAGATATTACAAAACAACAGATGAGGGATTTAATCATTTGGCCATTAAGGCAGAAAAGGAAGAAATTGCAGATAAGTTCTATTTTTCGCTTGTTTTTAATAAACAAGCCAAGAGAACGCCCCTCAAACCAGAAAGGCTTGCCTAACAAATTTAGATGCAGAGAACAAGGAGTCCTGGTGTAATTACAAGCTGCAGCCACAATAAGGCTTTTAAATGCCAAGCCCTTCTTCTTTCAAATGAGATTTTGCTGAAAGACTCCCAATAAATTTGAGCCAAGTGCTGTTCATTGTAATAATACAATCCCAGATACAAAAATGCCCAAAATGACTGTTAATGTCCTGAAACAGCCCATATGGAGGGCCAGACACAGCCTGCAGAGTTTATTCTCCCTGTGTGTATCATGCAGGCTCTCTTCACTTCTCCTCCTCTTTCTACATTCTTGTGAGCTCAAGAACTTGAGGATCACTGTAATTTGCCATCATCTCCATTACTCCTCAAGTGTACTCCATGTACACTGCATTCTCTGCTGTTGTCTCTCCCTGCCTGCATGCTGACTGCTGCCAGATCTCATGTTTGATTCATCTGCCTGCAGTTTCTTCAAAACAAAGAAGTGATGGGCCAATTTTGTGAGAAGGTTACAGCGAAACTTATACAATAACATATCACTAAATTGCTTGTTAGTAACTTTATGTCAGACTCCAGAATTGCTTTCTAGTTTTGCTACAAGGGAATTACTTCAAGGTAACCTTTAAAAAAATACTGTGTTTCTCTCACCACATGCTCAAATTTTACATGAGCAGAATTGAGTTGCCACTGTCATGGTGCTTTACCTGATATATCCGCACAGGCATTTTCTCTACAAAAAGTCCCTTTTTCTCTCCTTTTCTAACCAGCTTAGTCAAGATGGAGAGACGGTCACTGTTGGGCCTGTGGGGTCGAGGTGATGACTGGGGTGAAATTTCTGGTGAAGAGGGAGCAGATCTGAAATACAAACAAGCTAAAGGTGAATAAAGAAATCCTACAGCAAATCTATACTTTAATTATAAAATACTGTAAAACACCAGTGCAGCCAGAGTAATCTTAAGGCAATTTTGATGACAGCCTGAATATATCTTGAGGCTGTCAGTCAGCTTGAAGTAAACAAGCAGCTTAAAAACCAACCCAACCCAACAGAAGGCTCAACACATTGCTTTGCTGGATGGGAGTTATTAAATTCTTAGTTGTGGAGAGAGGTCTGGATATCAAACTGAGAGAAACCTTTCTGGATCCCAGAGGAACTTACAAGGAGAGGTCCTCAGCTTCCTGGCGCACGACACTGACTCTGCTTTTCTTTGGTAGGACAGGGGAGTTCTGGTCAGACACTCTCTGGTAGAACAGCATGTAAGCGTTCCAGTAGCGCCGGCGCACGTCGGGGTAGGGATTTGCTGTGGGGAAAAAAAAGCAGTCCATGAAGGCCCTTCAAGGTTTAGTACCTTTCCCATTCCCATATGGAAGCAAAACTGGGGGTACAAGCAATGTGAACTGCAGCAGTGCAAATCTGTCAGATCAAAACATCAGCCTGTGTCAGTGATTAAAAGTGAATTGTGAAAGAGGTGAATATTGGAAATAGTTGGAATAAATTCCTTAAAGCATTGAAAAGTTCAATATGATGCCACACACTATGAAGTCATTCTCAGTAGCCTAAAATAAGGGCTGTTTTATGTTTGGTTGGTTTTTTTTTTTTAAACGATAATAAAAAGGTACCATTTTGCTTTTCAATCTCTGCTATTAAGTCTACAAAGTATTGAATAACAGTGAATATGGCTCAATTCATACTAGGCCATACACAAGCTGTTCTGTCCTTCAGTAAAGGGAAGGCTTTAGGGAAAAAATTATTTCAGAAGGATTATTAGTCTCAGTAACCCAAAGTACCTATAATGGACTTAAGCTCTACTGCTTAAAATATGAAAATATTTTGAAATACTTGAAATATGAAGCTGTTGTAAATCAGTCTGTGCTTCTACTTACATTGATCGTAGACTTTAGGTCTATACTCTCCACCAAAGCATTCATACTCCAGGGTTTCATCAGTCAGATCAAATTCTTCAACAACGGTATCATTAAATTTATACCACTTTCCTTTTCCACATCCTCTGTGATCAAAACAGAACAGAAACACAACAGAAACAAAGTTAGCTGATTGTCTCAGTAAAAGAACAAACCACCCAGAATAGCCTAGAAGTGACAAGCCTGAACTCACATTTGTTTTGACAGTAAGAAGAAAGCTTAGTTCAATCGATGTCAAACTTGCATTTTAAAAAGTAACTTTGATTAAAACTACCAGAAGCACATCACCTGCAACTCAGTGTCACAGGAAGCCCTCAAACTGCAATACAAGGTACATAAGAATTAATGAGAATTTTATTCTGTGATGTCCCACATCACTGTCATTGCCTCATGACAGGTGTTGAGAAAGGGAAGAGTGGTTCCAGCAGAGCTCTGGATGGCTCCATGCACCTTCCCAGAACAAGAAGTCTTTAGACAGCTCTCAGACCTCCCCCACGAACCTTCTTGCCCATTACCTCCTGTCCTTGATGAAGGAGTAGTAGTGCCCTGCATGAGCCTGGCCACTGTGGACAATGACTCCAACGAGCTCGTAGTTTTCTGTAGGGGCAATTTTCTTCCTGGGGGAGCCTCCTCCTCCCTGGTCTGTGCTCCTGCCATTCTCCCCCACTTCTGAGGATGAGTCCTGACGAGCCATCCCTGACACAGTGTAAGGCTCCATGTTCAGCATCCAGGGAAACTGTTTGAAGAGATATTTTGGATTCATCAAGACACTGCAGTGCGTACATGCTTTGTGTGATTTTATGAGAATGGTATCAGTACTTCCCACATTGGGAACACCAAAGGAAAATATGGAATTTCAACTAATTATGTTTATTACACAGAGGTTAAATAATAAACTCTCTTTTTGCCTTGCTTTCTGAAAGGACCCTGAGAATGCTGCAAACAAGGAAAGCTCTAAGGAAAAACACTTATTTTCTGTAGCACCATCATGTTGTAAGTGTGGTACTCAAAAATCCCTGCATCAAAACATGGGGAAAAGGAGGAAAAATGAATAAGGAGAGTCCACTACACAAAGTAGCTGGGGAAGGCACCATAAAGCAAAGTTCTTACCCTGATTTGTTCATCGTATTTAATAGAACGGCCGCTCTCCCAGTCAAAGCCAAATCTCATCAGGTGAATCACCAGCAGGCTTGGCAAGACCTTAATGCAGGTGCGCTTCACTGTAGTTCTCTTGAAAAGAAACAAGAATATCACCTCTATCTGATACCCCAGGCAATCTGCAGCATCCCGTGTCCATAGCATGACTGGGATACATCTCAATATGTTAAACAAAACTTCACCATCCTGCCAGCCCTCTAAATTTTTAGTTTGCAACATGAGTTACAGGCACTGAACATTTTGTGTTCAATGTAGCAAGAGTGAGCAGCATCTAAGCATGGTTTCCATGATCATGTCATGCTTAGAAAACATCAAACTGCACATAGATCATCATCTACAAAAGTTAAGAATCAATACCTTTTCTTTGCACTTTTCACAGTAGTATGCATTGCTTCCTTCCAGAACCTCTCCTCTAACAAACTGATCCAGCGATATTTCCAGGCTTTGACATGAAGTGACACCAAGGTTGAGAGCCATGAAGGCTTCCTCACGCTCATACCTAAACTCAAGAAGAAAAACAGATGAGAATTTACCCAACTGGCAGGAACAGGACACATGTTTAGGAAAGAATATTGCATTTGCTGTGATGCTCACTGGGGCATTCATCTACTTTCCAGTGCTACTCCGACCTACATATTTTAATAGTTCTGGGAGCACATAACTGATGCACTAAATGTGACATTACCTGTGAGGACAGTCCTTGCAAATCTTCTGATCAGAGAAGATTCCTTGAAAAGTATTCTTAAATATTTGGTCTCTTCCTATTTTCTGTTGGAGACGTAAAGTTAGACATCAGTTGGATATATTGCAGAATGGAAGATCAAGAAATCAGTAAGAGTTTTAAATTCCTGAATACTGTGCAGATTATAAAATAAGCCAAATGGTACTCTGCCTTGTTCTCTACAGATCAAAGCAAAAAGAGAAAAAAGGTACCAAGGATATGCATATGAACCAGAAAATAAATTGCTGAGGTTTTTACCTTGAGGTACTCATCCATTTGATCTATAAGACTGGTGAAGAACTCATAAGCATCCTGTTGCTCTCTAACATAAAGTTCCTTATTCCACATCTTGAAAATCTATGCAAAATATAAATATATGTTAAAAAGTGGTTGTTTCATACATATATCACTAACAAAAGTAATTTTTATCTAAATTTGTTATTTTAATGTGTTTTGATTTTTTTAATTAGAACTTACTTTATAAATTCTGCAATGAGAAAAGGCTGAATAAATGATTTTTTTTTTGGAGTAGAAAAGCTATAGATTCTAAACAAAAAGATGCAATACCTTCCAAAAGTTCTCAGGTACATAATACTGTAGCTTGCTTTCCATCAAATGACCAAAAAGAGATTGAACTTGATAGAACACATTGTCATCAGGATTGTCTGTATCATCATCAATGGAAAGCAAGGCCTGGAAGGAAAAAAATAACCTTATTAAATTGGTTTTTGGAAAAATCATTACTGTAAGCTGTCATGGCACACAACACTACAACTTAAAATTTATGTATTTATTGTGCATATTTATGCATACACAGTTGATTTTTCATTTTACAATTTATTTAAAGATGGTGCTAAGATGAAGTGGTTCAAGTGAAAGTCATTCCAAAAAGAGGATTTTATTGGATGCTGAACTAATTACCTCTGGCAGACCGGGCTGCATATACAGCTGCTGGAAAACAGCATTCATGTAACAAGTAGCACCACCATTCTTCAGTCCCACAAATCCAGAAATGGAGCGACTGTCCACTGGTGGAAGGTACTAGAATGACAAATACATTTTTTGTCCCAATAACTTATAAAAAACATGAGACTCCAACAACATTCCGTAGCTTTTATAACCACCTTTATATTTTAGAAACACAGAATGGTTTGAGTTGGAAGGGACCTTAATCCAGCCCCACACCCTGCTGTGGGCAGGGACACTTTCCACTGTCCCAGGTTGCTCCAAGCCCTGTCCAACCTGGCCTTGAACACTTCCAAGGATGGGTCAACCTGTGCCAGGGCCTCCCCACCCTCACAGGGAAGAGTTTCTTCCCAATACGTAACCTAAAACTACTCTCTTTCAGTTTAAAACACCTCCCCCTTGTCTATGAACTGTTAAGAACAATTCAATGGAGAAGCAGGAATATAAATTCTGAAAAACTGCAAGACCACTGTAAGCAGTCATTTAAAAATTTAACACATTGCACAACACCGTTGAAAATGGCCTAAAATGTAATAATAAATAAAATCTGTGATATTTAGGAAATCCTTCTTTCTTTCTCAGATAATAGCAAGACACACTGGAGTGTCTGCTTCTGAGAGCAAATATATCTGCATTTAACCTTAGCTGCATTGTGGCATTTCAAATTGAAGACCATGGAAATCTCATGAATGAAGTAACAAAGTAAACCATGCAGAGCACTCCAAACCTTGTTAATACAGATAAAAAAAGGCTTCTTGCTTACATCAAACTCCTTGGTGAGTGCAGGGTCACACTGGTGGTGCATGGAAAGCAGCTCCTTGGTAATAAGCTGGAGATTGGAGGGTGAGCTATCAGCCAGCATCACCAGCACTTCATAAGCAGCTAATCTGCTGTCTGCTGTACTGCACCTGCAAAGAAAACCATGTCTGAGATCTACTGGCTAGATGACAATTATTTCTAATTCCAGAAAGCTGTATTAGTCAGAACAAGCAACAATTCATGTTCTAAAGAACACTTTGAGTGATTAAACACTCCAGAGGGCCTGCAGAGTGCTGGTTTTTTTTTCTTTCTTGGGAAGAATCCAATGAGAAGAGTGGCAAGAGGAATACTCCTTTAAACAAGTCTCCCTCACTGACATGGATACTTCTAGCATTTGGTAGCAAGGAAAAGGAGGTGCTCTAAAAGAATTGGCTGCATGTCTGAGGACAAACAGACAGATACTCTCCATCATGTAACACTGATGGAGACAAAATGACTTTTTTTACAGGGAGGGAAACTTGTAAAGAGCTAGACCAGACAACATCCTTGCTACAGGAGATGAGCTTAGACCGTACAAAACCCTCCCAAATTCAGCTCTTTTCAGGGGTCACTCAACACAGCTGCCCTTTCTCCTGAAGGCCAAAGGAAAGGCTTTATTTACTTTAGGTAAACAAAAGAGCGTGCTTGGGATGAACTGCAGTGGAGCAAAGCTGGAGCAAACCACTAAGATGGATCAAGTCCCATTCATTTCAGGAGTTGTTACATACTCCACTGGAATGTTCTTTTGGGTTTGTGGAAGGGCAGTGAGGATATGCCTGATCTAACACCAACTGCACAGTGCAACACAAACAATCCACCTGAGCTAATTTATACCACCCCTTCAGACATTGTATGGATAACAGCTGGGACAGGAAGGAGAAAGCCCTCGCTTTTTTTCTCCAGTTGATCTATTCCGGGCTATATCAACTTTCTCAGGTGCAAAGAGACTTCCTTGGGGTTAGTTTTTTTTACAGAATAGGTAGGGAGTAGGGAAAAAGAAAGTAGTGGAACTTTTGAAATTCTCTTTTACAAGGAGCTAAAGGAATATTCTTTGGACTCGTTAAATCAGCAGTCAGTTGTGCCTGAAGTTCATCATTGAGCTAACAAAGCACAGACTTTGAAGTACAGAAACGCAAGGATATTGGATCAAACAAAAACATGTAAAATGTTATTTAGGCATTTAAGCAGGAAGTGTACTGGAGAAACGCTCCACCACTGGTATTAAATCCCACTGTCTGTAGGATTTAATACTGACATTTGCATTTATGACATTCAAGACAAAACTCAACATAAAAGAAAAAAAGAATTTTTACTTTGGATGGAAGTCCTGCTGACTGATTGCAGCACTGCCTGCTGGGGAATGGCTGTTCAGAATAATCCTGGATGCTCGGAACAGGAAATCATCCAGCAATGGCTTAATCAAAGATGAACCTGAATAACACAGCAATCCACATCTACTGTTAAATACCTACATCATCACTGCAAATGCCAAAAAAAGTGTTTCATAACAACAAAATCACTTCATAGAACCACATCAACAAATGTGGTTTGGTATTAAATATTAAAGGTACTGCCAAAATCAGTCCTTATAGCTCTGTGTCACTTCTACTGATGTCTTCACACGACTGTCTAGTTGTGTTAATGCAGAATTCACACCAGTTTAGTCAATTTAAAGAAGAATACCCACCAACCATCTCCTTCTCTGCCCCACAGAGTGACAGGAGAGTCTTGATGAGCCTCAAGTGTCCTGCTAACAGGATGTTATCAGCCTCGCTAGTCTCGCACTCTGCCGTGCGGTTGGGCTCGAAATTGTCCAGCCAAGTGATCTCATCCTCTAACATGGCAGCTGGGCTTATCTTCAGCTGCTCCATTTCTGATGCTGCAAGGTAAAAAAAAAAAGGAACACAGTAAAAAACAGCAGCTTTGGAAATGTGGAATATAAAGACAAAGAATTTCAAACAGTTTGGTAATGGTCTAGTTTTGTCCCCAAGACACACTTGATGTGTATCAAGTAAACTTTCCACCAAGGAGCTCAGCTCGCTTTCCAGAAGGAATGAGCTGCCCTGCAGATACCCAATGCCAAGAACAAATTATGCCAGCACAGGACAGTCAGCACAATGGCAGGTCACTAAGTTCAAGCTGTAGTAACCCCTTTCAGCAGGCAATTCTGCATCTTTTCTACAGAAGGCAGATAAACTGGGAAGCTGCCATCAGAATGACTTAATCTGGTGTCTGCACATACTTACATGTCAGGTCATCCAGTAATTGACATCTCAGGTCAAAATATTCTGTACACTGAGATAAAAGTCTGAAAAAGATACAAATAGAAGAAAGGTATGCTTAAAATCCTGAACTTTTCCCTAACCAGTTGTCTTTAAAGTCTGTGTGCTCTGTCCATCTAACCCAAAGCAGCATAACCATCTAGGTGTGCTTCTGCATGCTGCAGCTTTAAAATCATTCCTTCCCAACAGCAACTTCTGAATGTTAGGAATCATATTTAATCCTCATTTCTCCCCTCACCTCATAGAAATTCTAGTTAGTTATTGATTGATAATAAACAACAACATGCTTTAACTTGTCAGTTACTCCTCTAGAAATTGCATGATGTCTACTTATAACACTTGCCAAGTGCTAATCCCTTTTCCCTCAGAGCTTCCACAGTGCTGCACATTTCACAGTGTGTCAGATTTGCTTCCTCAATGAACACACAAGTGATTTACCTCTGGTTGATTCCTCTCATGATGCTGGTTGGTGACCAGAGAGGCAGCTGGGCCCCAAGAACAACGCTCAGGAGGAATTGGTTTGGCTTTTGTACATCTGGGTGAGCTGATGTGTCTGTCTGGCTCAGGGTGTACAACTGGTCACAGGCAACGCGACGAATCTGCAACAAACATTTGTCATTGTCAAACACCAGCAGTTACTCAAAGGCTGCACAAATCCCCACACTCTTGTTGTGTTAGAAATCTGACAGAAAAAATGGACATTGCAATGGTGCAAACCAGGCTATGAGCTCTAGAAACCAGTGTGGCTGATGCTGCAAGGTACCTCGTTCATCCCTGAGTGAAAACCTCCGATAAACACAAATTCCAAATACAGACAAAGGGCAAAGATGCAGTGACTTCATGCAAAATAGATGACACATGATGAAATGAAGTATAAAAGTCAATAGATTTTAGAATATCCAAGATAATATTAAATCAAAAATAATTAATTTTAGGAAGGCTCTGACACTTGGAATAAATTTTCAAAAGTTCAGAAGAATCCATTAAATTTTATCCAAATCAAAACTAGTTGAAACTTTCTCTAAAGTACTAGTTTTACAGAATTTGTATCACCGAAATGAGACTATTTTCTTTAGACTAGTCATGGCACAGTCCTGTGCATCTCATGGATGAAACAAGCCTAGAAAATGTAATACTACAGCATTTTCTATGAACCCATCACCAGATACTGGAATTATTAACAATTATACAAACGTTATTTATATTCAAATACTAATCTTTGGGAGTACTTGCAATAAACAATTTTATGTTCAGACCATATGAAATTATCATACACATTTCAGAAGGCAGATTCAGAAAGTTTTCAGAGGAAGACCCTCACCTCAGCACTTGGTGATCCAAGCAGAATATCAATGATGAAATCAGCAACACAAGGCAAATTGTAAAAAGATCCTGGAACAGAAAAGTACCAGGCTATCTTACTAAAAAATTACTTTAAAATATGTCAGTTACAGTCTTGCATTAAAATACCACAGGACCTAGAGGACATTATACAGAAAAACAGTAAAGGCTATTTCCTGATCCCCTTCCCTCACCAGAGGCTGCCACCAAGGTATAACAGCATTTTCCTTGTCTTCCTGCACCACCAGTGTTTACACTTCCTGTACACAAAGACTCAAGTACTGAACAGGAGCTATGCAAACAGCAGCACTTACAGAATCACAGACTTCAAAAGCAGTGCAAATATTTATATTCTGGCACTAAGTCAGCTTTCCCAAAATATTTCACCAAGGCATAGCACTACATGCCTTATTTCAGCCCTGGAAAAAAAATAATCCCTGTAATTTTTAATAAAATGTTGTGTTTTTAGCTTGAGCTGTCTCAGCTAACAAAGTTACAAGTTTCTCTTTTTTTTCTTTTTTAAAAATTCTTTTTACTTGACTGTATCCAAAAGCCTCCTCCCACCTGGATTATACTCCAAATAGTGAATAATCCAATTTTTTTTCCATACCTAGCTGCTGACTACGTAGCTGAAGGCAGGTTACTAAGAGAGACAAGGCTTCCCCAGCAATGAGAGCATCTTTGGTGGACACAGATTGCTGCCTCACACAGATCCCAGCGTGCAGCGCCGTGGGCTCCCCTTCACTCCCTGAACTGCAGTTACTTCCTGCATTAAAAAAAAAAAAGAACAAGTGCTGTAATTCATTAAATTTTACTCAGATGTTTTCAGCTTTTGGTCAGTTCTCTGCAATTTAAAAAACTTCTCTAAATACCTGATGAATGTATGTAAATTTGCTCAGATTTTTTGTAATTTAATTTAAAGCTGGAGGAGACCCAAGAGGATTGAACAACCAACAAATTCAGCTTTAGGCTCCTAAAGTGTTCAATTAAGATTGAACAAAACACTTTTAGACTGGTTTAGGGACAGAGTTAACCCACCTGAGCTGCTAAGCCTGTTTCTAATCCCAGCAGGAAAGAGAGTGTTGCTCTCTTTGATGGGCTGACTACTTCCCACGAGGTCCAGGCGTCCTGCAGCAGCAGCCCACGAGAGGCGCATGAAACAAGCCACTGTGGAGGTGAAATCGTTCACCTCCATGGTCTGGAGGAACAAGAAACAGAAGTTACTCCTGATATTCACCAATCAATCACAGGGATAAAAGGAATGTATCTTCTGGATCGTGTCAAGTTGATATTTATATTTGTTTTCCTCTCTGTTCTATACACAGGTTCAAGGATTCAAGAGTCTTTTTGTTCCCAATGAGAGATTGGTATTGCTGCCTTAGGAGAAGTAATTAATTTTTTAATTCTCCACGAGTGTAGGCACCCTTGCCACCCATCTGGAGGCAGGCATGCTGAGTTCAACTGTTCAATCCATTTGGGAAGCACTGCCCGACAACCTGACACAGCATACTTGTCACATTAACTAGGAAGTTTCTTTCAACTGGACTCAATGGATTATTTTCAAGCATTTTTTAAGGTACTGAAAATAAAAAAATTCCTTTTTCTCCATAGTACCATAAACAAACTTAATTTTTAATGAGCTATTTGGAAAAAGCTTGTCCAATTCTTTCTAATTCAAAACATCATGGATTAGAGAGCCACCAGTTCAAGCAGGAAGATTCTCCTTTTAATTCACAAAAAATTAACAAGAATAAGATCTTAAGAATTAAGCATGACTGGAGATAAATCACAAGAAAGATTTCTGTGTACATCTATTTCTTGTAAGCACTTTTGGGGTACTGCTTCCCTTTGTAGTGCCAAAATAATACTTGAGAATACGTTAAAATTCAGATCAAGACTGGAAGAGACGGTGACGGTCAAGCTTTTCACAGGCTTTCAAAAGACAGATTGATTCAAAGTGGCAAAGTTATACAGCTGTCATTGGAGACAACACTGCTGCATCAGAACCATCCAACACCTCCTCACTTGTATGGCAACTCTGGCAGCTGGGATGATTTCCTCCACCCTGATGGAGGATCTGTCAGACACAGAGAGCTGGCGGTAGGACGACTTCTCAGGAGTCCCACAGATGGACATCTGCCGGCTCGCCTGCCGGCTCACGTTGCGGAACGGCCGCGAGGACAGAGCTTCCACCCCGTCCTTGAGGAAATCCTCATCCAGCAGCGTGGGCATGGTCTGCCCAACCAGCAGGAATCTACATTCACAGAGGAAAAACACCAGGCTTGTATCTGAATGCTCACAGAGTCAATCAAACAGAACTCGAAGTAGCAATTAATCTTAAATATTAAAAGCTGCGTGCTAAAAGCCAAGAAAGCAGCACTTGCTCTAAGGAGAAGCAATTACATACCTTGCAAGCTGCAAGCAGATGGAATAGACTCCTTGTCTTGTTTCATAGTCCACCTCTGATGGGATGGAATCTCTCTGCATCACATTCACCACCAAACTTAAAAACGAATCAATAAGACAGACTCCATTTGGAAACGTTTCACATTAGGAGAGCTGCAATTAATTTGTCTCTATATTTCCTTCTTCCTATTCACTTAGCTGAGTCTCAGTTGAAACTGACTTTTTTGGAGGCAAACATCCTCATATTCCCCTTTATATCTACAGGTGGAAGCTTTCTGCTCCTGCTAGAAAATACTTCAGCATCTCTTGGGCAGAGGATTGTCATGGGTGGAATTACTAAGAGCAAAGTATACTTGATAAATGTCACACAATCAGTATTGTCAGGTCTTCCAAACCACTCACACTGTGCCTCAACTCTTATCTGAAGAGTCTGAATTTTCAAGACTGTAATCACAAATTTAATTTGGTTCCCACTGCATGACCTATACTTTGACTGCATAAAATGTCCACTGGTGTCCACATAAAGAGTGCAATGTACACACGTGCAAATTTGAAGTTAAATACTTAAATGTCACAAAACTACCCAAATATCAACTACTTTAGTACAAATTACATTTCACAAGCTTATTTGTACCTAACTTGATTTTTTGGTTTAACAACATGTACTCTGTTAAATATGACAGCTACTGGACAGTGGTGAAATAGACTTAGGTGCATTTTTTTCTCTGAAAAAGAAGCTGACAGGTGTATTAGTGTGCTACAGTGTGGAAATAGGAAACCACACACAACTGCTAGCTAAATGAAGTGCTACAAACTGAGTCGAGGTTTTGAAATCTAACCTCAAACCTCCTGCTCTGAGGAAGTTTTCACAGAAAGACTTGGCACAGTTTCTTGCCATTTCATCATCTGCAGTTGGCATCAGCTTGGAGCTCAGCACCTACAATAAATAAATAATTAAGCAGATGTAAATCACCACCCCTCTTAGTGCTTTTCACCTGTTGAAGTTTGAAAGTGTAACAGAAAAAAATTCACTTCAAATGAAGCAATTATTAATACACTTACACAAAACTGCAGTCAGTAAGAGAAATCTCATATATTCAATAAGTCTCAACTATTTAGGACAATTATGACAAGTCCAGATATTTATTCTGAACCAGGGGCATTTTGTTCTCAGTGCAGTTTACATGTTAAAGGAATGGATGAAGTACATGCAATGTCATCTTCTGGTTCACTTGGTGCTTCTTAGGAGCCCAAATTCTTCTTGGCTCTGGATTTTCAATTTTTAGTATCCCATAAAACAGCCTCCAGATGGCGTACTTATTGATTCACACCTTCTGAAATACAACTGTACTACTATTACTCTAATGTTTCTTTGTAGAAGATGGCTCAGGTAATTCTAGAGGCCTCATGAACATCACCACTATCACTCCTCCTGTTTTAAATCAGCACTAAACTTCAGAGTGCAAATGCACTCAGAGACACAGCCAGAAGAAAGTCTGTGGTCTCTGTGGGTCAGTTCTCATTTATGTTTATAATCTGTTTCACTTCACTTTAAAAAACCCCAACACCCATACACACAAACTCACCAAAAAACCCCAAAACCATCAATCAAACCACCCCGGCCCCTCTCAAAATCCCAGAAAACCCCACAGATATTATTTACTTTCTTGAAAAGTCTCCTTGGCACGTACAGCCAACAATGCTGCAAACAAAATACATTTCCCCCAGGTTCACAGATGAGAAGAATGTTTTACAGAGCTCCAGGCATGAAAACTTATTAACCCCTAGACATCTGCAACATTCAATTTTCATCTCTTTCATATGTTCTGCAAATTTCCTGTGCACATTTTTTTCAGAAAACAGTTCAGACTGGTTCTCATCTTTTCACCAGATCACCAGCTGAGGGGATAAAAAAGCACATATTCCTTTTCCTGAGAGAAACCATCTTCCAACTGGCTTGACTGGAGTTGAGGAACAAATCCACTGATACAATCTACACATCTAATCCAATTTGTTCCTTCTCATCCCTTGCCAGCAAAGCAAGCAATTTATTACTTGCTTTTATTATTTTCTCTAGCACAGAAGCAGCAGGTAACTGTCCCATCCTACTGCAATATAACCTGTCAGCTCAACAAGGCACCCTAAACCATTTGCTTCGAGTTGTAGAACTTGTCAACATATTCTGAAGACATAATCAAGTATCTTTCACTCCAGCTGTACAGAAAAGGGGAAATCCTAAGGCAGGAGTGTGATGACAGTGTAGGAAGATGAAGAGCTAACATTAGACTGTGGAAACCTAAAGGGAAGCAACCACGAGAAAATTCCTGCAGTAATCTTGGCACACACCATGAAGGAAAGAGAATAATTTTGTCTAATGTTCTGGAAGCAGTTGGCAATTGGTCCTCCAGCCTCAAGTTGTTCAAATCACATTTTTCATGGGTCCTTATACCCAGTGAGGCCTGCAAGTAGAACTAAACACTGTCCAGCTTTTAGTGTGCAGGCTACTGTGTCCTACCAACACCAAGAGCTGAACTCCTGTTATCCTTAAAACCCTGAATACACTGAACTCTAGGAAAGAGCCTTTACAGGACCCAGTCCAGCATTTTGACTAAAGAATTCAGGAGAATGCTTAAGGGTAAAAAAGTTCTATGTATTCCACTCTACCTGTGCAGCCAAAACAGGCCAGAGGCCTCTTGGTAAAAGCCCTGCACATCTAGATGGTGAAAATTCTTCCCAGCTGAGTGCTTTGTAAAAATACTCCTCCTTAGATAAAAAATGGGAGACTTATACAGCACAGAAGTTTCTGGCAAATTTAATCAAGCAAAACCAATCCAACTAAAAGCAGTTTCCATTAATTTTTAAAAAAGTGTATATATATTATATATACACACACTAAAAATGATATATTTGGAGATCTAGAGATTCAAGCAGGATTTTTATCTAAATAGTAAGATTTTGATGTGTCTTTGCTGCTCTCCACTTACTTTAGAACACATCTTCCACGATCACACAAAGAGCAGCCTGGTTTCTCAGTTTTTTCCCCCTCAGTTTCAGGTTTCTCAGCCTCTGAAAGGGAACTTTCTGTCCCTTTCATTCTGTGTAAAATTTACCATATGCATAAAAGCAGAGTGTGTCACAATATTTGCATTTTTCATAATGATCCCATCACAGTGGATTCTTGCCCAAAAAACCCAGAAATACTTAACTCTTACTGTTCAGAAACACAGAAAGAAGCAAATTTATTGTCTTACCTCTAAATTGTAGAGCACTCTGAATGTGGACATGCCTGGAGCAAAAGATCTGAAAAGACTTTCTAGTATTGAACTGGCACTGGGCTGATGTTGGTGTTTTGAAGACAAGGATGGGGATTTTGAGGACTGAGAACTGGATTCTGAAAGCAGGGTTTTCTAGGAGGAAAAAGCCACAGAAGAAGTATTTTGAGACTCCTGTGTTTTGCTGTAATGGGGAATATATTTCCTAGAACCCCTGTAATAACCCTCTCCCCCTCTGGCTGCTTGGAAATAAGTCAATAATGAACATTGATTTAACATGAACATTATTTTGCTGTAGTTTCAAAACCTGCATGTATAATAATATGAGAGGGAATTTAAGGAACCTGGTAGTAAAAACCTCTTTGTGTAGCTCACCATGATCAATTATTTAATCCATACCTTCCTTCCCAGGGAATCAAGCTGATCAAGAGCCTCCTGAATAGCTGGGTCAGTGGGAATCAGGAGCAGAAGTTTCCTCACTCGCAGCGTTATCCTGAAAAGAAATCAGAAGTTACATGCACAAAACAAGGGCTCGGTCACACTGTGGAGTGGAGTATTCCAGTGCACACAGTGGAGTGAGTATTCAAACTGGGCACTGTGAGCAATTCTTTAATATTGAGTAACCATTTGATCTGCTTACCTTGGCTCCTCCAGGTTGGCAAGCTGGTAAAGCATATCAAACACATTACACACGAGAGCCATGACCACTCCAGGGAGGGATTTCTCCTGAGAATTAAGGAGAAATACAAAGGTCTTTTTCTCCCTTCTCTGTTTCATGTAAATTTAACAGAGCTCTTCACTGAAACAAATGGCTCAGATGCCAACCTGATCCACAGAAATCTCAGCTACTTTCTAAGCTGAGACAACTTTTACATCACTCCATTTCCCTTTCAACAGTCAGGTTTTGAAGTCAGCTGTTATGAAAATCAAAATCAAAATACGAAGCAGACCAGAAGTGATCTGAACATGCCAGTTGATGCTTTACTTTCATACTGCAGCTTTATTAGTAGTGAAAATGTGGAAATCTCTTCCCTCAACAAATACACAGTCTCAAAATTAAACCAGATGGGTCCCATTTGTTTAAAAGACCCTGTAGAGATGAATAAACACCAACCAGGCTACATAGGTGACAGAGTACAGATTTTAAATCCAACCTGCATGCACAAGGCAGTTGAGTAGATGACTTGTTTCAATTGCAGTTTGAAAGCAAAACCAGATTACCAAGGACTGGATAATCTAACTGGAGCTCCTACTCTCTCCTCCATCTATCCCTGCTTCAGGAGAAATCTGAGGGAAGGCTTCAGGTCATATTATGCTGTACCTGTTCCATTGCATAGGATGAACTAAATACACTGCTGCTGTTGCTGGAACTGGTTGAGGAATCTGCAGAGCTCCCTGATGGAGTCCCACTTCCTGATGTTTTTACTGTAAGGATTTGTTCATCAGAGAAGCCCAGCTGGTGGAGTAGTTTCTGATCTTTGTTCACTGTTAGCTGCAAGAAAATATTTATTGTTTGGTTCTGGAAAAGACTCGATTTCATAAAGAATGGGAATTCTTTGTAGTTAACATACCAGGCTATCATTGGCAAATATCTGTATATTTTCCACAGGTGAATTCAACATTTTTGCTATCTTCCACCTGACGCTTCCTACAGTTTCATTGCTATGAGCCTGTGAAATTAAACAACATTGGTTCAGTAAGTCTGCTCGAGCAGTAAATGCCAAGAAAAATTAAAATCTTCTGAAACAGTCTTTCTGCATAGGGTGATAAAAGCATTGTTCATAAGAGTGACAGGATAGGATAGCACAGAAATGCTCCAACACCCACAGTGAGCAAAAAGCTTATTTTTCCCATCCCGGAATTTAATGATCAAAATACATTTGGTCCACAGACACTTCCACATACATATTTTTGACATTTTCAAGAAGAGCTTTCAAGTTGACTGGAGTCTTTATAAGCATTTTACTCTATTCAGTCCAGGCATAAAACCCACCAAGAGTGGCTCCATAACCAACAGCCCATGGCACACACAAGCTGGGCACACCTACCTCTATGGTGAAGGTATCTTTGGTAGATTCATATGTAACATTAAGGGTTAAAAGATGTCCATGGAAAGAGGCACCATGAGGTAGAATAGTTCGGGGAACAGAGTAAAGGTCCTGCAGGAAGAGAAGGATGACAGTAAATATCATTCCTGAAAAAAACGACATTTCTATACATGTGGGGTAACTAAGGTTAACTAAGGTTGCACGTTTAAATAACTTTTACTGTTTTAAATAAAACTGGGAGTTGTGTTCTTAGCCTTGCCTAGTAGGAAATTACACATCTTACCTCTATTGTTATCACATAACGCTCTGCCAACAGCAGCAGTCTCTCAATTATTACAAGTTTAGTTGACCTAAAGATAAACATTGAAAACAAGAGTAACTTGTCTCGCAGATTAATTTCCAACGCCCACGGGTAACTACCATGAATTGTCTGGTTTGGAAGGTACCTCCTTAAACTTGGAGCTAATTCAGCAGAAATGAACTAGGAAAAGAGGCCAAGAGGCTCATGTTGTACTGCTTGAGATGCTGCCAGCTTCAGAGGAAGATTCATGTTTCTAAAGGTCCCACCCTATGCTCCTATATTTAAGTTACACATATTCAGGTATGACGAAATTAAGCTCGAGGTTGAAATAACAACTTTTTCTCTCCTAATTTAAGAAGAACCACACCTAAAGCCCACTGCCTCAGAAATATTACACGCTTAATAGGCTGGTAATAACGTGTGGGGTTTTTGTTTCGTTTTGGTTGGTTGGTTTTGGTTTTTGGGAGGCTGGAGGCGGGGTGGTTTTTTTGGTTTTGATTCACTGTTTTGGGTTTTTTTTTAATGTCTATTTGGCTTTAGTTTTCTTTGTTTCCTTGCTATTTTGGGTCTTTTTTAACACAGGTTTTTCAAAATCTCTGGAACTCCTATTGCATAGCAATTGGAATATTCAGGAATATTCAACCGAGGAACAACCAGAATGTACAATCACCAATTACTGAGAATTTTAATTAGCACTCGAAATCTTGTGGGAGTCAATGTCTGCTGCCATATTTCTTCCTTGAGAGGCTGGCCTACCTGTAAGGAGACTGAACTGATGTTGCCACTGTAGGCATAGCAGTTGCTGTGAGCATTTTTGTAGCTCTTGTGACAGCGTGTGTTAACGTTGGACCGCCGAGCGCAGAGCTGGCTGCCTGCAACACAGAGCAGAGCAAGGGACAGTCAGGATGGCCTGGGAAGCTCAGAGGACAAAAAAAAATATTTGTGGAAAGAATTTTTTTCTTTAAATGGAATTTTCATAGACAGTTATTCTAAGATGCAGAACCTAAAGGATGTAGGCAGGAGAACAATTAAAATTTGTCCTTTACCTCTAATCGTGTGTAGCAATCAGCAATGAATTTCTTGTGCAGTGACACTGAATCCTAAAGATAAAATGTACAAATAATTAGAACTTACACTAAAATCATGGGAATCACTCAAACTGACAGAACCCAACAAATCACACAGCTGAACATGCAGACTATCAAGACTTTATGAATGTCAAAGCACATTTATGTACAAATATATGCCTACCTTTTTCAATCTGGGAGTTAGATTAATATAGCTGTAATTTATTATCAGTTGAATAGCTTCATTGGCAATTTCTTCATCTGGTGATTCCATTGCAATCTTCCAAATGAAATCCATTCCTATTAATTCCAGTTTTTCTACGCTCTGCACAAGAAAGAACAACAGTAAAACATGTCTGGATTTCTTACACAGTAGTGAGTTGAACCACAGGGACAAAACTGTTGGAAAAGCACCTTTTGATTAAAACTTACAAATTTTTCTTTTCCAACATGCTGCCAAACTTTGGCACATTGCAAAGTTAAACCAACTGCTGCACATTTGTGTATTTATACAAGAAAAAAAAATGTTTACTGGTGGATAAACAAGTACCAAAGAACAATCTCAGCCAAGCCAACTGAAAAATTAAAAAATTTGAAGGCATAGAGAAATTTAATCTGGAATGGAATTTGTTTCAAAAAAGTCAACATGGTAACTAACCACACAATAAACCATCACAAAACTTGCTATGATACTTGGCAAAAAATTCTGCATTTGAAGTAAGTTCTCTGTGATAAAGATCTAAAATGCCTATGGAAAACTACTTAACATATAACCACTAATTTAACAAAACCACTGAAGGATCAGAGTTAAAAATCATAATAGGTTAGAATTTAAATATGATGTCTAACTCCCATGCAAAGAAGAAAAATAAAAAATAATTTATAAAAAGACTTTCCCTGCCAGGGAGAAGAAAAAATTGCACAGTAGAATTCATGATTATTAAAAAAAAAAAAAAAAAGAAAAAGTTCTACAAACTACACACCAGCTTCCAGCTATCAATTGCTAAATTTTAACTGTTGAAATTGTCAAAGTCTTAGCTTCAGAATTTAACAGTGTTAATGCTACAAGGACAGTTTGGTCATTAATACAAACATGACCATGTCAAAAAGCTGCTACACAATCCTTGTTTCACCTCCTCCTGCCCCTAAGAGGACACAGGAACCAAGCTGCCAGCACACACTCACCAGCTGAGTTCCTTGCCTCTTCAGTCGATGGTCACACAGGTTCACATTTTCAAAGAATGTCTTAAATAAACTAAAACCTGAAAGTGAAAAAAAAGGTGCAGGTTTTTTATGCCCATCAGGCTTAGTTTCTTTGTTTAAAAAGTAAAGTTATCCAATACAGGAGATTAATTTTTCTCTCTATAACTAATGATAGATCCCTTTATTACATTGATTTATAGAACTGGTTAGATGCTTGATTTGAAGGCCTAGGAAGCAAATTTCAATCCCAGATCTGTTCACGAAATCCATTTTCTTACCATTCATAGTAATTTCATATGATTCCAGTTTGAGAATTTTCTCTTTGAAGAGCTGTTGCTGCACATCACTCTCCAGATCATGCTGCCCTTTTGTAAACCACTCAAAGCACATCTGTGAATGAAAGGCATACAGAATTTTTACCCCATTGTCACATCAAATATTTTAGTTTTATACAGCAAACTATGTCAGATAGCACAATAACTCATCTTGCAGAAGTTTTATCTACAGCAAGAGGTTTAAAATCTCATCTCCTGGTAACCTCACATGTTACAGAGGCTGCACTGCACCTTCAGGGCACTTCATAGTCATCTTTCACCCAAATAATGCTGAATGTCTGATCTCCCAGCCAATGTCCCTCTTCCAGTCAAATTTAATGTTAAAAGAGCATCCTGGCCATAAGTGAACTCCTAAAGTGGCTGCTGTAGCCTACATAAAGCATAAAATGCATGAGTAGTTTATGTTTGCTACTCACACTCCACATGTCTCAACAAACACACATGCTGCTCACGATTCATTAAAATTCCTTCTGCAACCACAGAAACCAACTTTTCAAGTTTTTCTTACCTCTCGATCCAACTCACAAACATCTTGGCCAGTTACAAGGCATTCCCAGATCTCCCTGGCACGGTTCCAGCCCAAATAAAGGGTGGCTTCTTGCAGAAAAAATGCCAAAAATTTTAGATGTGCCTCCAAATACTGAGAAAGAGGAAACAAAAACTCAAGCTTGAGACTTTTCTTTCTGAAACATGAACTATGAGCATTCTATTTTTTTTTTGCAAATTTAGCTGTTAAACAACAGTGCACTTTGAAAAGCCTGGAAACAGAAACTGTTTGTGAGATTTATTTCTATTTTAAATATACTTTGTGGCTACCTTTCTAAAAACAAACACCAAAGGTCCCTTGGATTTGCTCTTACTTTGCTGGTGGTGATATTATTTGACACTAAGTCAAAACTAGCATGGAAAAAATAATTATCAAAGCATTAGCAACAAACTGCTATTTGTGTGTGTGGCTTCTATGTGCTAATTGGGAAATCTGTTGCAGGTATCAAGAGCTTCACAAGACATTCAAGGGTATCACTTCTACTAGGAAATGAAGCTGGAAGCTGCACAGGCTTGGCAACAACAAGGATGGGGAGATCTACTCTTCACCAGGTAAAGATTTTGCTAAGGAGCTTGTGCAACTTTGCCTGAGTTCACACAGCTTTCTTCTATATAATAACAAGGGTACAACAAGCCTTAATAGATAAATAGTAGAACTATAAATAACAACTAGAGCAATTATTCAGCAGTGAATTTCAAAACTGAAGCAAAGAGATAAAGAAATTGGGTACCTCCCGGTAAGTGTATCGGCCATCCACCAGGGTTCCTCCCACCAGCCCTCCTGGGCCTGCCACAGATGCAGCCAAACGGTGACAGGATATCAAACTTCCTGTTACCAACTTCACAATTTCAAAGTTTTTCTTTAAATCTTGAATAATGCTCTTGGCAATAAAATAAAAGAGAGAGAAGATGTTTTTAAAACAACAGGTGAGCAGGGATGCACATACAGCAATTTGCTTTTCTACAGACACACATCTCTTCCAGGAAGGAGTCATATTCCCCCCTCAGAGTCAGCTGCTCCCCTTCCAAGCACCCAGCCCCCTGATGCTGATGTTTTCAGCATGTGCTGAAACATAAGTGCTGCAGATTGCAGAGTCCCACACTTCCACACAGCCACTCTAACAGCACACATGATTGCTGGCAGTTTAGTCTGTTTTCCAAGAGTCAATGTCAATTCAATTACAAAGCAGTTGGTCTAAACATTAGCCATTGTTCTTCCTTAACACAAACATGCCTGTTAATTATTCTACAAAAAGCTGAGAATAAAATAAATTAGTCCTGATGCAGCAAATGGATTTATACAAACACACATGCACTCACAAAGAGACAGCACAGCACCTCCACTCCAACAGTTTGTTTATGCTACATCACTAAACTACTTTCAAAACTGTTTATTAGCTAAATAATTTTTTTTCCTAAGTTCAAACTTCCATGTTTGGCAGAGCTAAACAGACACAACAAAAGCTTCAAAAATCTTGTCAGCATATAGGCTTACCTTGTCTTGTTTTTGGTAAGTTTGCTTAATAAATGAACGTGTGATTTCATGGAGCTGACGCAAGGCTGGCACCACCCACACAAACTGAGGATTATTGTGCTGGGATGACTGGTAGCAGGAAAGGTAAAAACAATTACACATGTGGTACATGCTCAACAACAGAGTAACTTTCCTCTCAGACTCCTGGACACCTCATGATATCTGTTAAGGCTGCTGTTTCACAACAACAGCTACCACCTCTGCTGGCTTCAATTACTTGTTCCTGCTCCCTTCTCAAACACACTCCAAGTGCCTTCTTCACTTTCTACAAGAATTCCTTTGATACATACATATGCCATTTTGCTATCCCTATTTTTAAGCCCAAAGTACCAGCTCCTTGCTAGAGAACATGCAAATTAAGTAGCCAAAAAGAACTCAGTTGCACCAGGGAGAGATCATAACCACCACCTTCCTCAATTATGGGAGATGAAGCAGGTCTAAATGGGCATAAAAGGACAAATCCAGCAAAATTGTTACTTACTCCTAAAGCAAGAGCAACAGCAGAAAGAATTTCAAATATTGCTGAGGCTTAAGAGACAAGAAATTTCTGATTGGTGCTGCAAGCAGCTCCCTGATAGGAAGCATAGGATACTTAAGCTGCATTTTGAAAGAGAACCTACAAAGAATAACCCTCCTACCTCATTTTTAGAACTGCTCATCACTTTTCTGGGAGGCTTCATTTTCTGTAAAGTTTGACCACACAGACCAGTACTGAGGTTGCTTGTTCAGAGAAGTGATGTCTGGTTTAAACACTGACAACACCCAAATACCACCTACACACTCAGAGAGGCTGAAGGAACTTGCCCAGCAGAGAGCTCTCCACCAAAAACTCCCTCAAAAATTTGAGAAAGCTGCCTTACACATTACATTCCCCCCCAGGTTATGTGTTCATTTCCCTAATGAAGGGAAATAAGAACACCATGTATTTTAGAAGTCTGCTGTATGCTTACCCCGATCCCTTCTAGTTTACATAGTTTACAATTACAGCTTTTGTTAGTGTTTCCCACTGCAGCACATCTGTAAAATCCCTTGCCAGAGTATAATTAAAAGGAATGAGCTTAGGAAAGCATAAGAGAAGATCCAAAAGAAAAAAAACCAAAACCCTACAACTTTCACAGACATTGAGAACCCAAGATTTGAAATTCATATTCATGAACACACACAGAAGTGTGATCAATATCAAAAACCAACATACTATACCCCTAAAAATCTAAAATCCTCTACAGATGCTGCAACACAGATAAAACCTAATTTATCATGAAATAAATGAACAAAAAAAAGTACAAGCCTTTTTATTTACAGCATAATTCAGGCTGAAAAAAAAAAGCAGACAGGAGCATTCCTGCAGGCCTCAAGAAAAACTGCCTGCTATGTGAACAGGGCAGGAGAAAATATATGAAGTCTTTTAAGCCATGCACATCTCTGCTGCTGCCAGGAAACAGTACAGGCAGCTTTGGGAATGGCTTCTTTATGTTACAGGAAAAGAGTTAAGTATTTTACTAAAATACAAAACTACCACGATTGAAATATCAGTTTGCATTTTGAGACTTAATGGTCATGCCAGAACACATGCTTTACTCAAAATAAAAAATCTAATCTAGGCTTTCACATGAAAGGGACAGTTAAAATACTGACATACCTTTACAGTGGTTCCATTTGCAAATTCTAACCTTGGGCCCATCCTGGTAGTTTCCCATAAATTGATCACTCCTTGTGCTGAAAATTTGCTTAAAACAAAGGCAAGAGACTTACTATGAGTCTCATGATCAACAAAGTGGCTCACACAAAGCCTACCCCTCTCGAGGACTCCCCAAGGTAAGAACTTACAGATGGGACACACAATTTGTGCATCTTGAAAGAAAAGGGCAACATGGAGGCTAGATAAGATTTCATTTTGGAAAAGATAAAATAATAAACCAACCCTCTTAATATCCTCTATGCATTTGATGATGTAGCTCCTTTTGATTGCCTCTTTCACTGCATAAGCATCACTGAGGATTGTCAGGTGTTCCTCCAAGGCCTGCTGGATAAGACTACACGGTAACGTTGGAAGATGGGCCAGCTCCCAAAGTACCTCCAGAACCTGCGGGAAGAAGGGCAAGGATACTCAGGACCTAGGAAGTACAGAGGCTAGCAACTCTACATTTAATAAATCAACAATCCAAAGGAAAACCTTCCACTTGCCTTGCCAGTGGTTGTTTCCACTCGTGCTTCTCGGCCAATGCGCCCAATGAGGCTCAGCAGCTTCTGCCTCACTCGGTCACTCTCTGTCTCCCAGCTCTGGACAGCAAAGAAATCAGTGTTAGAGCATCTCTGTCAGGCTCTAAAATCTCAAGTGTGCACAAAAATACAATCCACAATTGCTTTATTGCAGGAAAATCTAAATACAAACAAGTATGTTTCCACCACAGGTATTTCCTTATTTCTGCTGCTGGAAGTTACAGCACCAATTTGCTCAACTCTTTTTCAAATACTATTAGGGATTAAATATAATAATAAAATCTCACTTTAAGTCCCTTAGGACTGGCTATCTAACATACCTAAAATCCAAGTCAATTAGCAATACAGTAGCAGATTAGGCTTCTGGGTTAACATAAAAATTAGTAGTAAAAGCGTTTTTTTAATAGCAAATTTTACATTTATATAGAAAATATAAATGTATTCAAGGCATTTGCCTTTCAGTAGGCTGGATGCACAAGTACATCTCATCAATTCTCTTCCTAAAGAATGTAAATTCATGTGAAAACTTACCTTTTGGATTAGAACAAATAAATGATTGAGCTGATCAGAGCTAAACTTCACAGCAGCTGCAGCAATAATGGTATGTATGTTCTCAATCACAGTGGAGGATTGTCCTGACTGAAAAGGAGGAAAACACAAGAAGGTAGGTCTTTAACCCCAACCAGCCAAAGAAAAACCTTCATGTAAGCATTACCCTACTATTCAAACTAATGAGAGAGAATAGCAGCTTTTGACAGGGTAGAAACACAAGTTCAGAGTAAACTGTCTGTGCTCCTCGTTTCCCTGGCTGAGAAGTTTTGGAAGTAATTCTAAAGCAGGAAACTACAAGTCTGCCATCATTACAGCAGCTTCAAGCTGCTGCAGTGGCAGCAGTACAAACATCACCTTTTCTGTTGCTTGGTAAGGTTCACGTGTGAGGTGCTGAATCTTTGAAAGTCTCCCAGGCTTTACTCAAAAATGAGCAATACAAAATCTCCTCCCACACGGATGGGAGCACCATGGTAACAACAGCCAGAGAGGGGGAGGAAGTATGGCTTTTTATTAAAGAATAAAAGTGAGGGAGCTAGAATCACATTTCAACTCTGCTAAGCATTAAAGACTTGCTACCATGCCACACCAAGTGCAGAGCTGACAGTGTTCAATGAGTTTAGTCTAAAATATCAACATTTGCACAGAGAAGAAAACCATTTCCTGCAGTGGAAGATTAGCTTCTTGTCAAAGTTTCCATGTGTCATTTGCATAAACACTCAAACCACCTTCCCCACACAGTAATCAATTGAATATCTTTAAAGTGAAGGCCAAAAAACGACTTGTCAGTCACTTATATGTCTGTATAGGAAAGTAAATGGGAATTCATACAGTTGGAGCCCAATCCCTTCAAAGTCACACACTGACTTAAAAACCATACCTCCAGCCACAAACATTAATATCCTAGTTTGCTCTAGACAAATATTCTTGTCACTTGTTCCAGGCCGACAACCTCTTATACCCAGTCAAATACTTTTGTAGTCCCTTAACACTTGTTGCAAAGAACTGAACTTCATCACAGGATTTAGCAGCTGTGATACAAGAAATTGCCAGAACAATTGATTTTACACGGTAAAGGAAGAAACAGAAGGAAGTCTTTGCATTAATTATACTGCTAAAATCTCAACACCTCCACATTGCAATAGAGAGGTACAGATTATTTTAAAAAATCCCTTCATTGGAACGTTTGCTTTTGTAAGACAGTCTGAAAGCATCTGCCTAGTCTTGATTGCTTACCTGAATTCTCCAAATTTTAGTGAGCTCATCTAAAGATAATTTACTGCCCAGCAGTTCAATAATTCCCTTTATACGATCACAATATTGTGCTTGGTCTATATTACCTGTGAAACAAAGAAAGGCAACTCAATGAATATATTTCAAACAGTATTAGATACATTAAATTAATATAAAAACTAATTCTTTTAAAAGAGAGAACAAAGCTATCTTCATTTGGAAAGTCTTTCTTTACTGTTACAGACTAGTACCAGAACAAAAAAAAAACCATGTTTCCATTTTTATTTTGTTATGCTTCATACATCTGATAGCACACCTACAGAATGTTACTACTTGGGCAGAAAAACACCTCTTTTCTCTCTTTTTTAGAGGCTAACAATATACAGAGTAAATATCCCCAGGTATAGCAAAGTCATCTGCACAGATGTCAAACAGAGAACTAGATGTTAGTTACAGAATTTGCAGGATTTTACTTTATTTTGGAGATAACAAAAACATCAAACTCTTTGGTTGATAGTGCTCATTAACAGGAATTGAAAGGGAGAGATGAGATTGTTAAATTTAAGTCATTCAGAGCATGTGCCAAAAGGCTCTGTGAGAGTTCTTACCTTCCAGAGCAATCGACAGGACTGAATTCTCCACGAGCCAATTTAGCAATCGGTCTGTGTCTATTGCATTCTTCACTGACTTGGACACAGTGCTGTCTTCTATTAATTTTGTTACCTAAAAATTGCAAAATGTAAGATTTTAACAAAAAAAATCCCCCCCCACATGCTGAATATAGTGAAATCTATTCAAAAAGGCTCGTGATGAAGCTTAAGTGTGAATCCTGAAATATTTTGAGTACAGAAGGTGTTTGGGATTTTTGCGGTCGGTTGTTTTTCATGGGGTGTTGGTTTTCTAATTTTTTGCTTTTGATTTTTAATAAACTGTTTAAAGGCAAATTCCTAACCAGAAACACCATGTCATCAGCCTCTGAGGCAGCAGAATCTTATTCTCAGTCTGACACAGAAAAGCTGGCCTGTGCTGCCAGGTATTTTTCTACAGATATGCCAGAAGTAGGTTATCTCAGGCTTCTGCTTGTTACACTCAAATCAGTGTCCTACTTTTTATCCAATACTGAACTGATACAGGCCCCTCACTCAAGGGAGAAAGAGCACATTTCTGCTAAAATCTTCACAAGCTGCAGTTTTATAAATTCACCACGGATACACAGCATTTATGATTAAGAACCAAAGAGCAAGGAGGTTTAACATCTCAATATTCTCATAAACAGAGAAGGAAAAAAGCAGAAAAGATGGACTCTGAAACACTACATATACAATACAATACAAATACAATACAATACAAATACAATATAAAATACTACAATTATGTAGTGCAATGACCTGATATGTGTGGACTAAGATATCAATATAGGTTTAAGTTCCATTCGGGCTTTTTTTCTGTTTTCTCTCAGTGAAAGGAAAAAAATGGGATATACCACAGGATGCTCAGGATTATCCCAGAGTGAATATTCAATGAACAGCATAGACCACCACTTATAAATCAATCTAAAATTGCATTTCTTAGAATAGTACACTTCTCAAAGTGTCTGACTGGGAGGTCTTGGCTACTAATACTATAAACACCTCCTGATATTAACTTGTTTTGGTGTTTCTTTTTAACTGAGCTTTTGCTAAGACAACGCAATCTGCAAGGAAATATTGCACCATCTCTTTTTTTAAGGCTGTGGTTTCAGTGGCTTATTAGCAACCTATCCTACCTAAACCCATGCTCTCATGCACACACAGCCAGCCAGACAAAAAGGCAACTTACCTCTTTGAGGGAATTCATTTTTGCACTGAAGTGGGGGGATTTCAACATGCGCAGCAGAATGTCCAGCCGCAAGTCATCGACCGCCGTGACCAGGTCAGGTTGGAAGCGCATACACAGCAGTTTGATCCCAGACAAGAGCTCAGGGATACTCACCAGCCTCTGTTGGAAACAAAACAACAGAAAAGGGACAAACAGAGGCATTGGTATTTTTGCTATTCTGCTACAGACAGTCAGTGAGTCACAACGAGTAGGTTTAGTGACCAAACAGACTGTTTAATCAAAACGTGGTACCTGGTACATCTGAGAGTATTACTTGTACAGCAGAAATTTTAAGATAATGAAACCTTTGGTTAAAGCTTCAGATTTGGTAGAGTAAATTGCTTTCCTTTGGTTTAACAACCTATGAATACTTTCTTGTTTAACATTAACAATTTATAACTAAGCAAAAAGTCAACACAATTTAATAGAACTGAATGCCAAATTCAGGGTAATGCAGGAAGTAGCCATAAGTTACACAGACACTTTACTACCAAATTCTCAGAAGCAAACAGCTAATGCAACAGTTGTATAAATTCACCAGACTGCAAGATAGTAATTATCTTTAAGTCAGAGAAGCAAACATTCAGCATGCTGCACAAGGGGACCAACAAAACCGAAAATTCAATAGCAATAGCGATATTTTAAAAAGGGTCATAAACCAGTTATTTACTGAAAAGGGTATTGAATGGAACTGGGTAAATGCATTTTTATTATGTCATTCAGTCAGAATTCACAACAGGCTGTATTCTTGCCAGTGAGTAGAAAGCTATTGCTCTAGTTTACATTGACAGCATTTTCAAGACACGCAGGAAGTTCTTCCTAAATATTTAATATGTAAAACATTACCTTGTCTTTCAAGTCCTTCTCTTCTACATTCTGTACATATTTAATCATTTTATGAATGACTGGATCCAGCATGGGCTAAGGAATGTAAGAAAAGGCATGACAATCATTTTAATGTTTCCTGAAATCAACTGAAGTACTTGAAATACGTGACTGCAGCAGAAGGAAATACTTAGCTGAAAGCTCAGCATTACCTTAGAGATAAAGCAACACTTACAACAAAGATAAAACTACCCTGGCAGAATGTCCAGGAAAAAAAAAAATGGCACTTAGAGTAAGAACCCATTTCAGACCACTGTAATGCAGATTTGCAAAGAGAGACAGAGTGATTGCCCTCTAAAAACACATCAGTTATCAGGTGCATGTGCCTCTCATTCCCAGGGGCTTCTAAACTACATCCTCCTCAAACAAAGTCTTTCAGTCACTTAAGTCAACAGTTTTTGGTGGTGAGGGCAAGAGTGAAGCCTGGAGTACATTTGCACATACAAAGAGATCCTGGTGAATTTCTTTTCCTGTACCACAGTTTTTCCAGTGTAAACTCTCATATCCATGCCCTTGATCTCAGCAAGAAAGTTAAACTGAAAGCAAAATTCATCCTTCAGGCTGGATTCTTTTCCCACATGGTTTCTACTGCTGCAGCTTACAAATGGCAGTGGTAAAGCTTCTCACTGCTGCAGATGTAGATACATGACTCCAGATGATTGCTTGGAAAATGAATCTTAAGATTGTCTGAGCCCTTTATTCATCAGCTCAGGATGCTCAAAATGGTTCATGTACTTTCTGCAACGTGAGGTTTGAAGGCTTTTCAAATTAGTCACCCGTTTCACACCAACACAGTTGGAAATTAATTTTCAGTCCTCTTACATGTCATAACAAAGACATTTTACCTGTACTACAGAAGAGTTAAGATATTCTGCACAAACTCCAAATGGTTGAACTAATGCAGAGATTGCCTGAAAGAAAGACAGCAAGTATTTAGGTGCATATTTAAGAAATCTTTTCATACCTAGCAATCCATAGCTTAAAAAGCAAATGAAAGTGAACAAGTATTATTTATATCACGTATTTCCAGTCCTTTGCTACGATTGCTTTTGGTGTGCAAGTCCTTTACAACAACACATGGTTTAAGGAAGATTTACTCCATGGCACACAGTAGAGTATGTGCTATATATTATATATGGCACACAGTGTGTGTTACATATTTTTGTCTGAAATAAAAACTGCCTTCCCAGTTTTCACTAATCTTGGTCCTCTCATCACACTGTTCAGTGTTCTCTGACGGATCCTGTTTCAGTCACAGAAATAAACAGACGGAAAGGAACATATCACATTTTGCTTGCTCTCTACAGCAATCAGAAGTGTGAATGCAAAATTTAAGGTTAAAGCCATATGGCAAATTTCTTTCCCAAAGCAATACGTGGGAGAAAGCTTTTGTAAATGTGTCATATACATGGCAAGCTCTCTTCAATGTATGATTTTAAAGTGGTATCTATCGTCAAGAAATAAAATGTATAAAAGCATTTGTTTGCCAATAAATAATATCAAAATCAGTTTATTTTCACGCTGGATCAAGAACTGTGGAACTGAGTGTGCAGCAGTGCAATCCAAGGCCCAAATCAAGTGACGCTGACCCAGATTTCCTTCCTAAGCAAGCAGTTATTAATCATTAAACAAAGTCAAGTCAAAGTTTCTATTACAGAACTGGCATGTAAGTCAAGGTTTTCCTTATTCTTCTGTCAAGCTCACATATGAACCTAACTCTGTGTAAAGCAGAAAATACCAATACCCCCAAAAAAGAAGTTGAATTCCCTCCCAGTGCATGTCCCTGAAAGCAGACTGATTTTATACTGGGGAACAAGGTTCCAGATGACACAGTTTTCCTTTAGCCTCCTCAATCTCCAAAGCTTGAAAGAGTTGTAAGTCTTTCAAATATAGGTTAGGAAGCTAAAACTAACCAAGTTAGACTTCATCACCAAAAATAGCTCTGTTGAACCAGTCAGTTTTAAGACACTTCCCTTGAAAAGTTGTTTAGGATTAGACACTGTCTGTCTTCCTAAGGATTTTTTTTTCCTTAAACAGTGATTTCTGTAATAAATGACAGAAGTCATTTCGCTTGCAGCTAAATGCAGCTATGGGTGCAGCAAACAGAAAACCAGGGACATACTGGTGAACATACAATGATGCTGCTTTGATTGATGTCTAACCAGAAGGCTGAATGCTAGCAGAGAGGTACACTAATGTCTCCTCTTTTCTGTGAAGTCTTAATTGCTCTTCAGTCAGGATTCTTAAGTACAACCTCATTTGACCTCCAGCCTGACAGCACTTCTCCAGGGCTCTGTGGGAGAGTTGCTCCGGTACCAAAGAAAAGGTAAAAGCACTGCCAAAAGGGACACTGCTGGTTCTGCATGATGGGTAAAATGGAAAGGGAGAAGTCTCCTGACAGAAGATGGACTTACCCCAAGTTCAATATCTTCAGAATTGAGTTTGGACTGAATTGCTGAAAATCCACCCAACTCTGCAAACTGAAATAAAATAATCAGTATTACACAGTGAACTACAGTATTCTATCTTTTAAATAAGAGATTATAGAAAATACTGCACTGACAGTTCCTGAGATGCCAACAAGTGTCCATGGAACATCCCATCCAAAAAACGCCTTGTATTTTCATGGGAATTCAGGGGCACACTGAGGAATGCAATGCAATTACAAGTGGTAGCAGGGTTTAAGCATCAAGCTAGGAACTCTGTCTTGAGTAAAAATGGACATAGGGAAGAAAGGTCGACCACATACAGCAACAGCTGACTGGACTGGCACTTCTGCTTGGGGGACTTTTGACTGCAGCCTCAACCGGGCTCTCAAAGTCATCTAGTCATATATACCACGTTAGGGTAAAGGTGCTCAAGGGAGAAGGCAGCAGCTCAACAAGCTATATTTTACAAGGCAGGATTAAAATCTCAAACTATTTTTTTATGGTTGTCAAAAAAGTGACGAGTGAAAAAACAAGTCAGGGCAAGGTAAGAGGAGGGAGAAGAAATTATCTCTGAAGACCAATGAATTCAAGTGACAAACAACAATTCTGGTTTATATTTACCTACCCTGTTTACCAGATCCACCAGCCACCCATGAGGTTCCTTGAACAGTAAGAACAGAAACAATTTAGCAGCTGCAACATCAATGCTAAAAATTTGTCTTCTGAACAGACATCTGGACAGATTCTCCAGCCCATTACCCCACACCTCAAACAGATGCACTATTACACAAATACAGCAATGTTTGTAACAGCTCCTGTACTAAGTGTAGCTGGAGCTCTGGTTGGTTCTCACGAGCATCATCCTGTTTTGGACTTTGCCTGACATCACTGCCCATGTGCTGTGGCAACAGATCACATTGTGGCTGCTGACTCACAAGCAACTGTATTTATAGCACTGTAGCAGTGTGGAACATTATCCCAAAGCTGCAGATGTAGGATTTTCTTTCTACAGCCACAAACTTGTTTCCTGAAGGAGAAATCAACTCCACTGATGCTGTTTTGAACCCACCCATCTGGAACAACTGTAACAAGTGCAAACCTCAAAAACTGCCTCCTTGCCAGCGTGTTTGAGTTGAAGATATTTTATCCTTGGCTGTCAGAAAAGCCTGAATTCTCCATTAGAACTGAACACTTGGAGTTATCCTGGTCATTTCACACTCAACAACAAACAGATGTCAGTCCTTAGATACACAGCTCCACCCGATGTGTGCTTCGTGTCTAAAGCAACACACAGATTGTTTGTGCTGCTTTAGACGTGAAAGCAGACCCATTTCTAAATGTAGCCTCTAACAGAGAATTGGAGCAATCTGAGAGCACAAATTAATGTCTACAGAACAACATACACTCCACATCTATCTGCAGTAATACTTGGTGGAACACTTAAACTTTGTGTTACAAATATCTGCTAAACAAATAATCTTATCTGAAACAAAGATATCCGCCCTAAAATTAGTTTTTAGGGCACGGCCATGCTTACCTTCTGAAAAGTGGATATGGGTGAGACAGCATGCATGTTCCCCTCCCCAAAGACTTCTGCCCAGTTTCTCTGGCACACCTTCATTCGATTCTTGAAATGATATTCATTGTCAGGATTAAATGCCTTGAAAGAAAAGCCCATGGCAATGAGCACGTGCCTTATTCCAGTTTCAAAACTTATCTTGATAATATTTGACCATTTCAGCTGAGCATTCTCCTGGCTGACAGTTAAAAATCTAGCAAAACATGAAGTTGAATACAAGCCCCCTGCTTCTGCCCCCCCCAGTCCTCACTTTACAAAGCACTTCAAAGCCTTTATTCTGTACAGACTATATCCAATAACCATGTGAGCCAGAGGCCCAGAAAACAGAGAACTGAACTCAAAGTATCAGTTTTAAAAAATAAACAGCAAAGTGAAAAAAATGTGTGGTTTTTTTTTTGACTGCTAGTTTTTAGAAGTTTTGAACAGCACCTGCTTCTTTGAATTGCATACTGGATGTAAAATATCTGCAGAGTTTAAGAGAATGAGCTATAACTTAAATAGCTGGAAAAAGCATCAGCTGCAAAAACACAAAATGCCAAATACACAGATATTAGAAACTTCATCAGAGAGTCAAATACCATTGTCAGCACACCAAGCAGGCCCACGGGGATAGGATCTTGTTTTACTCTTTCTGCAACCAGGTCCACCAGCAGCATGAGCATGTTGTAGATTCCTTCATGAATTTCAGTTCCCCACTTGTGAACAGCACTGGATGTCAACAGCTAACAAAGAAAAAAAACCAAAACAAGTAATTTTCTAGAAGTTTGAGCATAATCACAAACAAGGACAAATTTATTAATTTATCAACTCCTGAGACTGTTTTCAGAATAAATGTCTCTTTGGAATGCACTCATCACTGTCAGGTGTGGTTTTCAGCTGTTCTTTCTGCACTAATGGCTTAAGAGTTAATTCAGTTTGTAATTTTGTGGAAGAACACCTTAAATCACAGTTTATGACAGAAAATAAAATCTATCAAAGTGTTTTCCATTTGCATGCACTAGTAGAGACCGTAACCTTTGCAAAGAACAACGAATATGAAACTAATCTGTTTGCAGATTGAATACCCAACTATTACATCTTAAAACAGGCAGACATAAAGCTGCACTGATTCAGCTGAGGTAACCATTTACCAATTTCACTTTTTGAGCAGTTTCTATTGGAAAACAAAGCACATGTACCAGGAGAGGGAGGTATTTAATGCTGCTTCCACCTACTGAAACATGTTCTTTAAATCTGGTTTAATTGTTGTTTAGAAGGGACACTTGGCTGCCACCTGCAAATTTCATTTAATTTCCTCTGTGTCTGAACAGAAGCAGATAAAAACTTAGTAGGTTTAAATGCATTCACTTTTTGTACCATTAATAGAGTTTCTTGTAAATATTTCAGCAAATTGTAATTCAGCATATCCTGAGCTTAGATTTCTACAGATTATCCTTCTGGAGGAACAATCTACATTGTTTATCTCATATGCAAAAAATGCCAAGTGATATAAAACTACTGTATGTAAGATTAGTACACTGATAACTAAATGGAAAAAGAATTTTTCCCTTAAATTTTTGCCTTCCTTAAATAGAATTATATTCTCAGTATTTTAACACTAGGACAGAGTAACTTTTTGATGTGTACAGATGTGTTTTTATACATATTGTCTAAAAACTGAGCAGGAAATTTAGACAGTACCTAAACTGGACAGAATATTGAGAAGTCAATTAGTTTGGGGAGGTCTATAGAGAAGTTCACAATAGCCCAGAGAAACACAGGACACTGAGAACTGAGGTAAAAGATAAAATTCTAAATGGATTGTGTGAAAAGAATATAGCAACCCACTGAAGAAATAACAGAAAAGATAGTTAATGGAAATCTGACCATGAACTTGCCACCAGTGGCCATATCCAAGGGTCTTTAAACCTCTCTTTAGGCTCTGGTAATTGCTACAGGGCTCTTCATTTAGGAGAGAAAAAAAAAAGAAAAAAAGAAAAAAGAAAAAAGCTAAGTGCTGAAGTTGGCCACAGTTACAGAACTGGGACCTTGTATGGCTGAAATTTAAATGTCTATGATTTTAATCTAGGAAAATAATTTGAGTGTGATTTTAATCTAAGAACCCTTTCAGTAGTTGCCTGAAGTCTGGATTACAAAATTCTATTTCCATCACGAACAACACAAAGAAACACTGAACTTGCCTACTGTACCTACTTACCTTTTTAAATGCTTCAGGCATGCACCTGTCCATAAACCTCTTGCAATTCTCATCAGAATCAGAAAGACCTTTACAGAAAAGAGAGTGCTTTCTATCAGTATTTTTTAAAAATTACTTTTTAACATGACCTCAGGGACCTTGTTGCAAATTTGAGGGAACACCAACCCTAACCAGCAGTAGTAAATGTGCTACTGTTCCTTCACAACTGGCATGCTTTTTAAGCCACAAAAAGCATGACTTAAGAGAAACTAAGAATTAATTTCCCAACACCTTTTACAGCTTCTTCAAGCATTATTCGCACCATAAGTAACTTGTAAATTTCAGAGTTTACAATTCATACATTACTGATGCTTCACAGCCTCCCTCCAAAACCAAATTAAAGCAAAGCCTTTTAACACGGATTGGGAAGAGAGAAGCAAACCACAACCACTTAACAACTTCTATTATTCCAAAAGATTACAACATTTCTTTAGCTTGCCATCAGGCATGACTGAAAAACTATCTTGTACTCTCATTATACACCCGTTGTTGGGTGTGGTGCCTCCATAACACTCTTAACCCCAGCCAAAGTACTGAATGAGAGTCAAATACAGATCTAATGCAATATAAGCATTTCACCAGGGAAAAACAACCACTTATACAAGCATAGTGCAGCAGGGATTGAGAGGACAACTTGCTTTTGTGAATGGAAAATAACCAGCAGAAAGAAAAAGGAGAGTCAGTAATTTAGCTCTGAGAAGATATAATTCCCACAGTTATTAGAACATAAAGAAACATGTGCACCACTTCTTGAAATAAACTTAAGTAAACAAATTACTTGAGAGAAAGAAAAGAGATCAATGTTGTTTTTACAGCATCGGGTGCAACAGTTCCCTGTTAAGCACTTTCCCAGAGATGTGATTGTTGTGCAGGGTGCAAGTAAACAGCAGCAGGATTAAAATGAAAGACACAACTGCTCAACATTCTGTCTGTGACACCATCTGAACAGATAATCTGTGTAATTATGAAAGGGAACTTACCCAATCTTGCCAGGTAGGTGGATGCAATCAGGCACTTGCCCAGAGACTCCTCCCGCTTGTAGGGTATGGACCAGTGATCTGTCAAAACTCTGCTCTCCAGTTCATACAAATTGGTTGTTGGAAACTCAATCCCTTCACCAGAGCAATTCCCATTTTCATCATTTATCTGTGGGTGAAAAAAAAAAAAAAGCTCAAGTGAAACAGTTTCCTAGACACATTAAAGGGTTTAGAAAAGGCAGCTGTGCTTGTAACAAGCATGTCAAATTCTCAACCCCGAGGCTGCTTGTGTTTTCCAAAGTGGAATTTAATATTTCAATTTGAATTGAAGGGATTACATACCTGGATGCATTTAGTGTAGATGATAACTACTATGTTTACATAACTAATTTTTTCATTTAAGCAGCAAATCTTGTTACATAGCATATCAGACCCTAGAGCCAGGTGATAAGTACTTCCAGTCCCTGGGAGACTGTAGAGTACAAATTTTGATCTCCACAGATCTGCACATTAATCCTCTGTTCAACAACTCCTGTAGAATATGGGAATAGGTTACTCTAAGGGAAGTCCATTTCACCCCATCTCATTAGAAATACAGGATACTGTTTCAGTAAATCAAGATTTTCTTTTACTAACTAATAATCTAAAGAAAAATCTACATCAAATACAGTTGTCCAACAAGGTAATGTAATTATCTTTCTCCTGAAGTCATAATGAGCTGCTGGCAAATATTCTGGAAGGTAAGAGGGAAAAGGCAAGCAGGTGACTGCAGCTAAGTTTACAGGTTTCCTTGCCAGCAGCACTAAAGAGCAGCTGTTTCTGTGTACAGGACACAGAATCACCCCTGCTCTCCAGTAAAAGCCACATGAGGTAACTGCCTCAGCAGCGCTAAAGAAGGAGTAGACAAGTTATTCATTTATTTTCTTTTGTTTATTTTTTAACCTCCTGTAGATGCCAGCTACCCGATGTGTCAAAGAGTTCACATGGACTCCACAAGAGCAGGCAAAGCCAGCAGGAGAAAGGACAGAATGTCTGGATCAGTCCTGGCAGCGAGCAGGAGCCACTGCCGGAGACAGTGGAAAACAAGAGTGGTGATGGTAACAAGATCCCACTGAGAAAGAAGCCAGGGACATGGAGGGAGGAAGGACAAGCAGGAAGCACATTCGAAAGTAAAAACCAGACATTGTCAGGAAAGTGAATGCAACAACTAGCAAGGAATAAACCAAGAGAAAGAACTGAACTCTGGAGGAGATGGTATACCGAGAACGAAATCAGTGTATGCTCACAAGTGTGCTTCCAGCTCTCTCACTGTGTTTGCTATTTGTAGGATTAGACCTGTTTTAAAAAAGTAAATGTGTCATTCACTTTCGTAATGGTTCAAAATTATTAAGCCAAGGGAACAGCAATTGTACAGAGCTTAACCTTTAAAGTTCATGGACAGCATGCAGGCTGGACTTACTAATGTTCTGGAGAGCAGCAGGACAATTTATAGGAACAGAACACTGCTTAGAAAAAACCCACATATTGTTGTTTGGGAAATAAAGCACCACCTTTCTCCAAATCCCTACTAAACACTTAGTCCTCAGTTTGGCTTTATGGGAAGTTGCACTTTAGCAGACCTGAATATCAGCTTCTGAAACCTTGGTCACCTGATCCAGCCCTGTGCATGGAAGCCTAATGCAATTCCCATCTAGCAAATCATATCCTGTTTAAATACTTCAGGTTTTGGAGAGGGGATGTTTTGAAGGTCTAATGAAAAGACAAATTATTTGGAAGCATTTTTTAGGAATTAAACTTAATTATACAGCTTCTGTAAAGAATACTCACTCAGAAAACAAAACCATTTCCTACAAAAAACAAGTTTGCAGTTATAAGGAAAGTGGTCACAGTAACAGAAGGGGAATGAACTTTTACTTAGGAAAAGTAAGTATAACATACTTAAGAAAAGTGAGTCTAACATAAACACCCAACTGCTGGGCGTTCAAGAACTACAGTTCAACATCGAATTGTAGCCAAGGAAAGCAACAGTTCAACGAATGTTACAGAAACAGAGCAACAATTGCTTCACTCCCTGGAGGAAAATGTCCACATTAAATAAACACAGTGACAGCAACTGGTGTCTTAAGAGGTGCAGAGTAGCAATGCAGACCTTCAGCTGCAGCTGAAAAACTCCACTTGTTGTTCTGCTTTCCCATCTGCATCCAAGCAGTGCTGCTCATTAGTTACCTGTTTCCACACAAGTGATTGCCAGGGGCCGTGACACAGAAATTCATATGGAAAGTGAAATAATACATGTTCTTCACTGTACATTCAGCTCCCACATTATAATAAATTATGCTGAGAATACATCTGGACTATTGCTAGATTGAGTCTACCAACAGTGCAGTGAAAAGACGGTTTTACACAAAAAATGAGTGTGGTATTTGGAATATTGCCCTAATAATAATGGGAACTATTTGCATTGAAGGAGCACGCTTTTGGCACTTTCCAGGAATTAGAGGCAATGAGGCTTCTTGCTTGACAGTGCTCTGATCCTAAAACCATGTGCAGAAAGTATCAAGTTCATTTATTAATTTTAGAACACACACCCAGGCAGTTAAAAACCCAAATTCCAAGCCACTAATGAATGTAACACTGCATTTCTGGGAGATTACAGCTGTGTTCACATTATATTAGTGCAGACTGAGCTGTGTTTCTTAAAGCAAATCTACTACAAGCAACAGTCTCTTTAAATACTTGCTGCTGCTCTTTCATAATTAGTGTCTTTCTGCACATGAAAAGGCCCAAACTGTTCGCCACACAATTTTTAAATCAATTTGGGCACTGCTGTTTAAAGTGAGGGATTTATTACCAGCAGCTGCTGCAGCAAGGTGAAATGTCAGCTCAGTTCTTGCATCATCTTTTGCTGGCTGGAGATCTGCACACAGATCTCACACTCCAACACAGCCTGGAGAACTCACTTCTCTGCTGACATTCACAAATGCAACACAGCCCTGAAAACATACCCACAATTAATTCTCTCTAACTGGGGAGCCCGGGAACTGTCACTGCAAACTCTAGTGACATGGGTCCATGGAGGAAATAAAAGATTTTGAAGAAAAATTATGATAAATGTCAAAGAAAATAAGATACAAAGCCATGTCAGCCTCTCAAAAAGTGGTTTTCTGTTTCTGAATCTTGGCTTTTGGGGAATTACATGGGGTTTGTTTGCTCATTTATAAATAAATATATATATAAAAAGCTATCTCCCTCCCCTCAAATAGGTGGCTTCAGAATGGTGGCTGCCAGCTGATGAGGATCTGTATCAGGACTCTGCAATTCTGGCTGAATAGAATTAGCACTGGACCGGCCCCCAACATGGTAAGGATTTGTAGGGATGCTACAAACAAAAAAACCCAACCCTATTGTTGGTAACCAATGGCTCATCCAAAGAGAAATTGCCTAAAAGGCTGTTACAATCACTCTTTTGTGCAATAGGAAGTCATGGTGCACATCACAAATCTGAGAATATTTCTGCAGCTGAAATACTGAGGCCAACAACTTCTACTGACAAACCTTTAACATAGCTTTCCACACCTTCTGATATATCTCTTATTGCACAAAAGCCCCGAAGATCCCCTCATTCCAACAGTCTTGGCTCTTCTGGCTTATTTTGAAGGTTTGAAAATGCAGTTATGGCTAAACACACACACACTCCCAGGAGAAATACCCTCACAGGAACAGGCTCAAGCACCGATTCAAGATTCCCTCTCTGGGGACCTGGCATCTCCCAGATTTGCTTGCAAGGCTGAATAAACAAAAATTGTTCAACATCTGATCAATAAAGCATTGCATAAATCTGTCACATAAAACTTTCAACTGAAGAGTAACACAGAACAAAGCTTCGCACAAAAAGTGAAATATGAATTAACATTAATTGCCAAAAGGTCACAGTTTAAAGCTTCAAAATGTATTCATGCAGTATTCAGCTAATTAACTCATCAAACATTGTTTAACTAAAGCCACTGACAGTTCCCATACCAGTCACTTTACATAAAATAACACTGAGTTTAAGACTTGTTTTGATTCTAATTGGCAGCCTTAGTAATGAAATTACAGTCAAATTATAATTTAAATTTGTTAATTTGATTTTGATAGGAGGCTACCAACAGAATCTATTATCACCATAGCTAAGTCACATTATGTGCTCTTGAATCCAGTATAACTTAGGAAACAAAACCCCAAAGTCACAATTCTTTCAACAGGCAATAGGATCAGACTTGCTAAGCCACCAGCAGACCAAGCAGCCACCTCCACCTCATGCCTCTTTAATAAGTGATTTTCACAAAGTAACCATCATTTTATAGCCTAAAAACCAGATTTTGAAGTTTCATTGCATTGTTAAAAAAACTGCACAAAACCTTGTTACTATGTGCCTACAAACAGGACAAAGTTTAACTGCCCAGAAAAGCAGTAATGAAAAAAATGCATAAAGCCAGAACTAGCAGACAAAAATTTTAGGTCCACCTTTCGGTTTTTATCACAGATCTAGTCAACATAAAAAAAATAAAAATCAATTTTCCAATGGTACAGCTTTTCCAGCTGCCAAGTGTCAGCAGGGATGCTCCTCTCTGCCACAGCATTGATGTACCACTCAAAAGTGTTTGCAGAGCACTGCAATGCTCAGGTGGGGGCAAGGTGAGAGAAATACATCAAACACCCATAAAAACAGAGCATTTCTCTGCTCTGATGTACTGTGCCCATCAATTTCTGGGAGAAGTTATGAATCCTGAAGTCATGACCCGACAGTCCCTCTACCTGCCAGACTATTGATTGGAGCAGTTTTTACTTTCATGCCAGGATGTCAAACCTTTTAATGTTTTAATTAACTCCTAAAAGGGGGATATTCTGTTACCTAGAACTGAAACACAAGGGTAAGAATTCAAAGCCTTTCAACCAACTCAAAGCTATCACCTCACACTTACACATAAACACTAAGAACAAGGTACTGAATGTTTAAAAAAATTATCACATTTTCATACTCTAAACTATTAGCTTTTTATAAACTGGTGTTCCAGATGGTGAAAGAATTTTCAACCCTTGCTAAGTGGCAGATGTGGGAACAAAATAGTGCCTGTTCCTGCACTCGGATTGAACCCACTGGACCCACACTGCTAAAAGCAAGGTTGGTGTCCTCTTGTGGATATGTCAGTATTAGTAAGACTCAAAAAATGGTGTCATGTATGGAATTTCCACACGATTTTTCTTATCAGGCAATAAGAAAACCCACTGTGATTTCCTGAATGTTTTACTGACATTTTCTTGCAAAGTATTGTCACAGTTTTTAACTGTTTCAAGTCCTAAAGAGATATAGCACCTCACCCTTGAATTTTCACCCAGAGAAACATTTGGATGCAAAATTTTTAAGTGTAGCAACAGATAGGAATGGTTTCTGTGGTTTAAGTTCTACTAAGAGAACATAAACTTGTTGGTAAGATACACAGGTGTTTTGTTTTGTTCTTTTTTCATAGAAATGAAGCTCTTAAAATTTCTACTATGGACTACTTTACAAATGCAGTCTTGTTACGAGGAAAAAATGCCAGTACTTTGTCATGCTAACACAAAAGAATAATACCAGTCTACTACTAAAGGAAAATAAATCCTCCTTTACAGACTCCACCCAACTGAAGTTGATCTGGACTCTCATCCCATCAAAGAGATGCCCTAGGAAAGACCCAATTTATTTAGTGAACTTTCTCACAGGAGGTTTTAGACACTGAACTTAACTGAGAGTTGCACAAGGACACCACTGAGGATGCACATTTAGACCAAACCCTTAGTAGCTATAGAGGATTATAACAAATTATAACCACAAAACCGCTGTGGCTCCACCTTTCCTCAGCCCCCCATCTCTCACAACTGAGAACTGTCTAAGACTGGGAATAAGAACACCATACAAATTTGAAAAATAAAAATAAAATCAGCAAAGCTGAGAATTAACTCAGAATTTCTGAAAACATGGGTTGTACTCTCTCCCTGATTTCCAGGGTGACGGTGTGTTGTTACCAGGCAATACTCCCTGATGTACTTGCCTGCTTGTTCAAAGATAAACATAGTCCTGAGCATCACAGCAAAACAAAACAACAGAGGCTCGGTAAAAATAGCACCTGAATTAAAACATCCATTTAACTTCAAAAATACAAGGAGCCTCTTTGCCCTTTTATGCTGTCATTACCACAGTACTCAGTAAAATCTGAGGCAGAGATTCACTACAACCACTTTTGGCAAGGTATTTTGAAGTCTGATAAGTTGTAGGTGAGGGAGAGGTCATGGAAAGCACTGTTAGGAATGCCATTCATAAGGAACCAAGAAAAACACTTATTTTCCATGTGTTTTCACTATTGTCTGTGGATATATTTAAAGGCTTACTCCATCAGTGTAGCTACAAACAGCCAGACTCAGAGTCAGCGCCACCATTCCTCCCAACCCTTGAGTTTTCACAAGCACAAAACCTCATGCTTGTTCCTAAATAATTCAGAATAACTTAGTGTGATATCAGATAAACATTGTGTTTCAAAACAATAAAACAATGAACCACAAATGCTTAACATTTCAGTACTTAAAATTAAGTCAATACTTGTATCTCCCTTTGCCAAAACACCAAGAATTAATAGAGAAGTGCTGCAGAACCACTACATAAAGTAGTTACTGTAACATTTTAGTGACCAAAGGTCAGGCTCTGGAAAGGAAAATTAATTCAATAATGCTGCTAAACACTTATCTATACTTCTGTTCCACTGATGTATAGTGAGACAGAAACCAGAACTGACAAAGCAGCTGATTTTGACAGTGTATAATTCCAAGACTGTGACTAACTAATATGAAAAAATCTCAAGATCGTTCTGCTGGGCATCAGAAAAGCCAGAACTGTGGTAAAGTAGTGGCAGGAAGATTGAGTGGCAAGAAACATTGGGAACATTGGCTTTAAAAATTAATTTTTAATTTGGCCCCTGAAACATATATACCAAAGGCTATTCCTACAGCAGCACAAATACGTGTTTTTTTCAAAATAAAAGCTTACAAAAGAAACAGGCACTTCCTCTTTGCCCTCCTCGTACAAAGAGCTACTGTTCCTTAATCCAAAAGCAATCCAAATGATTTGCTGGAATTAACTTCTAACACTGGCTAATTTGTTTTTATTCTCATTCTTCCTCAGTATTTCACTTCCTTATTAAACAGCTGCCACAGAATAGCACTGTAAACTGGGAAGATGACCAAAAAATGCTTCCAGAGGACATTATACCAGAGACACTTCCTGCCCAGCTGAGAATTTGGCTGTACAGAGCTGTCTCCCACCTTCACTGACCCTGCAGGCATCACCTTCACCAATGAACCAGTAATTACAAAGTGCTCCTCTCAATCCAGTAATTACTCGATCACATTACATGATAATGACTGAGTTATTCAAAACAAAGCTTACATTTAAAATTAACCAGCTGCACCTCTCGGTATCACCCCTACTTCCCTAATTTCATGTAGTACCTCTATTAGTCTGTGTGATATCAAGAATGAAACCCAGAGTATTTTCTTTCAAATGCTTTCAAGGAAGTGTTAATGGAATCTGAATATAGAAAGAGGTTCCACACCAGGGCCACTCATTTTTGAAAACAGTGATGCTGAAAACTGGGAGTGCTAAAATACTAATTCCACTTGACATTCTGATGGCATCCAGCCAGGGACTCGATGCCAGAATCCACCACAGAGCTTTATTTGATTGCTTAATTGTTTTACAAGGCCAATTCGTAGACAAGCCACACTGTAAAACTTCCACATGAGAATGCAAGAAATACTGACTTTTGCAAAGCTCAAGACTACTTACAAGAGAGGACACTGACTTTAAATGTGCAGAATTGTAGCGTGAAATCCATCTCATTTGCTTGAAGCCTAAATACCTTCTTTGTCTTTAAATAAATACAGCTCCTTCCATTCAAAGATCAAAGACCTTCACAAGCCTAACGCCCATGGTTCCCCTAATAAAGCACACCCCATAATCCTCATTTTACACATTGAAAGCTAAACCAGAGGTTAAGTTACACACCCACCGTGACGCAGCACATCTGTGGCAGAACTGCTTTCAGTCCTGAGCTTTAATAATGAGGAGAGGTAGGGTTTGAACACCACAGTTCTGCAGCATGACTAGTGAGAATGTTCCTGGCACTGGTACTCACTACAGTCGCTGGCCTGTTTTTTGGTATTTTTTTCACAAAATCTCTTCTCTTGCAGTCAAACAGCACCTCAAGAGCAACCTTGGACAAGTTTTATTATAAACCTTACCTAGTAAAATCTGGCATGCATGAGCTTTTGATCCAGTTCAACTAAAAAAACATAAATCAAAAGAGCACATGCTGAAGGGGACAGGAATAGCCAGGGGGGTAATATAATCTGTTCATCACAATTTAACCGAAAGGTCATAGTAATGGCTCTCAGAAGCTGTTTTAAAAGCAAATTAAGATTGTTTTAGGGAAGGTTATACAAACCATTGGTATATGTTTAATATTTTTACCTGCCCCTCCCACAATTTCAAGTTCTCTGGTCACAATCCCCACAGTTTTGCCTCCTCCACCTCATTCCTCTCATAAACTCATTCAAACCAGCAATTGTGGCACCTGTGGCAATTCATGGACACACTGACAGACATTGTCATTGCACTCATTTATAGCCTTGTCTTAAATTATAAGGATTTAGCAGCAGTTCATAAAGCAGCTTATCTGTCAGTCAGATGAAGAGATGAGCATAGCATCCTTCACCCGCCTCCCTCAGCTCAGAATCACACCGTGACAATCTGCATGTTGCCTGAGGAATAAACACAGAAACCCCTCATTCCTGCCAAACTGCAAGATTTACTTCTGTCAACAGACATAAACACAGAAGATATGTCAAACACACAAAGTTACTCTTGGAAGAGCAGGTGACTTCAGTCTATCAGTGTGGCTTGGTGCTACAAAGGGCAAAAACTTCCGACCAGGTGTAAACCTCAAATTGAACTTCCTTCGTTTCAGGAAGATTGCACAAATGAACTGAAGCCCCCTTTGCATTTCCAAATTTGTCTGGTCTTTTCCTTTGGGTGGTCATGCATCAATGCCAAAGGCACACCACAGCTATTAACCTAAAACTGAAGCAATTGGGAAACACAAGCCTGCTGCAACTGAAGTTTTAACCTGAGGAAATTGAAATTTATGCACATCTTCACCTCAAGCCTCATACAGAAAGAAAGCACAGGGCATACATTGGGCAAGCTCACAGCAGCTATCTTGATTCTGGGTCAGTTACTCCAAATTCAAGCTTCTTTAACACTTTCAGACAACCCTGAAGACCAGCAGTCTGGACCACTGAAAGAGGATTCACACAGATTTTTAAATTCTTATCTAAAGAAAACATGTTTTAACTAGTATGATATGTATCTGGTTGCTGTGCTCCTCTCAAAGAAAACCACTAGACAAGACTTTCTTTGATCTACATGAATGCTGAACAGATTCTAACATTATGTAATAGAGACCAAATAAGCATATGCAAACATAATGGATTCATTACTGATTAGGGAAAATGTGAAGTGTTTAATCATTCATAGACCTATTCTTATATACATGCTAAAGTGTGCTCAGCCAAAAAAAGCATGTAAATTCAAAGTACAGACCTGTTATATGCATCTTAAAGAATGACTGAAGCATTCCTGTTATGTTTAAATTATAACATCTAATCCTAACTTTTGTTCATGAAGCGTTAGACTGGAACATTTTACTTGGGAGAAAATTTCTAAGAATTCTTCTCCTGTGATTTATCTCCTCTTTATCTCCTGTTGCCGATACATAAAATGCAAAAATCCAACACACCACTTCCTCCCCACTGAATAAAAGTTAAAACTGGTATTATGAAGAGAAGTAGGAATACACACTCGAAGAGCTGTTAGAAAGAGAGATGATAGTGAGAGGAAGAAAACCAGAAATAACATCTGAATTACCACAAGACAGCATGGGGTACAATATGTTTCACCATAATGTGTATGACTACAATGAATAATATAGCTGCTTCTGCAATGGCTTTCTGTACAGCTTCATATGCCATAAGCTTATGCTGAATGGAAAACTACTGATTAACCTGATTAATTACTGATTAACCACTTGCAGAATAGCTGTAGCTTATTAAATGTAATGCTAGATTACAGCTGACAAATAAAAAAAAAAACCAAGAACTGATCATATATGACTTTCCCTCTTTCATAAAATGTATGTCAAAAGGTGTTAACTTGTACTGCAGTGTTAGACAAATATGCATAGGCAACAATTCCAATCTCAGGACTTTTATAGATGTAACTCTTTTATTACAAAAATACTGCTTTGTATACACGTGCAGGAGCTGACAGATGCTCATATGCAAATGAATCCATATACTAAATTGAGGCATGAATTTATATAAAGTTCCATGCAGCAAGACACTTCAATCCTTCTGAAATGCCTGCTCTGTGCAGTGATTTACCTACACTGAAATGTTTTGACTTCTCTCCTGTGGGTTAAAAAGAACACAAGTCAGAGCAAACAAGAACGTGAGTGGTAAAGGAAACTATTATAAAGCATAAGTAAATTTGATCAGAAATACAAAATGAAATCATGGGGGGGTGGGAGAATCCTCTGAGTGTTGTCAAAGTGCCATTTGTAACAGGAACAAGAGCAGGGAAAAAAGCGCTTCTCTGAAAGTTTACACTGACAGCTTCTCTTGAAATGTCACACTGACAAGCCAGACTGTCCCAGCTATAACTACACAGAACAAGAACTCTCATTCACTCCCGATCCTTGACAGGAAAGGCTGGAAACCAGTTCCCTGGCGCTTCGGTCAGGGAAGCTAAAGAGCGGCTCCGCTTCTGCGCGGCACACGTGCCACCCCACGGATCACCTTACTCCACGGGCACACACCAGCAGCTTAGAGGAGCTCAGGATCTAACCCAGTTAATTCAGCGAGCAGGATCACCTATCTCTGTTCCGCAGGGCTGGACGTCAATACGCCGAGGCTACGGATACGGATGATCCGTGCAAGTGTAGTTATGCACCAGACACGCCCGTGGATTCCTCGTGAGTGTATTTATAGGATATACATGGGCATGCACAGAAAGGGAGCACTTTTCTGGCACAGAAAACCCTCAGGATACTCCTCACTGGAGCCTGGGACGGTACAGGAGGTTCCCCGGTTTTACCCATGAGCTTAAGCATCTGCTCTTGACCACCTCTTGAGACAGAGACTGTGCAAGGTGGCCCTTTGGTATCACTCAGAGGGGCTTCTTGCTGTTCTCACCCCCACGAGCCCCACAGTCTGGACTCTTTTAATTAGCTCTTTTCTTATGAGCACTCTGTGAAGTTTTGGGGAAAAAAAGGCTTTACATGAAAGCACTAGAAGACTGCTCCAGACAGCAAGGAAAGCACCACGAGTGTATCTGCTGGCTGAAGGGTTCAGAGTTCTGGAAGAGGATGGAAGAAAGAGAAAGGCAAACAAGGAGGAAAGAGACAACCTGGGAGAGGCTGATATTATCCAGCACTGCTACTTCAGTTTTATTTTACATCACAGCTCTAAGTTATGAGTTTAAGCTCGGTTCTGGAAAACATTTGACCTCACAGTGTTCCTATTTCAGAACTTGTGCTCAGCTTATCCAAATAAAACTATATGGAAAGTCATACCCACTCTGCGCTATCCTTCACATTGTGCAAACAGTTAAAAAAAAATAGACAACCCTTAGTCACCGGGATTATGCAAGAAAGCACAAGAGAGGGAGCAAAAAGCAGAGCCCTACGGTAGCCACACATTCCTGGAATGCCAAGGAAAACCCCGGGTGCGCTTCACCTTGCAGCGATCGCAGGGAACGGGCTCGGGAGCGCGCCGGGCGGGCGGCCGGCAGGGAATGCGCGGGGACGAGGAGCCCCCGGCCCGGGGAGAGAGCGGGGATCTCCGGGCACCTCCCGGCGGCCCCGTGCCCGGGCCGACCCCCGCCCGCCGGGCCCCGGCACGGGGAGGCTGCGGCTGGCTCCCACCGCCCCGGGAC
>VXBU01001144.1:1209905-1437853 GCA_013400315.1 Bombycilla garrulus | reverse complement strand
GGGATCGGGACGGGGACAGGCGCCGGGAGCCGGCGGTGTGGCACGGACTGCCGGCGTGGGTTGCCCGGGATGGGGTGTCGGGGACGGGCAGCCCTGGACAGGCTGCGGGCCGGAGCTCCCGCCGCTGCCGGTGGTGCTGCCGCTGATCACGGGCCCGGCGGGCGGCAGAGCGCAGCCGGGGGGAGCGTGAGGGCGGGAGTGAGAGGCGAGGCTGGGACCGAGACCCCGGCGGGGTCGGTTCTATGGCCGAGAGAACTCCCGGCCCCTGCCCACAGCTCCTGCCCCTGCAGCGGCGGTGGCAGCGCAGCGGAAGCGCTGGGAGGATGCTTTGGTGCCGGGAGCGCAGCGTGGAGTTGCTGAATTACTTTCTTTAAGCATAGAATATTAGGAGGAAATTCAGTCCTGTGAGGGTGGTGAGGCCCTGGCACAGGGTGCCCGGGGAAGCTGTGGCTGCCTCATCCCTGGCAGTGTCCACGACCAGATTGGACAGGGCTTGAAGCAACCTGGGACAGTGGAAAGTGTCCCTGCCCATGGCAGGAGTTGGATCTAAATGATCTTTAAAGTATCCTCTGACCCAGACCATTCTAGATATACACAATGAAGCAGAGCACAATCAGGAAAAAAAAAAATCTAGTGCCCAAAGCAGAGAGAAAGTTTTATGTATTCCTTAAATAAACTTGGTAAACTCTTGTATTGCACAGAAGTCAGCAGATCTGGATCTCCTGGCATTCTCCCAGGCAAATTTATTACCTCTTTGTAACAATGTATTTTCTGTGTCCAGAGAAGAGGAAGAAGGAAGAAACAGATAAAATATTCGTCACGATCAGTGCTGGTATCTGCATATAAACATTTGGTTTTGGAGGCTCACATTTTCAGGCAAGCTATTTTGTGTTAACAGTGACTGAGTCTGGGGTTAGGAACCCAGAAACCCTTGTCTGGTGCCTCAGATACAAATCACATCCAGCATAAAGAAAAGTTTCAATTGTAGAGGACACAAGCGGTATTCAGGTCTCTAACATGAACTTTCAGAGCTTGGTGTTGGTCTTTGAAAGAGACAGACTGATAGATCAGTCTGTTGGACTGGCAGATACTGGATTAATTTTTAGATTGCAATATGGCACCAGTGATCTCATTTTCCTTATTTACCTTCCTGAAAAGTAATCTTCCTCTTGCTCAATCCTCTCTGTATTTTTTTTTCTCTAAGCTGACATTCAATGGAATGGAGATAATGTGCATATGACTCTGATCTTTACCTTCTGGATCTTAGGAAGGTCTTTTACTCAGGGGGATCTCTAGCTATAAAAGAAATTGTTATGGCTCAGTCTTGGCAGGCTTCAGAAAAACTCCAGCACTTCAAATGCATTCAGTTAATATGCAGAATATTGACTCACTGCTTACTCATGTGACTAACATTTAAATGACACTTTCTCATTTTAAAGGGTATTAGAAATGATTGTTTCATCCTCACAGGCCGATGAAGTCAGTTGGCATAATTTTCCCCTTCTAACACAGAAAATGTTTGTAGGAAAAAGTAAGAAATTTATTAGATGTCATTATTTCTTTTAGAATTATTTCAAGGAAGTGCTCCTGTAAATTTGTGCTAATTAATGAAAACTACACAAGTGATGGAGGAGCTAATTGCAATCCCAAGTGACAAAGGAAGAAGAGGATGCTTTGCCATTAAATTACTCATGCTCTGTAGTCTAGCTGCCCTGAAAGAAGTTTGGGGGGAATCTGAATTTACTGGTAGGTGAGAATAACACTTGGGCACAGCAGCTCAACATAACTGACAGTGAGGGGTGCTGGTCCTCAAAGCATTTTTTACAGACTTCACTGACAGCACCTCTCTCAAGACTGCTGGAAGTACAAGATCACACATTCCAGCTCAGTGAAGGAATGAGTGCATCCTTTTCTAGACATTATTCAGCCTGGAAGTCTCAGTTTGCAAATGTTTTTTGTGCATTACCACATCTAGAAATTTGCAGGGAGAAGCAGAGCAAACTTGTCTGAGAACAACAAAAGGGAACAGTGAGTAATTCTCTGTGGGGCACCAGGAGCTGCAAGGAGAAAAGGGAAGGAAATAAACTGAAGGGGGGGGATCAAATATCCCCAAGATCTGCCTTTAGGTAACTTGGAGTCTGTGCCTGTGCAGTTGCCAGTTAGATATTACACACAGTTACAAGTCATTTCATTGCCTTACCACTTGGAAGTTGTGTCTATTGACTGCATCATATTGTGTATTATGTGTATTGTGTATTCTGAGGCAGGTCTGATGTGAGAAACCTCTGTGTTAGACTTTTTTGAAGATAAACCACTGTTTTGGTAAGTGGTCATGCTGTGACATTGAACCTGGCCTTTTGGGTTGATCATGGTGTGGCCAGGTAGAGTAAAAATAGATTGTGATGGAGAAATGCACTGACTTCGGCAGCAATGTTACAGAGGGTGTGTTTGAATAATTTGTCTTTTTAATGAGAATGTTTTTATGCTTTTTCCATAAACTTGTTTTAAATCCAGTCCTGTGTTTGCGGCTCTTTTGCTATTTAAACAGTGAATACAGTGTTTCCCCTCAAAGTGAAACAACTCTATTGTTCTGGTGGAACATACACTCACAGCCAAACTAAGAAGTGACTCTGCCTTATTGAACTTGGAGGTTTCCTTGTTGTTTGTGGCTGTTGGGAAATTCCAGCCAAAATCCCATGTACTGGGAAAACACCAAAGCCACCCTGATTTTGTTTCCCTCTTTGTTGTACTGTCCTAACCATGACTGTTACATAAATACTCAGAGGTTATTATAGAAGGGGTCTAAAGTTCATTATTTTGCCACCAAATCTTTAATTTCATGTGTGTTTTACTCAGCATAAAAGAGTATTTTCCTCATGTTTTTCTACAGGTACCATAGGAATATATTACCGAGGGAAGCTTAGCATGAGCTACAACTTTCTGTTTATAAATAATGGCTAAATATGGGAAATCAGGATAAAATTTAATTACAGGATTCTGCAGCTCTACAGTGCATAAGCACAGAAGGAGTTGTAGGAAAACTGGGGCTACAGTAGCTAGAAAAAAATTCCTTTGCAGTTGTTGCATGAGTGAGGAGCCTGGATGAATCCAACCTCCGTTGCTTGGAAGAGAAGAACATTCTTTTTCTGACTGATGTTAATGATTTGGGATGTTAATATAGTTGGATCTCAGGATTTTAAAAAGGAGCTTCTGTCCTGTCTACCAGGTGAACAGAAACACTCTCCCCAGGCTGCAGGGTAAATGCTTTTTTGTAGACCTGAATTGGATTGACCAAAGGCATGGCAGAGCAATTGGTGTCTTGCAGGAAATCTCATCGCCCACTGGAGGCAAGAAGGTAACTTGGTGGGGAGAAATGTCTTGTCCCTGTATCCCTAAAGATACCAAACACTGACCAGAAGAAGATTTGTAAACAATGTTTACAGAGATCTCCCTAATATTATATTTTGGATGGGCAAGGCCCTCGCTGTTTAATGCAGCTGCCTGTTGGGACAAAGGATATCTTTACTATCTGAAAAAAAGAGTATTTGGGATATTGCAGAACCAAGTATTTGTATAGTATTGCAAAGAATTAATTTAGGTTTTCTGAATGATTTTATCTTTCCTTCCTTCCTTGTATTCCTTGTTCCACCCAGTCTCTTCCAGTTTCCTGTTTCTAGTTTATTTATAGCTTAATGTAAAAGGTGGATTTTAAGGAAGTGCCTCAGTGACTAGATAGTGAAAATCCCCCTGAGTTATTGAAAATCACATTTCTTTCATGTAGATATTGATGAATTGTGTTTGGTTGCCTTTAGCAGAGGGGTTTGTGTAGGGAAAACTTAATAATCCCCCTCAAGGTACAGTTGCAATGGAGAAATAAGAAAGTAGATGCACAGATGCTTTTGACTCCGCAGGTAGCTGTGCAGCATCACTGAAAACAGATTTTGGCAAGCATGGGAAGTGTGTGAGTCTGTTCACAAGCACCAGCTGACAGATTCCTGCAATACACTTCTAGACTTCATCTGTAGCAGGAATTTTTGCTGCCTTCACAGCTTTTGTCCATTGAGAAAGGAGATTTGAGCTGGGGCAGCCGCCAAGGCTTCGCCTGCTGTCAGCAATGATTTGCAAAGAGGCAGCTTCCCGTGGCTTCAAGCTGGGACTCATGCACACTGGTAATCATAATTACAATATTTAACTCAAACACCGTGCTTTTAAGATGGGTATCTAACAAGCCTTTTGGGGGATGGAGGGATGCCATTAGCTCCTCAACATGTATTAATTTTTGCAACAGCTACAAACAATCGTGGGGCTGAAAGGGAAAGCAGGTGAACAGATCTTGTGGTGTTGCTGTGCCTCCTCCTGTCCCTGTTGTTATTCCAGCGTCCAAAGGGAACAGGAGCTGAACCATGACCGTTGTTCTGCAGCAGAAGCTGGGTACCTGCTGGCCTCCTGAATACAAAGATGAAGTTTCATTCTGTTTCCCTTGAATGGAAACAGCGTGACGTGAGCGTGGAAAGAGTGGAACAGTATGTTAAGGGGAACGGGACTGAAAGGAGAGAACAGCTGAGTCCAGGGGCTGAGCAGATCTGCCCCCTCTGCTTCACTGTGTGGGTTTGTTTTCAGCTCAGACTGTCTTGTGGGTCTTGCAGCAAATCTCCACAGCTCCGGGCTGGAAAATGAAACAACTGCAAGGAGGTTGTTCCTTCTTCCTGAAACAAGCTTCGCAGCCTGTGGGAAATGAAAGCTAACTTTAAAACAAGCTGAAAGCACTCAGATGCAGAAGTGCAGAGTGAAGCCGTTCAATAGAGTCAGATTTGGAACAGAGCCCTGAAAAAAACCTGCAGTTATGACTAATCCATTTTAAATGTGTGTGGTTGTAGGTAAAATCACTTCTTTAAAAGATCATTTCTCTCCCTGTATTGGTTACAGTTCTTTACTGTCATTTTAGATAAATGATGTGTTGACATGTGAGTTCAGTTACAGATGGACTGCAAGAACAGAATTATTTCTGATGCTGGGGAGGCTCTGGCTGAGCTGCTGGTGAAAGGGAGAAATGATACAAACAGGAAATTCAGTGTCAAGCTGCAGCAGTACCCCGAGGGACCCACCCAGGGGCAGGCACTTGGATGCTCACTCTCTCCTGCAGCCAAGTCAGCTGAGGAAACTTGACGTAATAGTTGATTGTAGAGCCCCTTTTCTGCAGGGATGACATTTTAGAAGTGAAACAATCTGAAATGGAAACTTCTTGTTGCACTGAACAAGTCTGTGAGGCACCACACAGTTTTACAGGATAGCCTTTGTGTGCTTTTGTTTTGTGCTCGAGTTTTCCCAGCCTTTCTTGCTGGTCCCCTTTCAGGGATCCCTCAGTGCTGTCACAGAGCCAGTGATGTTAACACACTGCTCTAGGGGGACGTGTGACACTGTCCTGGCTGTTGTGACACCAGCCCAACACTTACAGCCTTCGCAGTCTTATAATCAGTAAAGCTGTGAGAAGGAGCATGAAATCACTGCAAACACGCATTGACTGTGGTGAGGAACAGCGTGGAGACTGCTTAGGCAGGTAGAAAACAGCACAGCAAATCCAGCTCTGACGGGATATACCCAAAGAATCCCTCAGTCTGGTGGAGGGTGTGTGGTGTGGTGACAGAGCCTGTAGTGACACGCAGTGCTCTTGAGGGTGAGGGCTGTTCTCCTTGGTGTGTGTGTGTATCTGATTCCCAGGAACAAAAGCAGTTGGCGTTTCCCTGGTGTACACTGAAACGTGGTGCAATGTGATAGAGCCACAGGGAACTCCTTGCTGGCTTCTTGCCCTCTGCGGATTCCTTCTGAATTAGGTGCTGACCTTTAAAGCAAGACCTGCTTCTTCAGTTTCTCATTGTTTAAATTCTGCACTGACGTTGAGAAACAAGTCTGTGAAGCTGCAGGATTTTTTTTTAAGCTCTAATTAGTGAAACACAGGATAGGTTGGAAGGAATATGAGGGAGAGAATCACCAAAAGGAAACCATTTTACAAATCTGGTGCCTTTTATTTTTAATTTTAAAATTATATATTTATTTTTTATTTTACTCTATTCCACAACAGTATGGGCCTGTGTGGTACTGCACTTAAATCAGCACCAAAAAATGGTAGATATTAAAGACTGGTCCCTAAACCTCTCCTGCTGTTAAAGGGCACCTCTGCCCCTTGATCAAAATACCACCTTGTTTGCCCTCAGCAATTTGGAAACCCAAAGCTGTGCTCCTGCTGCCAGGGTTTTGTACTAGAACGCTGCAGCTGCTTGGCACCAGCAGGAGTTTGGAGGTGAGAGGTGAAAACCATTATCCTGACTAAAAATCTGGAGGTATTTAGGCAGAGGGGCTGTGATGGAAGAGCCTCTTTCTCTTTTTGAATGTTTTTAACATTACCATTGCTTCGGCTGCATTTGCACAAGATCTCTCCATTTCTTATTCAGGCAGATTCTGACATTTCATGCAGATTATGAAGTGCTGGCTGAAGGGCAGCAGAAACAGGGACTCAGCTCAGGGTGGGAGGGAGCAGCTGTCCCGTGCCAGTGAGAGGCCTCAGTGCAGTGCTTCAGGATCTGCAGGTGGGACTTGCATGTGAAGCGTGCGAATATTTTTGCTTCCATCACAAGGCTTAATTTTTCAGAAGCACGAAGAGGTTCTTCAAGGCTGTGAGAGCCTAAAGCCTTGGATTTCTCCTGCCTCATCTGCCTGCTGGCACGCACAGCCCTGTTGTCCCATTTACAAGGCATTTGATCTGACAGTGACTCATTCCCAGGCTTGCTATCTGCACCAGCAAGGTGCTTCAGGGCTGAGTCGCACCCATGTATCAGCCCTGTTGCTGTGCCCTGTTATCAGCGACTCTTTTCACTCCTGGGGTGCTCCCGGCCTTTGATCTCTGCCCAAACTGCAGCAACAGCTTTTCTTGTTTTTTAATGTTTCATTACAGTGTGCAGGGCCATCAGCCCTCCCCAAATGCTGCAATCTCTGCTGCCTGCACACTGCTCTCACAAGTACATCCAGGCTTTTTCTTGAAAGCGTGAAATAAAACTCTTATTCCCCTCAGCCCTCAAACAACCGCGGTGAAAATCAGTTTGCTTCAAGATGGCAATTTCCATCAGACACTACATGGTGGTATAATGATATGGTTAATTATTCCCTTGCTTCTCCCTGCTGCATTTAGCTGCTGCTTTTAAAAACCTATGGAGCAGAGGCTGTTTACTTCATCCTTACAGCACCTGGTGCTGTGGGCTCTGCCCAGTCTGTAAATACTAATATTACTGAGCAGTCCTGAATCCTATCTTCCAGCAGAAGTCTCCTTTTGCTGGCCAGGCTGGATCTAGTTTAATTTGGGGCTGATTCTGTCAAGGCTAGAGATCCCAGGGGAAAGAAAGGTGCTCTGTGTGCTGAAGGACTGAAAGAGCTTTCTGTGTTTTATTATATATATATATATTTTAAGTGGCAATTGGGCAAAGGTAGAGAAGCAAAATAATTTAAAATGTATTTGCTTTAAATCAGCTAAATTCATAGTAATGCTGGAAGAAAAGCTGGAAGAAGCCAGTAGCAGCGCCTGAGCTGGTTCTGCTGGAGATGGTGCTTATCAGATGACCCAGCAAGATGTTTCTGGCTTGTAGGATTTGGGGAAGAAACTCTGGCATGACAAGCACATTCCTCTGAGAGCCTTCTGAGCAGCCAGCTCCTGCTGATGGGGTTGCAGATCAGTGATCCAACTCGTCTTGTCCTCGCACTCAGGGGTGGGCCTTGGCTGTGCGGCGGGGTGGAGGACAGACAGACAGACAGACAGGCAGAAGTGTTTGCTGCTCTAGGTCATGCACAGGGAAGGCTGTGGCTCTGTGTTTGTCTGCTCACGGGGTCCAGCCAAGTCCTGATCTGCAGCACGTCCCAAACTCTGGGAGTCCTGACCACAGCGCGCTAGTCCTGGTGTGATTTAACAGTGATGAATCGCTCTCCTTCCACTGATGAACTGCTCTCCTTCCACTGGCCAGGCTGGGCTTGTTTTGTTTATGCCTTGAAACCTCTCCTCTCCCCCACGCCGTGATCTATGCCAAACTGTTTGGCAAGTTAGAAGGTCTGCCTGCTGCGTGGGCAGGAGAAGGGCCATGGCGTAGTGCATAAAATGTGTGAGATGTGGTCTGGCCTTGTGGGGAGGATGAGGCGAAGACCTGAGGTGTCATTTGTGTGCTCAGTTCATGGCTTGAGCAGCTTGTTTCACAGACTTGTCACTACTGATCCTTGACTGTGTTTCAGGCCTGGCCTACAGTCACTAATTGTCAGTGTCCTGAGGCTTCTCCCAGGTTTTAATTGTCTCTATTAGTATGACAGATGTGGGAAGAAAGGACACACTGGAGAAAGGTGGCAGTGTTTTTGCTGCCGCCATTGTCACTGTCGGGGCTGCTATTAAAGCTACTTATTGGCATTTGCCCTCCTGTGAAATGTGTAGGTGAGCTATTTATAAATGTGCAGAGAGATTCTACATCTCTAGCTTGCGCTCTGATTTAAGAGTAATCCTCACCAGGAGGGAAGAATCTACCCAGTACCTCAAGGGAGGTTAGTGGCAGAGCTGGAAATAATCCACCACTCGTGAGCCTCAGCGTTGCCTGTAGGATGGGGTGGATTTCTGGGGGCATATGAGGAAATGGAGAGGCAACACGTTGTTTCCCCACCAGCTCTGTCTGTTCCATTGTGATTTTCCATCTTCAGGGTAGAGAGAAGCGCTTTTCCTGCTGCACAGCCCCCTCTCCTGTTCTCTGCTCCTTCTACACAGCAAATGCACTCAGCTCTCTCCTGGGCTGCAGCCAAACTGAGCCTTCACTTGCTTCTACTATTCCTCTCTGGAGCAGATTCAGCCTGGTGTGCAGGTGGGAATGGCCTTTTTCCTGGAGCAGTCCAGCCACAGGCACACAGGAATTGGTGTCTGTACTTCTCAAAAACTCTTCTGAAAGTAGATACAGCCATTTGCTTCCATTATTCCTCTCCTGCGAGCTGCAAATGACCTCACCTTTTAAAACATGCAGTTTCAACAGCAAGATTAATGTAGCAGGATTATTAGTGCATCTGATTGTCTTTTACCTTTCCCCATGAAGACTTTTTGATGACTAATAACAGAGAAGCTTCTCAGCCTGTCCTGAGTGGGAACATGATTCTTCTTCCTGACTCCCAGGCTTTGTTTGTGATGTTGTTTTTTCTTGCCTTCATAAACTTGTTTGGAAATATCTTGCATCCAGTTTAAGGATGCTGATCAATGTTATTCCCAGAAAAAAACTGCTTTCATTCCTGTTATGAAGTTCCCCTGTTAACATCAGTTGCATATAAAACTTTAGTAAACCCAGGAGCTGGAACTTGATGATCCTTGTGGGTCCCTTCCAACTCAGAATATTCTGTTATTTTATGTATTTGAGGGAAATTATTTACCTTTGAGGCCTGCACCTCAATGTCCAAAAAGCTCAGGTAGGATCATCCCTAACTGCTGTGGGAAGGCTAATGTGATGTGGCTGCAGTCAGGAAACGAGACTCTCTCCTTAGAGCTGGCTGGATCTGCAGGACACGCTGCCCTCCCTTGGCCGTGCAGGGGCTGCGGATCCGGGCTGAGGGAACTGCCTTTCCTGAGCATCCCTGCGGCCAAGGCAAGATTGCTGCAACCTGTTTTGTGCTGTGATTTATAAACTCGGTCAGAGGTGCAGACTTTGTAGCTGATTCCAACATTCCCTCCAGGAGTTCGTGACAAGATTTATGTGAAGCTTCAGCACTGTGTGAAATCAACTGTGAGAAAAATAGCTTAGGAGTGATTTTATCGTTGTATGCAAGAAAGTGATGTAAGAAAGCGCAGAAATCTGCTAGACTGATTCCTGAGCATGCAGTGGAAGACTCTCAGCTGGTTTTGCTTGTAAATGAGAGCTTTATGTAAATGTTGGAAAATTGTAATTATGACATAAACTTTTCAGAGAATTTGTACTTCCAGATGTAATGGAGATGTGGGAGTGTCCTATGTTACAAAATATGCCAGAAGGTCTGTATTCTATTCCCATCTTCATGAGCTGTTGAAACCAGGAGGGGCAGTGTTTTCCTTGTCTCCTCCCCCAGATTATCTCCTGTTAATGGGCCATTAACACCTTTCCCATGAGTCATAGATAACTCCCTCCGGGAGCCATTTCCTGTTTAATGGGCAATTAAGGACCCACCCCATGACTCATGGAATGACATCAGCCCATTGTGAGATGCTCCGCCCAGGGGGAGGAGCCAAGCATTCCCACCTGGATATAATCTGGGGTTTTGGGCAGAACAAGCTGCCCTTACCTGCTGGTTTCCAGAGGACAGGAGCTACCAGACCTTTCTACAGGAGCAACACTTCAGCAAGACCACATCATCTGGACTGCTGCCACGACCCTAACTAGCAGGGTGTCAGGTTGTATTCTGACTCTGTCAGTGGTTTTTCTTTTATATTACTTGCATATATTTTACTTTTTCTTATTAAATTGTGTTTCTGACTTGGACTCTTACTGGTTCTGCTTTCAAACCAGCACAGGGAGCAATTTGGGAACAGAGATGTGTTTGAAAGGGACATCTCTGACTTTTGAGGTTATGCTCAAAAACCTGTTGAGGTTATGGTCACTCAGAGCCTGTCCCTGGTGCTGTGATTCAGTGCCAGGCTGAACTCTGCACTGATCCATACAGGTACTCTAACAATTAGGATGTAACGGTCCTGTATTTTTCCATTTCTGCTACATGTTGTTCTTCTTCCTGCCCTTGTGTTGGCTTATGTTGTCCTGGAAGAGTCTGAAATTGTATTCAACCTTTTCCATGGCCTGGAGAGCCTCATTAAAATATCTCTTTTTTAGATTACTGAAATTTCATGTTACAGCAAGATGGAGGTGAAGGGGAGGAAGAGTTACCTGTTTTTCAGTATGATTGTGTTCTTATGTTTTGTCTTTTATCAAAATAATTACTGTCAGCAAGAGAACTCTGTGACTTGAAGTGTGTGCACTCACAGCACACACCCCTGGAGGAGTGGGAGCTGGAAACAGGCAGTGCTTGGGTCAGAGTGTCTCAGAACAGCCACGGTCCTGAGGCTGTACAGATTGATGGATATCTCTATATTCACATGGACTCACAGGGCTACTTCTAAAAAAATAAAAAAGAAACCATGATCTCAGATATCTCTCTTACCTGCCTTGCTCCTGGTTGTGTGCTCGAACAGGGGGAGCAGGCTCACTCTCAGTTTTTTCTGAAATAATCCTGACATGCCTCTGTTTACAAACTCACTGTCCTGGGGCACAGGACACCTGCTCAGCACTCTGCCAGGCTGGTACTCTTTCTTATGATTTGTAAAGGAAAAAAAACCCAAACCAACATCCCCACACAGTGGAGAGCACCTGTCCTTGAAGAGCATTCTCAGCCCCAGGTGTAAAGAAGCCTGACTGCACACAGTGTTCAGAGCAGGGGGTGTGCAAATGATGCCTCAGTTTGCTTTCCTTTGGCAATTTCTCCTAAAATATATATATATTCTTTGTGCCTAATTCTTACGGATGGGCCTGAGGTGCCTATTTTTGTTTTCTGGCAATCTTGGGGGGGCCAGTATGTGCAGAGAGACATTGGGTTAACATGGAACTGGTTACCTGACCCTCTCTTTTTGTCCTGTGACAGCTAAACCACAGAATTAGGAGTGAAAATCTATGCTGGCTAACAGGGCTTATCTGGCACTTGCCCCCATGATGCTGGGGAACGTGGGACAGCCACAGCCCCAGAGCACTGGGGTTTCGCTGTCCTGCTCAGTCTGGGAACACCCTTGGCACGTGGGTTTGGTGAGCAGGAGAGACACCCCATACGTTTTTCTGGAGTCTGCCTTTTCCTCTGACAGCCTACAGGTTTTCTCAAGCCGGGACCTACACTGGCATTCTTGGCCCGTGGACCACCAGAAATCAAATTATGATGGGAGGAGTTGAAGTGCCAGGAAGGGAAAGTGCCATGAAAAAAATTCAGCCATGATTTGCCATCATGGGAAGAAATTCTCACTAGACCTCTCTGCCTGTGCTCCTCAATCCCTCCTTTGTGGGCAGTGTCTTTGTGACCTCGGTGTTCTGTAAGTTTTGTGACATCCTCTCTGAGAGTCTGCCATGCAGGGAATGCTCACCTGTACTGGTGGTGATGTCCTGACTGCTGTTCTGCTGAGGAACCAGCTCTGTGAAAGTGGGAAGTTCCTGCCTCTGTATCCAGCCTTGGTGCTTCTTCCTGTGGCCTTGCCCACTCACTGCTGCCCATCAGCTGCTCTGTGCGGGTGCTGTCTGCCTGTGCCAGTGTGAGGGAAAGGCACTCTCCAAGCCTGGGGTCATTCTGGATCTCCACTTGATATCTTTCTAGGGATTTACAGTTTCTGAGGTCAGGCCCTTGAACCAGAACTTTCTTTAAAACTGTAATGAAAGGGAAAGCTGGAAAAACATCCAAAGAGGTTTTTTTTTTTTTTTTTTTTTTTTTTTCCTAATGGAACCAGGTAGGATTTAAAGACAGCCTCAGATTGCTGCTGCTGGAGGGCACCGTGGCTGCCTCCATGCTGTGGGACGGGCTCCTGCAGCTCTGGCTGTCGGTGCCAGCCTGGACAAGCCCCCAGGAAAGCTCGGGGAAGTCCAGACAGTTTGACTTGCAGTTCTCACGCCTCAGCTTGACCAAACCCATACCCTGACCTTATAGCTGCGGGCAAGATCAAAACGAGTTGGCAACGGTTGTTTATTCACTTACATGAGTCACTCAAGGAGTTAGGAGATAAGGGAAGGTGCATTCCCCGGGCGGGAGTCCTGCCATCACCTCTGCTGTGCCTCTGCCACCAGAGGACACTCTTGGATAGCCTATGGATCCTTCCCAGCACGGCAGGGCTCCTTCCCGCTCAGGTTGGTCCCAACTTCATCACTCTGCACTCCCAACCCCAGCCTCCCTCCCTCCGCCACCCTCCGTCTGCCGAACGCGCTGTCCTTGGCACTCCTCGCTCTGGCTCTGCTTCCTCTGGAGCTGTTCCCTGCAACATCCATTTTCCTCGGGCAGTTTTATCGACCAAGGTCACCGTGTTGCGGTATCTGGTGCTTTGCTCTGTCTCTGTCCTCGGGGGCAGGTAGCCAAGACACCAATTTGCTCGGAGCTGCTGCACTTGGCACGCTCGGGATCAAGAGACACAACCCAGACACAACCTGTCCCAGCACTCAGAGCAGAGATTTGGGTACGGGCCTATTTAGGAGATTAAGTTCAGTCTGGGTTCAGATCACTCCAGTTCTCCATGTTAAAAAAAAATAAAAAAATACTATAATTCTATCCCCTGTAATAACCGTGAAGTGTAAGGTTCATTGCTTTTGAAGTTAGTGCCTTGATGGTTTGTGCAATAAGACTGACATGTCCTTACTTGCTTGAAATAAATAATAATAAAAAAAGGCATCAGATTGCTTTTTCAGATGGAAAGAGGAATTCCTTAAGGAGCCTGAGCAGGTGGGTATGTGAGTGAAGTGATTCTCTTCCCTCTGAGAGAAGCAAGTTGGGTAACCTGTGTGTTAAAGTTCCTCTTCTCGGGGAAGGTCACTTAGGGAGGGCAGCATCCATCACTGCTGCGAAGAGGTTTCTCTCAGCATCCCACCCCAGGAAGAGCAGTTTGTCTGTGCTGGCTCTCATACAGGCAGTCTTGGGGAGAGGGTCATGGAGGAGAGACTGTGAGTCTGGTCTGGGGCTGGTCACTCACGGTGGCAAAAATGGATTTTGCTCCTTACAATGGCAGGGCTCCCTTAGGTCGAAACTCAAATGGACAAAACCACTCTTGAGCCTTTACAGCTAAACCTGTGGTTGGCACTTTGCTTGGGACCTGCCTCAGTGCTGGCTGCCCCTGGCTGCAGCTCCTCTTGTCCTTTGGAGTCACCCAGCAAAGTGATGGAGAATTGTCCCTGCTCCAGGCAGCACAGAGACATTTTGCTGGGCCTCGTTCTGAGTGTAAAACTTCTTGGTCTGTGAGAAGTTTTTGGGATTGTTATCATTTTTGAAAGGATGTTCCTTTTTTTCTAGGATCCCCTGAGGCATGAGGTATCTTCTGATTTGCATCCTTGCCTGAAGATCAGGATGGTGTTGTTACCATGCACTGCTCTGTCTTTCACTGCTAACACACACTTTCAGAGGGAACATAATTCTGTATCTCTGCTCAGGTCGCTTGGCGTAGTTGCCTTGAATTCAGACTTAAATCCACCTGAGAATCTGGTCCATCTTGTACACACAGGGCTTAGTTTTATTTATTTAGTGATATTTCTCCAAACACCTTTGCCAAGTGCTAATATTGCACCAGAGTGAAAGTACACACTTGTGCTTTGGTGAGAACTGGTGTGCTGAAGAACTCCATGCCCTGTGCTTAGACCAACAGGGCTCCAAACTCCTCTGGGAAGTGTTTTCAGGTGGCAGTTTTCTTTCTGTTTTGGAGATGAGCTCTTCAGAAAGAGCCCACAGCAGTTACTGTAGGAGAATTTCAGCTCGTGAGTACTTTTATACTTGAAGTGTTTTAAAAAAAAGGATGGCGATTTTAGAAATGAAGAGTAAAAATGGTCTGGCAGTCAAGTGATGTTTAAGGATGAATGTGGTGTGGGCAGTGTTCCTATACCCCAGTAATGTGTCAGGAGGCCGGAGGCAGCAGTCTGTGTTAATTATGCTTATGGTGAGCAGCCAGTGCTTCAGCCAGGACTGACTGTGCTGATTGTGATTGATTGGAATTCCAGAGAAGGCTCAAACTCAGTGTGTCTTCTCAAAGTATGCTGAGATGATGATAACAATTCATTAAAGTTTTATATTCTTTATGGTGCTTTGTCCCTTGTGACGGTAGAAGCATTTCTGTAATCCAGAGCACGCTGGATTATTCCTAGAACATTTCTTTCCTAAAGAGTGTTTTTACTCAGAAAACTGTTTCAAGTCACTGGAAGCGAAACTTCCCTGCAGAGCCCCAGATTTCATGTGCATGTGGCGACCTGGAAATTGATGGAAAGAAAAGAAAGCTGCTGAAACTCGTAAGAGAAACCCCCCTGCTTCTCTGCATCCCACACTGCTTCCTGAAGTGGCCAAGGTGTTTGGCAGGGCCTCCTGACTCTCACAGAGACACTGTAGGGTCTCCATGTCACTGAGCTTTAGGCCATGTGTTGGGAAGGTAGTTTCCTCCTGTAGTTAAAGAAGAAATGGATATTCTGATGTGAGAGTATCTGGTCTGAGAATAAACTTCTCTTGAGAGTTTTCTTGGAGTTAGAAACCGTGCTGTGGAAGAGGGGCTGTTTTTAAAGTAATGCTTTTTGTCTGAATTTACCTTTTGCAAATGTCTTTGTAAACAAGTGCAATATACAGAGAAGGAGAGACCAGGGCCTCATGGATGGGATCTGGGGAGGAGCAGGAGGACACCAGGGATCTGCTTTCATGGACCCAGCACATGGAAGCCCCTCACTCTGAGCCTCAGTTTCTCCTTTTGCAGAGGGGAAGATTTGGTAGCAGATCCTGCCTTTCAGGATGATTCCCACAGTGTGGCATCAGCATCTCTGTAACAGGGCCCCAGCAGAGCAGTCCTTGCAGTGAGATGTGATTTAAATTATTTAGGGTGTTGTCATGTGATCACAACTGATTGAGTTCCTGTGGCTTCACAAGTTGCCATCTGTTATCATCCCCATTATGAATTATGCATTAGCTTGAATCAAGGCTTAAACCAGAGGAGTTCAAACAGAGTCCTCACACAGTGATACCATAAAACTGTCTTTAGGGTGTTAGTACTGGATCCAAAACACTGCAGCCACACAAGAGATCATGCTGGTTTGGTATAAGCTCTCTCTGCTGGTTCAGACCATCCTGGAACTCCCTTGTTAGTGGTAGGATTTGTGCTGGGCCAGGTGTCACCTGTCCCCTTTGTGAGGTAGGCTTATAAAACTGATCAAAATTCCATTGCCTGTGTTCTGGCTTAGTGGACAGAAATGAGACCACAGTTCCACACCAGAGCCCCAAAGATCTCAGGATTGTGTGGTCAGGGAGCTGCTGCTGAAGGCACAGTGGCCACATGCCAAATTGTTGGTTGGCTGGGTGTAAGGCTTTGGGAAGCTGTTGGCTTTGGAGGTGCCACGAGCCCTCCTGTAAAACCTGTCAGTTTATGCATGTGTGGTGGTGTCAAAGTGGCCATTTGCACTCAAACGCTTCAAGACCAATTCAGAGATTCATCAGAGTCCTCTGGCCTGGAAATGTCTTGGCCTGAAAGTGGGTTCCTCCAGAATATTCCTGTTTCTCAAGCTGGTCTGCAGTGCACCACGTGGTCAGTGCCCTTTTTCTGTGAAGGAGAGCTGCCTCCAGCTCGTGTGTGGCTACTTCCCTCTTAGGCCAATGTGCTGTGGCTCCTCCAGAGCTCTGAAAGCTGCTCCAGAGTTTTTTTGGTTGTGTACCTTATATTGGATCTGCGTTTAGGGCCTGCTGTCCTTGCAAGGGTGCCATTCCCTGATGTCCCATCCTCTCTCAAGCCACTTTCAGAGGCCAGGCTTTCACTGCCTGTGCTACACCAACACAAGGCAGCCAGCTTGGCAGCCCAGGGTGATGGGGCAGGCTTGGCTCTCACTGCAGGCCAGGGACATGCTGCATTTATACACAATTGCTGGGCAGCAGATTGGGTCAGTGGCCCTGTTCTGAGGCAGAGGCAGGCAGTTTATTACCATCCATCTGAGATACTATAAAATAAACAGTTCTCTCTGTGGGAACAGGCATAGAGATTACTGTAGCTAAATCAAGACTTACTTGGCGAGTGTGTGCAGTAGGGAACGCAGAAAATTCATGGCATCCCCAGAAGCCAAGTGCTTTCACATAGACTGTGTGGCTGTCCTAGGGAGGACCACTGGGATCTGTGAGCCAAGCAGGGTGGATGGGCAGGGAATGAATGTCTCCTGGCATTAGCAGTGGTTGCAATGATAATTTCTGTTTGAATTTTTTGGGTCATAAATCTGTTTGTGTCTGCAAGGACACTTCCACTGGCTCCAGCTTTATCCTAGTGTTGGGAGCTGTTTTTCTGGAGGGTGCTTGTTCCATCAGCTGGCACCAGGGCTGACTCTGGCTCCTGGTTTCTGCCCTTGGATATCTGAGGGCAGAAATCCTTTGACTTCCGGGGGAGTTGCTCACACAACGTCCTGCTAGAAATAGAACTGTGTCCCTCAGCTTTAAAGCAGGGCCAGATTCTCTGTCTGAATTTTGATGTGCAAAGCCTTTCCCCCAGGAGAGAGCCAGCTTTCTTTTTTCTCCCAAATTCACAAGTGTCCATACCTCTTGCAGTTTTGCAGAGGGCTGAACAGTCTCTTCAACCAAGAGAGGAATTCAGAATATTTCTTAACCACTTTTGGAAAGAGGGTGGTGGATAGGAAAGCAGTAGTGCCAGGGTCAAGGTTTTTGTAAACTGAGTTAGTCATACAGAGTTCTCTCATGTTTTGTCCCTGTGACTTTGCAGCTTGGAGGTGAAGGGAAAGAATGGTGAAGCTCTGGATGCTGGGACAGTAATGTGTCAGGAAGAAAGGAGCAAGAAAGCAAAGGAGAAAGAATTAGGATTTGGTGTGGACCACCAAGATGGGAGAAAAGTGAGACAAATTTTTGGACCAAGTCTTAAATTGCTGCAAACCACAGGGTGCTGTGCCTGTGGGGGACAGGGAGGGAATGGTTATGCAATTTCACCCTCAATCATGCAAAGGCAAAGCGCTGGACAAAGGGATTGCCTTAGATATATTGCAGTTGGAGCCTAGTAGAGCATTTGATACAGGGTCTTACAAGATCTTGCCCTCCCTTCGAGATTGTTTGGCTTGTTTTGAATAGGAACTCGGTCATGTGGATTAGCAGAAATGACAAATGATACATGGCTCTGTTCATGCAGATTTTCAACCAATGTGACTGATGAAAGTTTCTGATTCATCCATTTCACTGAGGGCTCCTCCTGTGCATTAGCAAAGCAGTAAAGAGCATTTTAATGACAGTTTTAGGTGCAATGTTTTTCAAACATTACTGAGTACCTTGTATGTGAAGCATGGCAGAAACCAGGAAGTTTGGTCATTTTGATGGGAAAGTGATGGAATGTTAGAGGAGGAAAAGTAGTTTTTCTATATGGGAGAAACATCTGAAAGCAAAATTCTTTAGGAAGGAGGAACCCTTAAAGCTTTAGTGTGAGAGACAGCAAAAGGAGCCCTTGGGTATTTGTGACAGACTGACAGCAAGATAACGGGAGTCAGGCTATTGGACTGGACTGGGACTGGGGAAAGTGGCGTAGCTCCATGGAAATGACAGAGATTTGGCAGTTTATCCCTGCTGAAGATACAGCTGGGGTAGAATTTACTGACAAGAAATTACCAGTCAACCGGTTTGAAATCAGAGCTGAAAGTATGAGGGACGAGTTAAATAAATCTACTTGCCCCCACTTATTAAAGACGGGAGTCTGCTTATTCCAGCAAGAGGAGAAGGAGAGAGGCTGTGCAGGAGCCTGCCAAAATCTCGGAGGTGTGGGAGTATTACTGAGCAGTGTGGGAAGACTTGGCACACTTGAAAGGAAGTGGAGTATGGCACCAAAGCCCATTCCTCGGGAGCAAGAGGGGTGGCTGGGAGGCAGCCTTGCTGACAAAATCTGTCTTCCTACCTCATCCTAACACCACAGCCAGTCCGTTCCAGGAGATAACTGGGTGGTCAAAAAGTTGCTTTTGAAAACACTTAGTTTTGTGTCTTTCTTTTGTTCCTGTCTTTGTGATTTCATTCCCTAAAGACAGCTATCAGGTTGTTAAAGGCTGCTTTTGTTCAGCAAGGAGTAAGCAGCTGGGTTTCAAACACTCACTGAGCTGGTCCTCCAGGCAACTCTTTGAGAATTTTGCACATACAGAAAAGGAGAGAAGAAAGGAGAAAGTGGAAGGGAGTGTTTATATTGAAATCTTTATTTAGTTCCAAAAGCCTAGAGCAAAGCATCAAAACACAGAGTGCCTCTCACAAGCCAAGACAGGGAATAGAATTTCCATTTTATTCCAGATGAGAAGTAGGTCTTGTTATAAAGGGGGTTGGGTGACAAAGCTAAACGTAATTTAAATTTCTACTCAAATCTATTTTTAATTATTCATGTGTAGATTCTTTTGTAGGCTTAACAAGGACTTTGCCAGGAGCCAGGCCACAAAGGCCTGACTCGTAGTTTTCCAGCAGACATCCTGAAAATACACTGTCACAGGCAATCAGTGTCCTTGGGGAGGTGGCCTGTTAGCAGGGTGTTTACTAATTGGGATCATTCCATAGCGGATAATTGTTTGTGACACCCACGCTGATTGGACCCACTGTATCTTCCCATCCTGCAAATGGTCCCTGACAGTTTTGATGAATTTGAAGTTTGGAGTCTGAATGAATCCAAGGGAGGAAAGAAGAAATGCTTCCACTGGAAAGTACATGTGGAAGAGCAGAGCTGTGCCCTGGGTCAGCCCCCAAGAATGGAGACACATGAGCACACAGAGAAAGGCCACCAGTGGGTCTTGTCACACTTTCTAATTTTAATTCTTGTGTTAATTAAGAGACTGGAGGAGGACCAGCCATGCCAAATTAAATGGGGAGAACTGGTTTATTTTGAACAGGACAGGGGTGTCCTAACCAAGGACTTTTGGACTTGTAGGGAAACTGCAGATTTATTGAAATATCTGAATGAGTTCAGAAGTGGGTCAGGCCTTGCTGCCAGACAATAGCAAAAGTGATGCAGATATGCCCAGGTCTCTGGGCTTGGAGTAGTATGTGAGGGTTGTAAATACCATTTTGCAGAGGAGATAGAGATTTTAAAAATTTTGTTTCTGGGGGCTGGTCCAAATGGTATTAAATATTTTTGCTATTTTTGACTGATGCACTGGTATGTACTTTATGGCCAGTTTGAGAATCACAGAACTGCAAGAGCATTCCTGTCCAGCCCCCTGCTTAAAACTCATTTGCTCTTCTGTCCCAAGCATTAATTGAATTTTCATGCATTTGACAGAAATGTGGTTGTCGTGTTTTTTCTGGTTTGTATCTGTACTGCACCAAGACGAGAAAGAGAAGCAGCAGGTTTGGTCTTTGCAGTTCAGAGCTGCAGTTGGATTCTGTAAAGCCCATGCAAGTGACAATGCACAGAGTTTGCCAGATTTCAGACTGAGGATGGAGTTGCAGGGCTGGTCTCTGGCCGTGGATCATGGTGGATATTCTGGGCTTCCTTGCTCCCCAAATGTCCTCAGTGGTCAATAATTTTTCTATATGTATTTCAGGGAGACTCCAGGAAACTGAGGTCTGGACATATATCAGGTCTAAGAATCACTGCTACAATTCCCATCTCCACTGTCTGGACCTTTTGATTGGGAAGTAAAGAATTAAAGAAGCATTACTCTGTAACAAGCTTGGCCAGCCAGGGAAGTTATTAGTGCTATTCGGAGAAACTATATCCATGTCCTGGCTAGTAACATGGTAAAGTAATGGCTAAAGCATAGGAGACACTGATTCAAAGGTGTCCAACGGCAACAGAGTTCATATTCCTGTCCAAAACAAAGGTCAGTCATCCTCCTGAGCCAGAAACTGTTCCTGCAGAGACAGCTCTCCTGCTGCAGTAGTCATGCTCCATTCCTCAAACAAATGAAGTTCCAGATGCAAATTGGCATGGAAAACTATGAGAAGCCATTTAGATCTGAGCTTTGAAAATAGGAACCCTTTGTATAATCTCTCATTGCTTTCCAGCCCAGTGTGAGAGGTGTCCCATGGAAGGAAGGCTCGCTGGATGTTTCAGCAGTGGTCCTTGTGGAAGTAATCATAGTGAGCTGAGTGGTGGTGTGTGATAGAATAGAAAATCCCTCTCTTCAATTGTCTTACCCAAGAGAAAACAGTCCTCTGAAGATCTGTCTGGATGATGCAGAATATTCTCCTCAAACTTGTCTTGCTGGGGCCTGTGATTGAACTGGATGAGCTCATGAATATTTGGCGAAGTTAGATATTGGGAGAGAAACCAGTGCCTTGTCTTTGAGGCAAAGCTGCAAGTGCTTCTCAGGACATCAAAATCATAACATCGAGTAACAGTGCCAGGCCAAGGAACTGTGTAGGTTCATTATTTATGTGGGTGCGCTGTTCAATTCCATATGGAATCATCAGAACTGCACCCAGCACAGCACAGACTGGACGGGTGAGTGGAAATGCCCAGGACCTGCAGGAGGAGATCCATTGCTACAGAAAGGCAGCCAGTGCCTGTCAGATACTGACCACTTGACACGCTATTTAAGATCTCCCCAGGGGAATCCTCCAATCAAAGAAGAACTGTGTTCCCCCAAATAAAACCTTCAAGGTTTTCTCAGGACCTTTGTTAGCCTCGTGTTATGTTGTGGTGCAATGAGGAAACTTGCCCAAGAGCCATACAGAATATGAAAAAATCCAAACTGGAAGTGGCCAGGTGTGCTTTACAGTTGCCCCTTGTATGCAACAAATGGGGTTAATTAACTGTTTCTAAAAACATGCTAAAGGTTTCCCGAGCAATGAGAGGCAGGATACTGCTCTGGTCACGCAGCATTCCACCAAAGCTGGCAGGATCACACAGGAGTGGTGTGGTCCAGCTTTCTGGCTACTATCAGCAGATTTTGACTTAAATGGGATCAAGGACTCAGACTTTGGAGTGGGAGCACTGGTTACGTGAGATGATCATTTTTATGGGTGTTAAGAGAGGCAACCCATCTCCTAAAACCCGGCATCCTGCACATTTGCTTAACTCTGATAATCTTCTGGAGCTTTAGCAGATTCACAGGAAAGGGTGGACCTGGAAGGATTCCTGGAGGCTGTCAAATAAGTATCCAGTGTTTCAATTGCAATGAGCTCCAGTGCATCTTCTGTAAATCTGTTTCAAGTTGTTTTTTTCGGGGTCAGTGGAACACAGTATAAATCCCAGCTCACTCAAGTCCTTCAGGCAGAGAATTTGTGGAATACATATGGAAATACTTTTGCCTGGTGTTCTCTGCTCTGCACCTCTCCCAAACAGAACTTACAATTGTGTTGCAGTATAAAAGGGAAAAACCTCCGAGCCTGGAGTAATGTATACAATTCAATAATACATGAAATTCAAAGCCACACATTAATCACATTCATGTTTAACTTTCAGATTTAAACCCCTGCAGGTTGGCTGCCCTTTGTTCTGCTGAGTGGAAGGGGGCATTCCAGCCTCTCCGTGCAGAGTTCAAAAACTGCCTCGGGTAACAAGTGCAATTGGCTTTTTAGGCCTCATTGTATTCTCCCTTCAGGGCACTGTGAGAAGCTACTGCACAGGTTGGCCCCTTATCAAGCTGTTCAAAGGGAGAAAAGTTTGGATAGCAAAGGTTTGGCAGGTCACTTGAGGGGCCGCTCGCAGGTTCAGGAGGCCAAGACAGGAAAAGTGATGATGCTGCAAGTCAGAATCCAGCTGCACTGGCAGGTCTGGGCAGGAAGGGCAAGTTACACAACAGCCTCTGCCTTCCCCCTGCCACCATCCAGCTTCCAAACCCCTTGTTTTCATTAGTGTCGGCTCATTTGCAGATTTCTGTGAGCAGGGTTTCGGATGGGAGTGCTTGTCTCTGACATGCCCTTGTGTGTGTTGGATTATTATTAACTGTTCCTGGTGGTTACCTTTGTCCAGGATTCACTCATCCCAGTGCTGCAGCTTCCTTGCCTCTGGCTGTTCAGACCCCTCCCTCCTTTCAATCCATTCAAAGTGCTGTTTGCAGTATGGCTTTGTCCCTTTTCCCAGCAGACTGGCTTTCCAGGGCTCCACACAGGCAAATTAGGCCACAGGGAGCAAAGACTGTTCTGCTGCCCTTCAGAAGAGAGCTGCCATAGGATCCTGCCTGCTTGCTAATGCCTGCACCTTGGTTGTGAACACCAGTGGGGTGTTGTGGCCAACTGGAGAATGAAATCACTTGCAGTAGCTGATTTGCATCAGGGTTATAGCCTGGGCTGATCCAATCACTGCAAGCTGTGGCAGCAGTCATGGTTGTGCTGTGGCAGCAGTCATGGTTGTACTGTGGCTGCAGGGACAAATCTGGTAGCAGTCCAGCTGTGGTATTGTGGGGGCTAAGCATGTAGTAAAATCCTCACCAAAAACCTGCTCAATGACAATTAATCCACAATATTTTGGCCATCAAGGAGTCTGAAGTGCATCCACAGAGCTGTAAAGACATGTTGTCCATCTTCCAAATCATAGAGTCATGGCTGGGTTGACAGGGACCTTCCAGATGATCTCATTCTGGCCTGCTGCCATCAGCAGGGACACCTTCCACTGCCCCAGCTTGCTCAGGGCCTTGAACACTTCAGAGATGGGGCATCCACATCTCCTCTGGGCAGTGCCAGTGTCTCACCACCCTCACAGCCAAGAATTTATTCTTAATATCCAATCTAAACCTGTTCTCTGTCAGTTCAAAGCCATTCCCCCTTGTCTTGTCATTCCAGGCCCTTGCCCAAAGTCCCTCTCGCCTTCTCTTGGATCCCCTCTAGGCACTGGAGAGCGCTCTGAGATCTCCTAGAGCCTTCTCTTCTCCTGGCTGAACGACTCTGTCTGTCTCCATAGCAGAGGTGCTCCAGCCCTTGGGGCCAAGTGTGTCAATCCTGGGGATGCCTGAACTTGTGATGTTCTGTCTGAGTGGGGGAGACACCATCAGCATCCCAAGAGTGCTTATAAACATCCCAGAAAACAGGATATGGAGCAGACAGTTTAGGAGTAAACAGGGGCGAATCGATGAGACTACCCCTCACCAGCCAAACGAGCTTGAACTTTGAAGTTAAATGGTCTGAATTCCAGAGAGTCCAAACATTTTACACACTGAAGTGAAATGCCAAGTTCAAGGCGTATGGGAGGTGTAGTGTTGGATTAAGTGCTCTCCATACAGTGATGACCTCTTGCTGCTGGGTCATCCAAGGACATTTTCCGTTCTAAATGCAGCTTCTGACCGTGCACATCATTAATAGTCATCAAAGTGGTGGAGGAGTTTGGTCCTGCGAGGACCTCTCGAAAACTTAAAGGAGGAGAATAAAGAGGTCTTTTAACAGGGGGTGGAATTCAAATGTTTGTTGAGATTGAGTGGTAAATTCATCACTCTCACCTGCGAAATTGTGGGCTGACAAATTGGGCTGAGCCCAGTTGTGGGTTGAGCCCGCCAGCCGACAAAGACAGCGTGGCCTGAAAGACTTTCATGTGGAATTCAAACATTGAGGTGCAACAGAGGGCAAAACTTTCCGGTGTTGTCAGTTGAAGAGAGAGTATTTTATGCAACAACACTGAATTCAAATTTTCAGTTATAAAGTATATACTGTTCTTGTAGGGCCACACTGGGGTTTTAATAAACCAAATGGCAAAGCTCCCACTGATAGGGTTTGGCCCACAGCAACTTCAGCTCTGGAAGTTATTCTGTACTAGATGTAGAAAAAAGAAAGTTTCCAACCTATCAAGCTTTGATGCGAAAAACTTTTCCTGTTTATGTCAAAAGAATGATTAGTGTCCCATAAGCAGCATGCAAAAATTTCCAAAAGGATGGATTATTGAATAGTACCTTGGAGTTTTAGTGAGAGATCACACAAGTGACTTTCCAAACTTACTCCCCGTGCTTCTGCTCTATCCAAATAGATGGAAAAACGTGGAGCAGGCTTTCCAAAGGCATTAAGCACCCCACCCCCACTTTGAGGGCTGTGTTAACTTGAAATCAATAAAAAGCCAGGTGTCTGATTTAGGCAGTCCCTGGTGTCTCATAGTTGCTATAAGGAGCAGTGTTAGTTAGGACATAGTGAAAGATCTCAGAGAAGTTCTGTTGACTTTAAAAAGGAGCAGGACTCAGCTCAGCTTCTGATCTAAGGGGTTTGACACAGGAGTAAGCATCTGTCAGCTGCCCAGAAATAGCTTGCTGTTGGTGTGTTCTGACCCTGTGACAGTCCACAATAAACGCGAAACAATTAGATTTAGTGTTTTAGTCTGCAACTCGTGAGAAAGCTACCCCATACTTGAAAAAAAAAAAAGGCTCCCCTGGGACATGAGTGTGCATGTGGACTGAGGGAAGCTGCTGTGTGGTAGTTTGTTGCAATCACTCATGATTTCTGAGTCAGAGTTCTGAGATGCAGCAATTTCCATCTCCTCTAACCTCTCCTGATTTTTCTGTTCCTTCCTTTCAATTAATTTTCCCCTTACAGAAAGGAGGGGAGATTTCTGTCATAGGCCAGCACTGAAATTTTAAGTTTGATGCCCATATACCATTTCTTCTTCCTGTTTTCCTGACTGATGAAGATGAGCTGTATCCCATTTTCCTAAGGGAACAAGACCCACGATGGTGGTTTTCTGCACGTCCTCTCAGCTTGGAATAACACAATCTGCAATCTGCAGCTTTTGTTCATGTCCATAAGGGTTGGATGGATGCTCACTCAACCACTGGATGCTCCTGTCCTTCAAGGAGGGTCCCAGCTGGAAGATTTCTTTATGATCAGCCAGACCAATCCAGATTCTGACACTGTCACATTTGGTTTAAAGTTTATAAATTGTGAACTGTAAAAAGGGGCTCAGCTCCTTTTACACTAGAGAGAAAAATCACAGAATAATTTTTAAGATTCAAGGTGTGGGGAAGGTAACTCCCACAACATTTTAGAGAAACCGGTGGCTCTTTTCTTTACAGCAAGACAGAAGTGACACCTTCTAGAAAGCTGTGCTGGCCTTGCTTGGGACAAGCTCAGCTTCCTGGTGGAACTCTCTCAGAGCAGAAAATTGCTTCTAACATGCCAAATGTTAAAAAATATAGATAGGAATACACTTTGAAGGAGCATGAAGTAGATCTGAGGCTGCAGGTTATATCTAAAAGGACTTCTTTCTTAAAAGGCAGTGTCTGATGAAAGACTTGCAGTCTCTCTTCTGTTCGTATGCTGGGAAAAAATATTCTGGCCACATTGCAGGCAGCCAGATAGTTCACAAAAAGATTCAGTAACTTAACATGATCTTATTTGTAGAGAACTTGCTGTTCTTTGACCTAACTCAATCCAGGAGGGTTTTAAAAGGAGAGAAATAAGGTGTTTCTAATTAAAAAAAAAGAAAAAAAAAGGAAAAAAGAAAGACGTTTTCAAGAAGAAAAAAAGTAAACAACTGAAGAACATTGATTGAAGAATTATTTAATTTAAAAAGTTGCCTAATTCTCCCCATGTTTCGACATGAAAGGTGGATCTGTGGCCAGCTTGTAAAGTGCAATCACTTGGCTACTGGCCCACACACATGGGTAGCAAGTCAACTTCTGCCCTACCTCCTGAGCCCTCTCTGATGTGCTGCAGCGTGGCAGGAGGAGACAGATGGACGTGAGCAGGAACACTGCAGAACTGGCAGAGTCAGCACTTGATTGGATGCCATTTTTACAGCTGTTGGATGTTTGTGTTTGGGAAAGGAAAGCTGATTCGTGAGTTTAAGACAAGGATAATTCCAGTCCTTCCAGTGCCTCAAGAGGGGAGTGATCAGGAGGGAGTCACTAAGTCCTTGAGATTTTGCAACTTGTGTGCACAGTTCTTAAGGTGACAGATTGGGAGAAAGGCTCTTTTTCTTGTTAAGTCTTTGGAGAGGAAAGCATGTAGGATATTTTAAAAATAGGTTTAGTTTAGGGAAAAACTTATTTGATCTCGAGTTTCACTGCAATTTTGATCATTCTCTCTGGCATCTGGTGCCCATTTATAAAGTACAAAGTAAGGAATCAGTTAAAAGCATGTGCAAGCAAATGTGAAATTTGTGCTAGAACAATGCACTTGGGGATTTTAATACAATAATTGACCCCTTCCTTGTTTGTCTGTCTAACGCTCACTTTGTTCTCTCTACATCTCACAAGATATTGAATTTACTGGCTAGAGAAGGGCTGCAGACTAGAGAAAACAGAAAAAATTGCTGAGAAAGCAAAATAAGCGGTTAGTGGAAAAATCTTGTTTTCTCTGGGCAAATAGTACTTATTCTCTTTGTGATCAACACCAGATACTCTCCAGCAATGGTTTCTTGTTTTTCACTCCACCCTATAAGAGTTCTTATAACCAGAACCATTGTTTCAATGGCTTTACAGTTTTGACAAAAAAAAGAAAAAACACCCCAGAGAACCATACAATCCATGTCAGATAACAGCTGATCAGTTCTGAAAACCTGCCACCTCACAGCTTCCCAGCTACCAAAGAGATTTACAGACAGTGGGGACAGACATAAGCTCTCTTCCTCTCACTCTGCATGTTTGTCATGCTTCAGGCTTTTTGTATTCTGCAGGTAGATCTAAAATTTGCAATAGAAAAGGATGTTAGTGAATATTTTGTGCCTGGAAGGCTGGGAAGGAAAAACGACTCCTGGGTCAATTGTTGTGCTCAATGCAAAACAAATGATCTGTGCTGCAAAAGCCCCTGTGCTTCTCTGTGGTGCAGGCACTGTGAAAACCTCATGCTGCCCCTGCAGTTGGAAGTGTTTGTTCTTTGGCCCAGCAGATGCAAATTTGTGTGGTACCTGGGAATTCAGAGTGCTGGTCCTGTTTCTCAGAGCTAGGGCAGAGCTGGTGCTGGATATCACTGAGCCGCTCTGAAAGCAGAAACAGGGACAAAAGCCAAAGTTTCAGTGGGGTCATTTCAGTGGGCTCTTCTTGTCTTCATCCTTTGCTTGTGTTCCATTGCACCAGACCCTCCCCTTTCATCAAGTGGCAAGGCCACTTCAGTCAAGGAATGCAGTGATTTTGGCATTTCCTATTCTAATTGAGCTAATGTTTAGGTGTCTGGCCTCTGATTTAGCTCCTTGCTTCTCATGTGCCAAGCCGCTACTTGGATCCTGTAACCAGGCTTTCCTTAGGCTGGCAGAACAAGTCACCATCCTGAGCTCATTCCTATCTGCAGCCATGCAGCCTTTTTGTTTCTCAGCCTGTTGGTTTTACCTGTCCCCAGGAGCAAGTGTTGGGCAGAGGAAGGATTGCACAGCCAGGCCCTGATGCATTTGCCTGGCTGGGGAATCTCGAGTTCTGAGGTCTGATAATTAAGTGTTTCATTAAGCCTGACACTGCGGTGGAGCCTGGAAAAATATGTGATGTGTGTTTCAGCACTTTTACATGCTGGAGCAGAGAGCTCTGCTAGAAACTAACACTGGGGGAGAGCTGAGTCTACTGTGTCAGATTAAACCTTGTTCTGGAAGGATCCAGTGGGTCCTGAATGGGGACAAGGGACAACTGATGGCGGCTTGTCCCAGCACAGGCTGCTCCACCTGTGGCCTCTTCCCTGTGAAATTCCTGTGTGGAAGTGGAAGGAGCTGAAAAAAGAACAGAGCTGTCCTTGGGGGAGCAGAAGAAGACAAAAGAGGATGCTGAGGAGGGCCAGAAAGTCCCAGGGAGCTGGAAGACTGTCAGAAGGGAAAGACATGACTGGAAGGGTCCCAAAGACTTAAATGTGGGAGGAGATTTTCTCTGCAGCTTTAGATGGACTGAAAGGCATTTGAGCATGGCTGGTTCCCTGTCAGCTCCTTATCACTGGATCCAGGCATCTCTCCAGAGCCTATCAGCAAAAAGAGGTTTCTCCATGAATCATTTACAGTAATTCTGCTGCAGACACCATCTCTGCAGGACACTCTTTGGTCCTGTGCAGCTGTACTGTTCTACATCACATCTCCCCTCAAAATCTCTTTTGTCCTCAGCGAGACGCTGCTCATCACGATCCAAGCAGTCTCATTCTAGAAAGGACAAAATGAGAACTAAATGGCAAACAGTTCCAGTAAAAGGAATTAAATCTTAGAAATAGAGTCAGGTTGTGCTGGAGTCAGTCACATCGGAATTGGGTTTTCCCAAGTGCCAGCTGGGTTTATGGATTGTACTTTTAGTAGAAAGAAAAGCCTCTTATGATGCTAAGAACTCTCTGTCCAGGTGCCTGTTTGTGGACAGGTGATCTGGAAAACCACAGTTAGATAAAGGCTAAAGGATGTTTTGAGGTTGAAAGGAAACCCTGTGCAGCTTTTATCTTACACTAGTGGGAATAACTCCTGGTCTCTGCTTTTCTATTCAGCCTGATGTTTATTGCTCACAAACAATGGAAATAGCTCACATTTAAAGTGCTTGCTCATCTTAAAACCAAGACCCAATCAAAAAGGAACTCTTTGAAAGAAGTTTTCAGCAATAATTTATTTCACTATAATATGAACAAGCTTGAACTGAAACTTTTATGACCTATGACTTGTCAGATTTTTCTTCACAGACCTTACCCTTTAGCACATTTTTCATGATAATACAAACCAATCTGTTTATTATTTTCAATTTAAAAAAGTAAAAAAGTATCGCATCCTCATGAAAATTGCTTCATTTTTGGGCTGCTTGAGTGGTCAGTGTAATATATCATTGTTTGATCTGGCAGAACCATCTATTTATAAGCTAGTATGTGTCAAACTATTTTTTTGGCAAAACTGGGAAGACACCTGGTTTAGTTTAGATTCCTCGCTATGTAATTCCAAACATCGCTCAGTCCTCTTGGATGGAAAACGTGGGCTGGGATCCAGACTTAAGAGTGCTGCTGTCATTCACAAGATGCTCAAGGGCCTCTGCTCTCAAGGTTCATGAGATCATAAATTCTTTTTTAATTTTTCTTTTTTTTCATAGTTCAAGTCTAGGCATGAACCCAGTGCAGGGCACATTTGAGATGTGAGCGAGGTGCAGTCAGCCCTGTCTGCTGCTTCAGAGTTGCCTGGATTGACCAACAGAGGCAGCAGCAAGGCAGCCACTGGAAGTTTGCTGATGGGATCAGGAGGAGTGGGTCACCTCTGCAGAGCTGTCATAAAGCTTGGGAAGGCAATGCGATCCTGCACCAATATTAGAAATGAATAGAAAAATAGAAATTAGGAACACAGTAATTCTGCAGCTAAGTACATTTAAGGGAACTGGTGATGATTGATTTGCTGCTGAAAAGCACTGTTCAATAGCAGGGCAATAATGCCTTTACAAAGGTGTCTCTGTAGTTTGTTCGTTGCCTCTTGTTATATATGACGTTATATATGACATTTTATACATGACATACTGTAGCAGTACTGTATTTTAATACAGTTCCCCTTTTGAGTCAGCTAGATAGTGTTATTAGAAAAGATGCAGGCTGTGCCTGTCACTGTTCCATGGTTGTAAAGCTTAAGAGCTTATATTGATGGATTCATATTGATTTCAGCTGTAATTGGTTACAGATCTCATAAAGGGTGCTGGGATCATCACTGTCGAGTGATTGCTGTGATGAGAGTTGTAGTGTGCAAGGCTCTGTGTGTGTTCAGCACTTACATAAATGCAGTAGTGAAGATGAGGGAGAAGGCAAGGTGGGAGCCAGAGAAAGAGAGGAGGAGGAGGAGAGAGGAAAAAGGGAGGTGTAGCTGATCTCTTACACAGATCCTGACCAGAAGCTGTGATCCTGGTCAAACCCTGGTCCTTTCTGTCCAGTAACATCAGAGCATTGAACCAGCACCAGGATCAGCCTTTAGCAGGCTTTGTTTTTCCTCTGTGGTGGATCTTCTGTCTTCTGCCCGAGAAGGAGCCCTTTGCAAGGAGCTGACCACTTGTCTAAATAGGCTCCAGACCCTCTTGATTATTTTCTCTTCATCCTCCTGGTGAGGGAGATAGGTGGTCTGGAAAGCAGAGGCCAAGTGAAACGGTTCATGCCCAGAGCAGCTAAGCAAAACTATGCTTTGAGGCCAACTTATTTTTCATAATTTATCTTGTAATGTAAGCCAATGCAGTAGTTTGAGGCAAATTTATTTTAAGCCTTAAAGGGCAAAGGACTTGTATATTTAACCACAGGGTAAGTCTGACTTAAGTACACTGAAGTCAGCCATAACTGGTACTTCAGTGGCCTCCTACGTCACGTTAGGCAAAGTCCTTCTGTTCCTGCAGCCCATCTTTAGACACCCCTCAGTAATGGAACCTTGAAAGTGCTCTGGAAAGAAGAAATGGAGCTTGGTGGAGTGGATGAGTGGCTATTTGTGACAGCTGAACACTTACCAATGCAGTGAGTACCCCTGTGTTGCCATGTCTGATGTGTGCTGGGCACTGAGTTATGCACTGAGCTAAGAGTTGGTCACTCAGCCCCAGCACTGACCTCAGCCAGCTTCTGAGGGTTCTGAGAGGCTGCCAGGAGAAATGGCAAAGAGCAAAAGATGTCTGAGGCATTTCCCTTCTTGTTAGTTCAGATTCCTCAAGGTTCCTGCGGGCTGGATTTAACCAGCTTGCCGAGGTTGTGCTCCACAGCCCAAAGTGTCCTGGGGTGCCGTGGTGCTGCTTTGCTCCTTTGGCCAGTTCTGTTCCTGAAGGCAGCCAGGGGGTCACAGCAGGGACAGCTTTCTCTGTAGCAGACCACAAGGATAAAACCTGATGAAGTGGGAGAGGTACACTTTAAACCTTCTTTTGTCCAGGGCTGAACCTTTTTTAATCCTCCTTTAGCCCTTCTGATCCACCTCTTCCCATTTCCTACTGGAAGACAACTTAGGATGAGGGGAGGGCGTCCATCAGCTCTGCTGAAGGATCAGAAGGAGCACTACTAGTGTCACAGAAGGCATTCCCTGGTTTTCCAATGGTCTTAAAACTCTGGGCATATTTTACTTTGTGTGTCTTTAATGCAAAATTCAGAAACTGTCGGGTTACACAGAGTTTGTGTCTTGTCTTCTTGGATTCTGATACCTGTAACACATCCAGCTTGAACTGTAGGTAGCTAAGTGGTTTGCTGGATCTGGCCCTAAATATTTCTTCTGCTCAAAATATGAAGTGTTACCTTTCTGTTAATGGAGCATCTTCTCTGATAGGGCCATTACTTTTCTTACTTCTGGAATTTACCAATTCCAAGCTATTTAAATGAAGTTACATGGATGTGCATTGCAAATACATCCATTTAAAATCAGTCAGTAACTGTGCCAGCACAGCCTCTGATGGTTTATAAATATGAAAAAGTAGCCAAGCTAAGAACCTCTAGAAGGTAAAAGAAAATATTATTATCAAGAGCCAGGGCTACTTGATAAAGGGGCTACATTTTCTGCTTTTGTGTTAGAGATTCTTTCCTGTAGCTCTTGCAGAAGCAGTGGGACAGACTGTCCCCACTAAATCATTCTTTTGGGCATATACTGGGTTTGAGCTGATATCCAGTGAGAGAGAGCAGGATGCTGGGGATTCAAACCATTTCATACTGACTCTGTGTGCATGGAGAATACAGTCCTGAGACAGGGAGACACTTTGATTTTTCTTTTCCCTGTGCTAGTAGATCACTGTAGAAGGAGCACTTAGCAGCTACTTAAAAACGAAAAAAAATTGTGAATATCCTTTATGGCTTTTAAATGCAATATTTAATTTTTAAAAAGTTCTGTGTCGAGAGCCTGGGACTATTGCAGAGTTCAATAAATTAGCATTCTTTGATAAATATGCCTTGAGCTGTTTCTTAGACTGTTGCCATTCTGTCCTTGGTGGACATCGATGTCCTTCCACTTCCTGTAAGGAATGGCATTTTATTTCTTGTTTTGCCAGTTTTCAGGAGCCCAAGATCTTTGATTATCTGAACCTTTGAATTTCGAAATACTGTGTCACATTTACCGCTGTGGAGTAAAGGTTGGAAACTTCACATTTCTTATAAAAACTGTTCTGACACCTACCCAGCAGTTAGAGAGAAGAGGTTCACAGTAATGGGGATATTAATAGAAGAGTTTGCAACAGTTTTAAGAATGCTTTTTTTGCCTTGCAGTGAATTACACTTATTTTTCTGATCCCTTAGTACTTCTGACTCCTCTGCTTCCTGTGGTACCTATCCATCACAATTAATGAGCTCTTTTACATTTATCCTTGATTTCATAAGGCCAAAGAGGATGCAGGCTGTGGGAGCAAATAAAGCATTTTGTCTTCCATATGCAATATGGAATCCCAACACAGGATCCTTCCTGCTCCTGAATGTCTGTTTGCTGAGCCCTGACAGTGAACAATATTTCCAGTTCTGTACATATCCTAGCAAAAAGTAGGGCTTGTTCCAGTGGTGAAGGCATAAATTTGTTTTATGAGTGTGTTACACAAAACACCACAAGCTAGTAGATTCTGATTTTTATTTGGTGGTAATCTTGATCAATAGCAGCTAAACCGTTTACAGAAGAAAAATAAATGGAAAGAAAATTTCACATTTATATTCCAGCTGTGCAAAGGGATCTTGGGTTTCCCCCATTCTCTCCTCCCAGAGCTTGTCAGCAGTAGGAATTCATAGTAATAAAAGCCAGACTTATTTCCAATGCAGGTGTTTCTGGAGTGATTGTAATCTTTTTGATTAACTGCATCTGCAAGAGATCTCATCATTACAAGCAGAGCAGAAGTTATGAAGGAAGGTGCCCCTCAAGCAGCGAGCTGGCAATTAAAATAATATGATACGCTTTGGCACATGGGATTGGATGGGAATTTTGGAAGTACATAAAGGTAGGTCTGAAGATGTCATTATGCCACCAAAATCTTTGAAGCTTGCAGCAGCATAATGGATTGGCAAAGGCAAAGGAGCCCGATGTGATTAGGTAGTGCTGAAATCCAGCTTTTGGAGATTAGGCTGCATTACTAAGATCAGGGGCCCTTATCAAACTCAGTCCCAGCAGATTGCCCTAAGTCATCAGGGAAATGGCTGCAGAAAAGTGCTGATTTTGTCAAAATAGCATTTCACTGTTTGTGAAAGCTCCAGGATGACAGCCTTGGAGGCTGGGGTCTGCTTTCCTCAGCAACATAAGGTTTAGGAACATTACAAACTGAGTGGTCTCACTCTGTATTTGGAACAATAAAACTTAATTGAAAGGGAAATTGATTAACAGTTGCTAATCGAGGCCACATTTTCTTCTAGCCCCTCAGCTGGGGCATGTGAAGTATTTATGAATGGCTGTCATTCCAAGCTGAAGTTTTAGAGAGAGCAGGGTGAATTTGCACATGTGAAATGCATGTGCTGTAACCTGCCTAGAAGTTTTCACAGCCTTTACAGCCACAGCCTAAGTAGAGCTGTCACAAAAGGGTGGGACTGGGAAAGGAAGGGACAGTCTGATGACAGCTCTGTCCCTTCCTGCTCACCCTCGCTGCTGCTGGCAGATTTTCTTCCAGATATTTCCTTGTTGTCTGGAACTGAGATTTTTTTTTTACTCTTGTGCTCACCATTACACAGAGCACTCCAGTTATAACAGGATATCATCCCTTACAGAAACCTTTTGAGGTGAGAGGTTACTTCCATGCATGCAGATGCAAAAATGGGTGATTATCCAGGACGTATGTCAGGGCTTGAACCTCTGAGTGCCCGTCCAAATCCCTGTTTTTGAGATAATCCATCCTGCTTTGCGGTGCAAAATCAGCTGACACCTGGATGAGTGGCACAAAGAATTAAAAGGTCCTTTCTCAACCAAGGGCATGGCAGTGCTTTGGCTTTCCCATCATTACTTGCAGAGAGACAAATGAAAGGATTCAGTGTCATGCAGCCATGACCCAAAGTCAAAAGGCTGTCTAAGTTGTTACTGGAGGAGATCCAGTCGTAGGAAGAAAAATTCTTGCCAAATCAGCTAGAGAAAGTTGACTGAAGTATGTTTGAACAGACAGATTGTTCAGCCATCTATGCAGCTGGCTCAGTAGAGGAAACAGTTATTCCTGGGTAATTGGAAGCAACTATGTGTATATATGTATAAAAAATAATAATATATATTGGACAATCCTTCAAGCTGTCACCGATTCTCTCAGTGAGGAGGCTGAATTCCAGGGGTAGTAGGGGAAGAACTTAAACCTAGAAATTCAGGATTGGTACTTCCCCGCCCCAATAATCCCCTATTTTGTCATAGGGGTCTGTGGCTCTGGAAAGTGCTGCTGTTTGACACGTTCCACCCAGCTGTCCCTATTCTGTCCTGCCTTAAAAACTGTACCAGATTTCCTTTGCCTCATCATACAGCATCAAATAGGGAAGGCCTTTTGGTTTAGTGAACCTGCTTGCTAAATCCAGGATGGGATTTCATCAGCAGCTGAATATCGATGCAGAACCACAGCGCGTACTTGCTAGCAAAACATTTCAAATTCCCCATTCTGCATTAAATTGCATTTTGGGGCTTGGCAGCAGCGTCAGATTTTGTATTTTTTTTGGGATAGCACAAGAAGAAATTCTGTTCCTTTTGAAGCATTTACCCTTCCCTGCCAACCTTCTCTGCCGGGCACATGGCTGCTGCTCTGGCCCTGGCTCTTCTAGTGGGGACTGAAGGGTTAAACTGAGCCCCAAGCACTTGTTCGTTCAACATACCCTGCACTCCTCACTCTCCAGGATTTATGGTCATCTAGTCACTTGTTTAAAAGATTATTGGAAAAATATGTAAATGAAAGTTAATAAGTGTAGCAGAGTGGTGTAAAAGCAGACTTATTAGCGACAGGATGCGAGGCCCTGCACATGCTACATTTCTGTTGCTGGAAACACCATCAAAGAGCTTTCCAAGACTGCAAGGCCCAGATGGATTTCACATCTTTATGCACCAGCCCTGAGCCAAAGCTGAATTCACAGGTGAAGCTGACACCACAGCACATGGGGAGGTGTCTGAGCTGTGTGTCTGTCCCTCACCCCAGCTGCAGTTCTGGCTCCTGGGAGAAGTGGGGAGGGGGTTTCCTCAGAAAAGCAGTTTTGGGTAGAGCTTTGATAATACTAGTAATAGTAATAATGTTAACAATGATAATAAATTGGTGCAAGGGACAGCTTTGCTTCTATGTTGGGAATTTAATGAGGCTTTGGCCTTAAGGCTGAATTTACACATCAGTACTATTCTTTTTCCAGGCCCACTGGAACTTTTCCCCCTTGAGAAGTTTAACATCTCCTGCCAGCAGCCCATGGGGCAGTGCAATAACCATGCTCTTTTCTTCCTTTGCTGGCAAAGGAGTTGTGGACTTAAATAGCAAAACACCAGTGCCACAAACCTCATCTGCTTTCAGCAGCCACACGAATCATGGCAAGGGTTTCTCTGGCAGCTGGTGGCAGTGGCCACCTGTCTGGGCAGCAGGACATGGAGCACAAAGAGCAGGAACCCGTTTTCCCCAGAGTATCTGCTGTCCCTATTGCAGGGTCTGCTCTCCTGAGAGAGCAATCCTCCAACTGGGCAGCTGATGGAGAGATCTCACAGATAAAATATTCCACACTGAGAACCAAAGACAGGTCTGTGGGTATATTCAAGTTTTCAGGAAGAGGCCCATATGGCAAAATTTGGGAATCATTATTATTTCAGTGTCAAACAGGTAGGTGTATTTGAACTATACTCTGCAGAGCCCCTCTTAGATTCCAGAACAGAGGCTGTCAGCATGCCAGACTGGATTCTGTAGCCTAGAGATGCAGCCAGAGGCCCCACTAAATTCCCTGTCTGTGCTGGTATTTGCTCTGTGATTGCCCAAACAGCACTGATCCCTTTTGCATGGGGTGCAGAGTGTTTGAGCTGCTGCAGGATTCAGCTCTGCCCTGGGAAGGTGCCCCAGCCCTCCAGCAGGCCCCGTGCCCAGGCCCAGGAGCGCTCCAGGGATCCTGCTGTTCACGTTCATCCTCTTGATCAGGAACCAGATGGGCGCGTTCAGGACACCTTAAATCCGCTCTTTGGAAACCTCAGACTGAGAGAGCCCTTACAAAAATAAGCCCTCAAACAATAACAACAAAACCAGCATGTGACTAAAAGCTGGAGTGAGGCACTGCCAGGATTTCTCTTGGCAACCCGTCACTCTAAGAATCTGCTTCTTGCCACACTTGTGCAAGGCACATTATTGAACATTTCCTGACTATTTGCCCAGGATGCTGTAAATGCTGTCCAAATAGCAGGGTCTGCCTGCTGCTTTGATACATCTGGCTAAATTGCATTAAGCAGCACGCCAGAGGCTGATGGAGTCCCCACAGGACGTGCTCTGCCTGTCAGGCTCTCCAAAGAGCCCGGGTGATGAATGATAGTGCTAACATTAAACAGCCTGCCTGTGATGTTTTTCAAGTGTCCCTCCCCAGCAGCTCGCCTGCTGCCCTGTCTTCCAGGAGATAACCCAGCACAACAGAACATTACCTCATTAAACAAGCTGGCTCTAATTAAAAACAGACAGGGCATCACCTCCCCTGTATTAGCCTGAAGGGTCCACTCTGCCATTTAAATTCCTCTTTGGAAGATTAATATCCTTGCATGTTGTGAAGAGTGACGTTCTTAGAAGCAGTCAGTTCAGAGCAAATATTGGACGTGATGAAAGTGAGCATCAACAACGAAAATTGCAGTCATGGGGGCTTCAGATGTTCGTGCCAGACTCTGAGAGGGTTCTGTGGATATGTGTGTATGTGGGTGTGAGGGATCTCTCCATCCCCGGCTTAGAAGAAATGGAGAGATGTGGTTTTGTGCAAATCCCATATTAATACCAGCCAGACATATTGTTTAGGCCCAGGTTCTCTATCACTACACTATACCTGTATAAATATATATATATAATTATGAATATATAAAACTCTATACATATATTTTCACAGGACATTCACAGCAGAACCTTCTACAAACATCCTGCCACATCAGCTCCTCTGTTCCTCCCATTACTCTGGGTTTCAGGGTAAAGAAAGGCCAGGTAAGATATGCATTTGGCTGGTCCCTGAATAGATGGAAAGGAAAAGGGGAAAATGAATCATATCCATGAACACAGAGCTCACTTTTCATGGCACTCAGGTTTTTCTTCTCCGATGGCTCTCTGGTTTATTTTAAGCCAAAGGTTTTAAGTTCAAAAATGACTTAATTTGGAATAATTTGAAGCAAGCCAGTAGCTTTATTTAAGTCACTTACTACTTAGTTTGGCTTTTATTCCTACAGAACATTTGACACAGAGCACTGCCATGATTTATGCAGAATTCCCATTTCAGGAGTGGCCTGACACATCGGAAGTACTTTTACTTCAGAATTTTACTTTCACTACCTGACTGGCAAATGTAATCCTTGTTTGAATTGTGTGTTCAGCTCATATTGAAGTGGTCAGTGGCAGAGATATGAATACCTATGGATTAACACTTCTTTCAGGTCCAGAAGCATCATGTTTTAAGAATAGCCTTTTTTAAGAATATTTGCTAACTTTAAACAGGCGCAATCTGTTTGATTGACAGTTTCACAGTTACTGAAATTACAATTATCTGAAGTTACTATAATTTGTGTACTTAACTGTCTTTTTTAAATTTTTTTTTCTTTCCTTGGTAAGATGATCCTTGAAGTCACAAAAAGCTGGCTTAGCAGCCACTGTACTGGAAAACCAGCACAAAAGGTGCATTTTAAGTTGTCAAACATCATGTACAAAGTCAAAGGCCTCTGGGTGGAAAAGCTGAGTAGGGTTGTTTCGAGGAGCATGGCAGAGGGAGAAAGTGCTTAAATATCTACAGTAAATTTTGAACTTAAAACCTTTGGTTTAAATTAAACCAGAGAGCCACCAGGGAAGAAAAATGGTGACTTAACTAGACCTAGACTGTGACCTGAAGAAATGGCTGGTGACAGAGGCATTAGTTTTAGGTCATGGTGCCACCTGCCCTTTGGCAGTATTTAGTGCAGATTGCTGTACAAAAACCATGTACTTGGTCGAGGTGGGGACACATTGCAGCTTAATTAGCTGGTGTCTTGGACAAAACAGCCAGAACCACTCACTATGATCTGTAATTTCATCATACATTTAGTGGAAACAAATTTGGTGGAAGAAGGATTCTTGTCCTCTGTGCCTGCCTCTCCCCCAGGAAATGTTTGGCTCAGAACCTAAGCAAGGGAATTGAGATTTAAACCTGAAACATCAGACTCAACGCTCACCTTAATGTGCATGTGGCAACAGGAGAATTGATTTAATGAGGAAGAGCCAGTTTGGATCCTTGCCCAAATTTTAGTCCCCAGTATCATGGTTTCAAACGATCAGATTCAATCAAAAAAAAAAAGGTTTCTTATTTCTTTGTTCTCCAATATCTATTTCTTGCCAGTGTTCAGAGTGAGACTGGCAGGTACCCCAACAACATCTGTTTTCTAGAAAGACCCAAAGTATCATGAGGACATTGTCCTGATATTTTTTATCAGGAGATCATCAGCCCAGTCATGAAAAGTCATTTGGAGAGGGCAGGCAGCCGTAGCAAAGCTGGCAGACCCTTGAGGTGCTTCAGTCAGGAGTTACAGCAAAATTTCACTGGGTTCCTGAGCCTTACAGCTCCACATGGACTCCCACCCCTCCATTTGTAGCGGTGTTCAGACTTGCAGTCAAGTTCTTTTAATTCATAAAGCATTCTTGTTGTTATGAATATGATCTGGAACTCTTCATGATGCTTTAAAGCATAACAGGTTTAAAAACCAAAACAAACCCAGGCAATAAATGACTTTTTCAGTTTGCTTTTTGAATAATCTGCAATAGTCATAAAATCAAAGAGGAAATAATAAAATCCAATATTCACACACGTTATTAACAAAGTGGAAATGGCTTTTAAAAACCCTCTACCTCCGTCTGTGCTGTGTCCTTGGGAATTCCTTAAGGGCTCCCTTAAGGGATATAAGTGGCAAAAGTTGTGTGAGACTGGAGTAGACTTCTCTTCTCTGGCAAGACCCTCACCTCCATCCTAAAACTGACTGGTTTCATATTCTCACCCTTTCACACAAGGAGATAATTACAAATTAAACTGACACAAGGAGATAATTCCAAAGTAAACTGTTTGCTGCTGTGGAAGTTGCTAAAGGAGAGGGCAGAATTTGCTGATCTCAGAGTGTTTGAGCAGATCAGTTTATTTGGCACTACAAAATGTCATGTTACATGCCTGTCCCTTGGGAATTTGTGCATCTAGTTGCAAATTTACCACAAGTTAATGGTAAGCTGTTGCTCTTCTCTTGCATTCTGTAGCCATAATAATCATGAGGCCATGATATGCCAATTCCTAAAACATCCTTTCTCCATTCTCAAAACTAAGCCACCTTCCACCATTTTACTGTCTTACATGCTAAAATTTGGTGAAAACTTTTGATCAAGATGTTGTTTCTTCTTTGCTTCACAAGCTCCTCTAAGTAGATGAAATATTTTTTTTCTTAGTAACAGAATACAGGGCCAAAGGAAATTCCTTTAACGTGCCATTTAGGTGATGGCTAACACAGTATTCTAGCAGGTCCTTTTTGTGCACGAGGAGGTGTGATGGGATGTAAAAGGATGAAACAAAGCAAATGCTGCCTGACAAATGTTTGCTGGGAGCAGGACAAGGAGGATGCTCCATCCTACAAGGAGGAGCCTGGCATGTCATAGCAGATCATGTCATTTAGTTCAGTGCTGATAAAAGCAGGTGTTGGGCACACCTAACTTTCCAATACACCAGGAGAAAGTGTTTTCACAGCTCTCCTTGCTTCACTCATCAAGGTAATTGGTTTCAGCTGAAATCTGCTCTCCTCCCTCAGAGCTGCCTCTTGGCAGACCAGACACCTGCACTGAGGCCTTTTTTTTATTTTTAATGCTTCTGTTAATACATTAAGCTGCCAGGCAAGTTCCAAACTTTTAGGAATTCTGTACTAGCAAGGCTTTCAGAAGTTCTGTTTCTCTCCAAATGAGTGAACTCCCATCTGAGCCTCCGGCACCTTGGAGCGGTCCTGTGCAATTGCGTGAGCTCACGAACAGCCTTGGCCTGCAAAGCTGCATGAAGATGTTTGTTACTGCACCTCACGAGCAAACTCCTGTAATCCACACTCCCTTAATGCAGAAACTGCTCCATCCCACCTAAGAATGGGATGTTTGTTTGAATGTAGTCATGTTCTTGTGTCAACTTCTTTGAGGCCTTTAAAAAACGTAAGACTTGCAAACGGAGTTGAGCAGAGAATGTTTATCTCACTGGCAAAAAATTGTGAATCTCAAGCTTTTTCCCTGCTGGGAGTCATTACAAAACCAGAAACATCTCACAATAGCCTGAACTTATTCCCCTGGGATGTGGTAAAGCCCATCTTCCATCCTGGCCAGGCCTCACTCAGGATATTCTGAGTTGTCTTGGTATTAAGTAACAGATGCATTTCTGAAGAGTTTTAACAAAGACATTTTCCAGCAGAAAACACGTCAAAATGGTCCTAACCAGACCTTACAATAGAGCCAATCAGTCATACATTTTGGGAGGTTCGATGGTTAATTCCAACTTCCAGCTCCTCTGCAGGAAGAATTTCACACAGCTGGGATTGGTTAAATAAGAAACTTGAGATGACACCATTGCAGGCCTGAACATTGGCCTGGCTAATGGCAACAGATCTCTCTCCTCTCAGCACCGAAGGTAAAACTCAAAGTAGTCTTGGCTGCGTGTTGCACATTTGCAGATCCAGGATGTGTCAGGCACAAATCCCTGAGCACAGCCTCAACGGTGACCTTTATTTGCATAATTAAACAGGGCACCTCTTGACCTCAGTTTCTCAGTGGTGATTAGACACCCTATTTAAACACCAACTTCAGCTCCCACAATCTCCTTCCAAAGGGGAAAATACTCTAATTCCTCACAAGCCCTTCAGGACATAAACACAGCATGAACCTTCAGATAGAAAAAGTTACTTGCCTAAGAAAGCTTTTCCAGAGAATGAACTACCTGACTTTAGAATGAGAATTCAACCATATAAACTCGCTTTGGGGTCTGTAGTGCAGGATATGAACATGAATGAAACATTAAAAATACGAGTGGAGAATAAAAACTCTCCCTAAATCTCCCTTACTGTATAAGCCGCTCTGAATCAAAGCCCTTTCAGCCTGATTTTTAGTCATCAACATAATTATTTAGGAACATTTTCCAGACCAGTGTTTTTTTACAAGTATTTTAACAACCTGCAAATCGGGAAGCTGTAAATCAGAGAAATGAACTGAAATCAGCAATCACAAGGCAGGAGACCCCTGGCTGAGGCTGCAACAGGCAGCCCTGCTCCCTTGCTTGCCAGCACTGGGAATGGCTGCTGGGATAGGCTTGGGCTAAAATCCACCACAGCCTGGGACCTGACAAGGCTGAGAGAGTTTGAGTGCAGTTCCCTGAGCAAGAGCACACTCAAATCCTGTTCTTGCTTTGAAAGACAGGGCATTGCAACACTCTGGGTTTGCATTCTCTCCTTTTGCCTCTCCAAGCAGGATGAACCTAGAACTAAAAGTCCTTTGCAGGTGTCTTCTTCCTTTCCCCAGAATGAACCAGTTCTGCTGCACATTCATACTCCAACTTGAGGCTCATACAAGGTTTGTAAACCCTTTTTGTAGGGCAAACAATAAATTTTAGAGCAGAACAAATATAGCTGTGTGTTTCCTAGAGGTGCACTCCACCATCAGCCTGGGTCAGCCCCACCTCAAGGCAGAATTCTGATTTCTATTCAGTGGTGTAAGTATGGCCTTAGTTTTGCTGTAAAGTTTTATATTTTTTTTTGAGTCAAATGAAACAATTTATTCAAAAGTATTGAATACTGAGGGATTCTGATTTAGCCTTTGCAGATATGGTTGAGTGGCAGCCTTTGGGTTCAGTGGTCAGTAACCTGTAAGGCAGATATCTAGTCTTTGACAAAGAATTTATTTGCCAGAAACCAAAATCACACCTGGCAGGGCAGAAAAGTGAGCCAGTGAAGTCCCTGCTCTGTTCTGCTCTGTCTGGGAGTGAAGTGATTCAGTTATTAGAAAAATCTCTACAAAAATGTGATAAAATGAAAAAAAAACTTAAGCAAAAATAAACAACAGCAGAAGAAAATCACTGTATTTTTTTTCCTAGATAGTACTTACCAAAGATGTCAAAAGAGGACTGGCACTGCTCCACTTACCCCCAAAAAAGTAATTTAAGCCTTGCAGAACCACTTATGTAGCCAGATACCTGGAGCTGCATTGTTGCTTATTCACTCTTGGCTATAACCCCAGCCAAGGAATGCATAAAAGGTGAGTTCCAGGAGCTCCTCTCTTAGAATGGGACTGAGATGACGGAAAAGGATGAGGGGAAGACAAATTGATTGTGAGTTTTACTCTTTTATGAATAACAATATTTCTTGTATGAGTTGAGAAGAGCTTTTCTATTGTTTCTGAGAGGCTTTTTTTCCACTCCTCATTCTTTCTCCAGAGTTCTCCCTAGGCTTTGCTGTTGTAGCACAGAACAGGTCAGTGTTCTCTAAATCTAAGTGGTGGCTTTCCTTGCTGAACTTCCTTCCATAAGGAAAATGCATTGGGGTTACCAGGAGGGCTGGCAGCAATTTCCTAAACAGCCTTCTGAAAGTTTATTTTTTAAAAAATAAATTAAAAATAATAGCAAAAAACACACAGAAAGATATTCAGTGCTCCCATCTCCTTGCACAGAAATGCTGGCAGCTGCTGCAAGGAGCTGAAAAAATCATCATTATACTCCAGGCAGCTTGAAACCAAATAATATGCACTCACAAAAGGTTTTCATTTTGGAGCTATTGTGCCTGGCCTGCTTGGGAGAGGGGGGAGAAAGAGACCTATTGTCTCTTAAAAAGCAAAACAGTGGCCTGGTTTTAGTTCTGCAGGAATGGAGCGATCTGCGTGCTATTACTGTCAAGACATCCTCTCTGCAGATCTCGCTCCCTGCTCTGCTGGGTTTGCAACTGGTTTGCCAAATCCCCACAGGGCAAGAGGCCTTGCACTGCAGCTGCTGGAGAGGGAATATCCCCCAGTGCTCAGCGTGATAGGACAGTAATAAAAACATCATTTCTAACAGGAAAACGATGCTTGCAGAAGCAAATGGAGGCTGGCTGGCTTAACAGAGAGGGGGCTTGGGAAGGGCAAAGCCATCCTTCGCAAGACTGGGGATGAAAACTTGAAAAGAGCAAGGAGTGTCCCAGAATCCCTCAAATCTAGGCAGATAGGGGAACTTTACAGGTATTTGTAATTGCTGTCTAAAGTCCTTTTAAATTTTTAGTAGACACTAAAGTTCTTTATGAAAATGTTGTTTGGGAACATTCTGGAAGAAAAAACCTACTATTCAAGCAATTACTGCAAGTTTTCTCAGCCTCCCTTTTGTTCCTGACTACTCTTCTAAACAAAAACAGCTTTTAAAGAAAACTACTCATTGTAGGCACAAAGCACCCACAGAATTTCAGTTCTGTCTTTGTCAAGGACTTAACATTGATCACAACTGTGAATACAGACCTGTCGAGTGACACTTTTATAAGTAAATTTTTCATTATACAGCCTTGCTCCAGCACCCTTAAAGACACATAGGAAAAATTGTACCAACACTATAAACTCAATAATTATTTCATCATAGCCTATCTTGCCCAAGCCTGATCATAGAAGCTCTCATCATGTTCCAGAGAAATCGATTTATAAGGGGAAAAAAATCCCTGAGAAGGGAGAAAATGTGAATTTGTTGAGTGGGCTCAGAACAAAAGGCTGAGGTGCCGATTCTTAAAGCTCTCTTTCTCCAGCTGCCTCCTGCTCTTGAGCTGGTCTCCAGGAGTTGTCCAACATGCACGTGTTTCACCAGTTAGAATTTGGAATAACAGCGCACTCAGTGGGGTTCTCTACCCTTATCAGCCCAGGAAGTCCCTTTGCAGAGAATTGCTCTTGGCAGGGAAAGTGTCAGCACAGTTCAGGCGATGAGATCACTGTGAGTTACCCCTTGGCTTCGCTGGGAGCCCAGGCTGCCTTTTTGGAGGAGAGCAAAGAATTGTGTCCTTTCCATTGTTTTTGTACAAACAGGCCAGATAATAATTCTGCTTCATATCTTGATGAAAAGAGAGGAAGTGTTCAAGGGGTCTTGCCCAGTCTGTTTTAGGTGAAACGCACAATTGAAAATCTTTGTTCTCGAGCTTTTCCTCAGCATAAGGAACTCAGAGAGCTGTATTTTTAAAATGTTTTGAACATTTTGAGTGCACTTTCCTCTTGCAGTAAGTGCTTTCCCAAAATCCAGGCACTAAGAGGTGCCACCAGCTTTAAAATAAGTGATTCAAAGTAGTTTGTGAGTGTCTCTACTTACATGAATTTAGTCCTAAAAACATTTTTTTATAATTAAAAAAAAAATTGTCTTTTCCCCATTTAAGTAATCTCAACTATACATAGATATTGATCAAATAATTAAGGAACAAAGATGTTAATCCCTTGCATTTGTGTTCAGCTGTTTTTAATGAAGAACCTTAAGTGTAGCATTGGAACAATTTCGACTCCTGGGATGTGTAAGCACATGGTTTCTCTTTCCCAACAAGATTCACAGAAACTGTCTCATTTGAAGCACCAGGACAGCAAAAAAATAATAATCCAATAAAGAAAAGGAAATAAACTGTAGGATTTCATATGTTTTTCATTGGTCAAAACATCATCATACTAAGAAAATGGACAGGTTGAAAACTAATGTTTTGAACTTCTCAATGGCAGGGTTAAACTCCTGTCTCTGAAACTGTAGGAATTTGTCCTATGAAACAGAAATAACTACTTCAGCAATGAATATTAAAGGATCTGTTATGATACTGAAATGAATTGGTCTGCTTGCATTCAGCTGAGCACAGTGGTAAAGGCAGGCACTGGTTGTCCATTGTAATCATGTTTATAAATCCAGATTAATGTATAAAGTGTTCTGAAACATCCCCTGTCTTCCCTGTGGGATATTCATGCAGACCTGTACCTTTCCCACTCAGGGAGAAAAAAGGAATCTTGGTGTATTTCTGGCATCCAAGGTGAATGAGGTGAAAATATCTTTGGATCAAGGTTGTCACTTTCTTACTCCAGACTATTTAATGTTCAAATATTTTGTGAACCTTGGCTCAAACACTTTGCATTTCAGACTATGTCCACCTTGGCTTTCACAAACACTTGACATGAAAACCCTTAAAGGTGCACATCTGTGGTGTTCTGGAAGGTGCTTCTGTGACTGCAAGAACAATGCTGGTAGGAGAGATGGGGCTGGAAGTGTTTCTTGAGACAGGTATTTTGTAGGACAAGGGAGAAATAAGGCTCAGTTAAACACTGGAAAAAAACCTTCAAACAAATCCCAAGTAAGTCAGTTCCATGGATAGAGGACTTGAGGGAGAGGACAGAGATTTGGAAGCATGGAACTTCTGAGCTGATGTGGCCAGAAAGCCTCCAAATTATATGAAGTGAGTAAGTCTCTCACATTGCCTTGATTGTTTGAAAAATCAGCATATCCAAATTACTTTTGTGATGCAGGAAAGAAGTGTTAAGACAAAGGACTGGACCTCCACAGCATCCTGTCATTTCAAAAAGCCAGGGTACAAAATTCTCTTCAGAAAGATATTGAGTTGAAAAGACTCAAAGGCTCATGAAACGTGTAAAGTTTTTGTCATGAGGGACAGGATTCAGAAGTTCTTGGTTTTGAAGCTATCAGTGAATGTCTCTTTTTTTTTTTTCAGAATAGGAGGATAATACNTCAGAATAGAAGGATAATACAGTTTGTTTTGTTCATAATGATTTGTATGAACTTACATTAGAAATAATTGCCTTCTGATGAAATTAAAACTGCATCCTATGTGGAATTTAAAAGAATTCTGGGTGATCTTCTGATGTTGTTAAATACTAGAGATGAGTTAGTTCTGCAATATCTAGCAGTTATGAAGAGCAGTAGAACATTTGTAAGATTAAATGGACCTGATGTCAGTCAGTCTGACACTTTTATTTATTCAAAGGACAAGGTTATATCCAAAGAGTCTTGAGGCTGTTGCTCAGTGTAGGACCTCAAAGAAGCAAACAATACAACAAAATTTGTGAGCCCATCAGACAAGACAGAATAATTGACACATCCAGAAACCCCAGATGTTGCTGAAGGTCAGGTTTGAGGTTTTAGAAACCTGCTGGAAGTGAATGAGAGATTTTTTTAGAATCATAGAGAGGCAGCTGAAACTTTGTGCATCTAGGCTGAGAGGGCTGCTGCAGAGACAATTGTTTGTCTCAACGAGAAGGCACCTTATGCTGAGAATTACAATACAATTGAGATTTATTGAGAATTACAATACAGGTGGAGGACGAGTTAAATGACACATCAGATAATAAAACACAACAGAAATGACAGGGGAGAAGAGAGGTATTAATAATGTGAATGCTCTTTACAAGAATATCCATGTGTGGAGAAATGAGTGAACAGGACTAAGATGAAAGTGGAAATTACAGTGCAGCTTTAAAGAAATAGAGAAAATACTGTGATCTCTTCAACAGCGAGGTGGAAAAAAGAGACACTGGCTGTAATCCAGACAGCTCAGCTGTTTTGTAGAAATACCACATTTTGAGAGACAATTACAATTCTCAGGACCAATAAAGCACCAGGGGCTGATAGTGTTCCTGCTGCATTATTGAAAACAGGAGGGCCTACACAGACTCAAAGGCTTTTGAAACTGATTTGGTTTGGAAGCTTGAATAAATTCTGAGTTAACGTGCCCAATTTTCTAGAAGGGAGAAACCAGAATGGAAGAAATGTTGCAGTATTTTCCCTTCTTTGTACAGCCTGTAATATGTCCAAATTGCTTTATAAAAACCCCTGTTTTTGTCATGGAGAGACTTCATCCATTAAGAGCTCAGGAGAGGACAGGCATGTGATCAGGATATATAAATATATATATATATGTATGTATGTATTTATCTGTGTGTATCTTTTAGGGAGGTATAAGAAATCTTGTGTATTTGCCACAAACTGACTTCCAGCAGAAAAAGGGTCTGACACAGCTTGAAAAATGAATTAGAAAGGTGCAAATATGAATTGATTGTAATGGCAAACATTGCACAGTCTGCTCTGTTTGACCTCAGTGAAGGGTTAAGTCAGAGAGATGCTTAAGTACCATTCCTGTAACTTTTAATATGACTGGAAGGGATTAATGCACCCATTATGAAATTCTCAGAATGGTGTGAATTTGAATGGTTTACATTTCCTTTCTGACCATTGTGTTGAGTTAACTGTCATGAGAGAGAAGAAATACAGCTCAGAAGAGAGTTGTAGACCAGAAGGTACTGCAAATAAAAAACCAAAGAGTGCTTAAATTTGAAGGAAATAAACCCAGTTGTTAGCTCAAGATCAATGGAATGCTTTTCTGGGAGTCAGTAAATACCCTAGATTATGTTGATAAAGGGTTTGAACACTTCAGAGGAAACCAAGGCTTGGTAAGAGTGATAATGATGTTACTTTTTCTTCTGGTAACATTAGGTCCAAAAGAGTGAGAGATGCCAAGCTGCAGAGCTTCAAGTTATTGGATCTCTAGTTAGATGGAAGAATGGCCACTAAATAACTTGAACAAAGCCCTGGGATAGGTTTTGGGAGAATGTGTGGTGAAGATTTAACAAAAATGAGCTTAAAGTCTGTGAAGAACCTAATATAGTAAATGGGGGTAATGAAATCTCTGGACAGTGTGTTGGCAGAGCCAGCATTTAGGATGATGGAAGACAGAACAGCCAAACATTTCTTGAAAGGCTGTTCTCATGGTATTTGACCTGGGTGCTGATCAAAGAGACAGCATGACTGAGCATGACCAAGGGCCCTTAATGTGAATTAGTAACAATGGAGGAAAAAAAAAATGCCCTAATGGAAAAACAAAATGCCCTTGACAGTCTTAGCAAACTATGGAAAGAGCCAGGGAATTTTTGGGCCTCTAGAGCCAGTAAATAAGTAACTAGCACTGCTTTAGAAGCTGGATGTCATAACATGGTTTCTGTAATGGCAGATGTGATGCAGTTAAAGTGCAAAGGAAATTTTGCATGGAGCAGGTCGGAAGGTAGACCTGACCCAAATATTACACAGCAATGGAGATGAGAAAATGGGGGCAAATCTGGTTGGGAAGATTTAAAAGAGTTGGAAATATTGAACCAAGAACTGTGAAAGGAAGTAATTTGGCTGGAAGTGTGGCTGGTGATTCTTAGAAGGGTTCTGATGGCTGCAGCTTTGGTTTTTATGTGAATTCTTACATAAAAAATTGTCTCAGCTGGAGATAAGGAGCTGTAAATGCACCACACTGGGGTAATTCTGATATGACCGTTTGACCTTTATGTGTTTCTTCACTTGCATTTGTATTCTAACCTTCTCAACTGCTAGCACAATATTTTTATGACTTGGATTTACTCTTTGTGCAGTTCACTTGTAGGAGCACTTCTGTCCTTAGCTAGCCTGAAAACTGCAGGGATTCTGGGATATGAGCCAAAGTTCTCTGCAGCTCCTGGAAACACTCGTGGATGAGGCTCTGTCATATGGCCGTTTGTCAGGTCTGAAGGTATCCACGATTCTCTGCCACGTTCAAACTCTAAATGCTGACCTAGATTGGTAGAACTTTATATTTTCTGTTTCTCAAACCTTTTCATTCTACACTGACGTGCAATTAAATCAACATTAAGAGGTTGTTTGGTGTCCTGAGAATATGTGTGACTACATCTTGGAGGAGATAATGGAGACATTTTCCAATTCCAGAAATACTTTGGGTTAAATTTCTTGATGTGCTGTGATTGTGTAGGTAAGTCTTCCTTTCCAGTACCCTTGCCTGGCAAAAAACCTTATCACATGTATTTACATATTTATCACACCTGTTTGTGTTATGTACACATACAAACATTTTCATACCTACGTACCTGCACAAAAAGCTTGGCTCATTGTGTTGTGATTTCCCTCTCAGCTCACCCTGGCTCTTTGCTCAAGCTCTGTCACAGCCCCTCTTGAAGTGGCTTTTCAACTCAACTTTTCTCCACATCCCACTTCCTCTTTATGGATTTAAAGGACAAGTTGTTCTCCCTCCAGTGGCTTTTGTTCCCATGACTCTTTCTCAGAGTTTTGCATTAGCCATTAGTATCCTGTTGCCCCTGATAGCTCATTGAACTTGGTCTTGAGTCAATGGTCTTGTTTTGAGCCGATTAGAAAAGATTTCCTTTCCTTTATCAAAGCTAAACAAAAACAAGGAAATTAAATTAAATCCAGAACTATGTTTGAATAACAGCAGGGCTGTGACATGAGGCAGGAAGCTCTAAGATAAGGCTGATGATCTGCCCAGAAGTGCTGCAGGAGTGAAGGCCAGCATGTCAGCCACGATCCAACATTTTTGTGGGGTTCCCTCAGCTGTCTGTCAGAGCAGTGACTTCCTGGAGTAAGAAAACAGCATTTCTGGACTGGGTTGGGAGGGAGGGGATGTGTGATCTCCTCCTGTGCTTTCCCCACCCCTCTCTGCAGGCTGAGAGCTGGTACCTCAATGCAGTGAGAGCAGTGTGTGCTCTGGGAGCAAAGGTGCAGGAGCCACAGATTGGAGGTCTAAAAGGGCCTCTAATCACTGTCCTCATATTATCCATCCCTCATGAATGGGTGGGATAATTTCTCTTGAGCATTTCAGGCTACTTCTAGGGTAAGAAACATTGCTAAACTGGGCATCCTTTGCTGATGTTGTTCAACAGCTTTATTGCTCCTTCTCTGATACTTCTTTTTATAGCCTTACACAGGGACAGAGGGCAAATATCCATTTATTCTACCCTTCCCTCAGTTCCCTTGATGAGAACTGAAAACTGTGTCTACACTTGATGCTAAAGGATTTGGTTTATTGCTCTGCTGGAAAACATCATGTTTGTAACTCGAGTGTATCTACTGTAGTGACTGGAAATCAGAGTTATGGAGTGTCCATTCATCCTGCTCCTTATGGGGACTGTTCACACTTCCTCTCCATGCTGGTGTCTGATAAAATGATAGAGAAATAACTGGGTGTGATGGCTTTAAATATATTGAACAGTCCGTGGTTTCACTTGCTACAATTTCTGTCCTAAGTAGGTGTTATGATGCTCATATTCTCACCAGCAGAATGAGAGCCAAGTTCAAAACTGAAAAAGGCCCAAAGAAAGCTCTTCACTCTGCTGGCAAGCACTTGGGCATAGAAACCCTGGGGAAGGCAGGGGGGAGTGAGAAATGCAGAGTAAGAACTGCAGGTCCTTTGGCTTCCATCTATTTTCTAAGACGTGGTAAATCTTCCTTTTTAAAACACGAGTCTCTCCATCACCCTTACTTTATGTGAGCTCATTTCAATTGCACTGACTCTAAATATTTCTTTGGCTATTTATTTTTAAAATCATGCATTTCAATTTCTGTCAAGAAACAGAATATTCCATTGAAATTCATGGGAGGGCCCCCTGTTGGAGAACTGCTGACAGACAGCTGTTAGGACAAAAATGCCACAGCTCTGGTAATAAAGATAAAAGGAGCTCAAAACATGAACTAACTTCCTCGCTTGCTGTAATTCAGAGTGGTTTGTTTCTTTCAGATTAATTGAACACTGGCAACGTCCAGTCACCTTTTTTCAGGAATTATTGCAGATATTGTGCCTGGAAAATCTTTTTCTCAATTAACCATTTTGGCAAAATACCTGAGGGGGACTATGGACAGTTTCAAACCTCATATAAATGATACATAATGATTTAAAATGTGTAGTGTTGCTGGACTGCTGGCTGGTCAGAATATGCTGGGGTAAGTTTCATGAATCAATGTCCCCATCCAGGAAAGTTCAGCACCCTGGAATTGGTCACAGGACTTAAAAACCTCTGTAGCTGAGAGCAGAGCGTCAGGGCTCAGCCCTGCAAGCGCTGACAGTGCCCAAAGACAGCCCTGCTTGCAGCTCTGACACCTCCCCGTGCAGAGCAGGTGTTGGCAGGAGCTGGAGGATCTCTGCCCCTGTTATCTGTGGCTGTTATCAGGTGAAGCCCCTGCCAGAAGGACGGGGAGTATAAACGAACAAATTCCAGTGACCCTTCAATTATAAAGATGCCTAAAGCTCGGGACCACCTGGAAGATGATGTTAGGAGGCAAACAGAGGTGGCTTTCTCCTTTTTTAGTGTCCTGATTGCTGTTGTCACGGCCTTATCCTGCTCCATCTCAGCATCAGTTTAACGGCATGGGCGGCTTCCTTTGCCTGGGGCCATTTAGGGCTCATCCACCTGGAAAGTCCTGCCACAAAGAGTGTGAGAACTCACCTGGGCAGGAAGGAACACAGGATACTTTGCCTTAATGATTGACAGAGTCCCTGTGATCAGTCACACAAGTGATATCCTGTGTGCTTTTCTGTCCTGCCCCCGACTGGGATACATCCTGTGTGTTTGTGTTTGCTGTTTTCTGCCCTCACTGGAACAGAGGAGAGAGTTGTTAAAACCCTGTTTTGATTCTCTCTTCTCCCTATGCAAGCCGCTATCTTTTCTTTCACAGTATTTGTTCACAGAAAATCTTCTGAAGCTGAAGGACAGGTGTGCTTTTCAGAAGATAAGGACACCTTGTTTTTCTTTGCTTAGCTGTTTTCCCTGACTCCAATGCTGGAGGAGAGGTCCCTGACCTCTCTTCCTGATCACTCTCTCCCTGTGCTTCTTCTCTGAAGATCAGACTTTCTTGGCATGACTTGAAATTCCCCCTATTATGTTTTTTAGAGTTTTTATTCATTTTTTGAGTACACAATGCAAAGAAGGGACCAACCATGCAAAGAGGGGACCAGCAGCAGAACTGCCCAGTGGAGAAGTGGAGATGACTGACCCAAGCAAAAACTCCTCCTTCCTCTGGCACAGGAAAAAAAGAAAAAAAGGAAATCACATGGGGAGTACCTCAAAGCAAAAGCAGTGAGAATTTATGAATTAGGTTCTCCAGAATACTCTTGCTGTGAGTTGGTGACCAAAAAAGCTCTTTAAACAGCAGTCATGTGACAAGTGCAGAGCCTGAGACTGTTCCCCATTTGGTTTTGGTTACTTAATACAAGTTAGATTAACAGAAAGCTCTTCAATGAAGAGCCTTAAGGAAGAACACATTGTTGATCTGAAAAAGCCGATAAACAACTGGCAACCATGCATGGTATTTTCATGCTAAACCAAGATAAAAATATTCCCTCCCCATTCTCTCCCATGCCCCCTTGTTTCTTTTTGGGATAATGCGAACATATGTTTTTGTCCCCATGAAAGGGACATGATTTTGATCAAGGCCTTGGCATGTCCAGCGAGCCCAAAGCAATTTTTGCGTTTGCAAATAACAAAAATTATCTTTTGAAGATTGGCAGCCTCCCACCCTCGCTTGGAACAAACCGCCTCACAGCTTTGCCTGTGACACACAGGCCAGTGGGCCACAGGGAGTCTGCTTAGCACTGCTGAAACCTGATCATCTCCTCAAAATGAGCTTTGTAACCAAAGCAATGGCTCTCTGCCTCTACAGTCACATCCAGGGAGCTCTCATGCTTTACACCAAATAACAATTAGCCTGCCACAGCCTGTGTGACTTGAAAATGTCTGTGTCAGTACCTAAAGACTCATCACTGACTTCCCTTTATTTCCAATTAGAATAAACATACATTAAGTAAATATTCACTGTCAAGTTCTAAATGTGAATTGCTGCTGTGTGCTGTTTGTCAGGCCTTGTTCTGGGACATGTTGCTTATGATCTGCCCGGGTGTTTGTTACATTTTCCCCTGTAAGAGTGTTTGGATATTTCATCAATCATGCATGCAAGTTCCTTTGTCGTCTTTTGAAGGAGTGATGTGGTTTTATTTATAAAAACCATGTTGAAAACATGTTTCCTTTTAAAAAGTGAAACCCCTTCTTAGCAGTTTTTCATCTGGAAGTGGTAGGGACAGAAAACAACTTTAGCTGGTCTTGGGGATGATTTCTCTGCTCTGGAAAGTTTTTCAGTTCTCCATGCAAGCAGCCAAGGCAGCCTTTTTGAAGGGGTTATGGTCACTCTACATGGATGCCACAAACTGTGAGCAGCTCTGACAAAATCCAGGTCTAAACATATGCTTGAAAATTTTCTACTGTGCAGAGATGGAGAGAAGGGTTTCAGTGATCTAGAACATTCCCAAAGAAACGCAAGACAGTTTTAAGGAAGATGCAAAGGAATTCTGGTGTTAATGGATCATGAGCAGCCTCTGAGCCTGCCCTTAGGTATTGAGGGGACATATTTTTCTGCTTTTAGCCTCAGGCAATTTAACTTCTTCACTGAAAGGATGGTGAGGCATTGGAACGGGCTTCCCTGGGAAGTGATGCAGTCATCATCCCGGGAAGTGTTCAAGAAACACCTGTTACCTCAGTAGATGGCAAAGAATGGCTTATAGGAAAATACTTGATTAAAAAATGAGTTAATGAGTTCATTTGAGTTCACCATGAGTTTATGAGACTAATGAACTAATCCCAAGCAGTGACTTTGAAGCTTCTCTCATTGTCCCTCCACCTTTACTGATATTTCAACCCAGAAGCTGATGGAAATCTGGGCAGGGCAGAAATAGAAAATGGAAGGTTCTGGGAGGTGCCATGCGTCTTGGCACAGGCTTTTGGCTCTGAGGCTGGGAGGCTGTGCATCAGCGTAGCCACATGAGCTCATGTCTGTGCAGTTCACATGCTCCCACTTTCCAGTGAAACAGGAGAGGGTGCCTTGGCATCACATGAAGAAGCTTTTTGGTCCCTTTCAAATGTCAGCTTTCCCCCTGGAGACTTGTTAAGCACAAAATGACAGTGTCCCCAGGTCATGCATTACTCAGCAGCAGCATGAGGCCCCCAGATGTGCTCACAGGATGTTCTTTGTCCAGGGGACACAGTTCCAGTTTTTGGTTTGGTTTTGTTTTAGTGCATCTGGCTAAAAAGGGCAGCAGCCAACTCACTGATTTGACTTGAGCTGGAGGCATCACTCTCAAACACAAATATCCTCCCATTTCTCATTCTAGCTTGAGCTCTGGAGGAGAATAAGATCTTCCTTCAGCTCAGTTTGAAATTGTCATAGCATATGGACGTGTTTAGGGATCGCAAGAAGGATCACCACGCTTTGTAATAAGTGAAGATTTAAAAACTGAGTGTTCTTCCAGCTGTACATGTGTGAGAGGCAGATCCACTTACAGATTTATCAGGCATGAGAGCACACAAAGAGGTGCTTGTACTCCCTCCAAAGCTCCTCATGAAGCAGTTTAGTTTGCACAGCTCTGAGTCTTCACTGCGAGTTCATCTTCCTAGAGTGCTCCACAGCTTCATACACAGTGCCGTATTCCAGTTAACTCCATTGCTTTCATCAGAGTTTGGTTGCTTTTTCCTGCCCCAATGCATCCATATGGCATAAGTGTTTTTTTTTCTTTGCTGTCACATAAATATAAAATAATGAAGTAAGGCTCAGGGATACGCCAGAGAAAACACAGTGTGCCTCATATGAACTCAAGATGTCAGCTGGCTTTGTGGAAAAAGGAAGATGGATATTGGCCCAGTTAAAGGTACTCCATTAAGGGACAAGTGAGGGATGTTACAGGATTACTCTGGGATACCATCAGTGGTAAGAAGAGACATTGATTGTCTTCTATAGATGAAGCTCTTCTGTGAGAGAATGAATCCTGAATTTTAATGGGTTTAATTCATAGATATTTCAGAATTCAGGATTCTGAAATATCTATGAATTGCTTAGGACTTCCTCAGTGTTGCCAAGGCAGGTGCTGTTTTTCTGGGGTTTGGGGGCTCTCTGCAGTCACCTCTCATCACTCGTGCTGATCAGATTTTTTGATCAAACCTTTGTGCTGCTGCTCGAACTGTCCGTGGCAAAGAGAGGGGTAGAGTTACTTGGCTTGTGGAAAAAGAACATGGCACCAGGAAGGAGATCCAAAGGTAAGAGGAAAGGACTCAGAATACAGTTAAGTTTTGCAAGAATTTGTGATTCTAGTATGAGTAACAGAGCAGCAGGGTTTACATTAAACATATGAAGAAATATATCCCCAACTAAGGTGAACGTTGTTAATTCTCTGGTAGGAAGAGACATGGTGAGGCCTTTTCCAATAAACATCACTAATTTGGATAAAATAAACCATCTGTGGGGCTACAGTCCCCGGTTTAAGAAAGATCACTGCAACATTGACCTAATGAACTGTGCATCAGGGGCAGGATTCAGGCCCTCCATCATCAGGCTCAGCATTTGGAAATGTTCAGTCTTCTCAGAGTTCTTGACAGGCTTGACTTGTGTCAGTAGAAATCAAGAAAAAATCTTAAAATTCTGTGAGAAACCCCAAAATTTTTCATGGCATGTGTTCATAGGGAACATAGGTCAGGTTTATGTCTTTGTCTTCCATATAATCTCTGCAGAATGTTGTAATGAATTAGCTTTTATCTCTCTTTACACACCCCCAGTTTGGGGATTAGCAGCCAAACCTGGATTTAGGAAATAAAATGGGCTCTTTCCTGTTAAAATTAATTATTGCAATAAAAACCCCCAAACACATTAACTTCTCAGCTCTTCTGTATCAGGACATTAACTGCTCAAATCGCGTGGTATTGTCATGGAATTAATAACTGCTCTTTCAGAACACCCAGTCTCAGTGGAATTACTGTGCTAGAAGAAACCACTGGTTGGAGCTCTTTTATTTTTATCCAAAGCCATCTGTGCCAGTGCTGCAGCATCAGATCCTTTCAATTATGAAATGCTCAGCTGGCACAATCTTTTCCCACCATTTTTATCAGGCTAATTGATGGCACTCGTATCCAAGAGGAAGGTGGTAAGTGCCATCTGATGTGCCTGACACAGGGATCTGCACCAGGAAATCCCAGTGAAGAAACCCTTCAGTCCTGTCTTCTGTTTTGCCTTTCAGAGGATATGAAGCCCACAGGAGCAGAATCTGTATTAGATATGGGACATTAATGAAGATTTCCTCTTGGAGAAATTGGCAGTAAGAATTCAGCACAAACTGATCAAGTATTTACTTGATCAGAAGCCACTGGTGCAGCCCCAAGGAACATTAAAATATCCTCCACATGGATGATGGGTAAAACAGAAGGGGCTGGCTCCCCTTTTACAATGGGTTTAATTCTGAATTAGGATTTGCTTGTTTTTGAATTAGTCCCATCCCCTTTCCAGATTTTTTTTTTTAAACTTATTCACTGTGTCACAGGAGCTTGCTGTAGGTCCATGATTTCATTGCTCCTAGAAGTGGACTAGGTATGGAAATCGAGAGTCAGGGACGAAAGCCAGTGGAAATCAATATCTTTGTGAGCCTGAGCTTTGGCATTGGTGAAGTCATACACAGAGATTTCTATGAAATAACTGCTCTGTGAATATTGGTTATGCAAAGAAACTCTGATGTTATGAACCAGGAGAAACATATTCAAGCTTTAGTGCAGACACTGAAGTTTAGTCTGAAATGCTGCTGATATAATTTTTTAAACCCACTCCAAAACCTACAGAAAGTTAGGCATTTTAAGCAATATTTTAAAACATTTTAAAGGGAAGAAAAGAGCTTATAATTAACATCTCTCTTAGTCTCGTGTTTTTTCTTTTAATTTAAAAACATCTGGAATCCAGCGTTGACAGATAAAACCCTTAATCTCTTTACTTATGTTGAATGTGCTCTCCATGTCCCATTTTTCACTTCTAATTTAGTGGCATTTGAAGGGGGTGTGTGGGGAAAGTGAGCCAAAGGCCGGAATATTTGCAGGAGGCTTGGTGCAGTGACTTCATTGTTGGAAACTCACCTGAAGAAGCAAGGGATGCCCACAGACCAACCTGCTCTGGGCTGCCCACCCCTGCCTTGGCAGCTGCTGGCTGGGGAAATCTTCTCCATGCACAGAAGCCAGGCTGCAAGGGGCTTTATAACCAAGCTGTGCTCAGTTCACGCTCCTTTTATAGGTTCCTGTGTAAAATTAGTGCTGTGTGGATGATTCCTCGCTGGCCTTTGGGGAATTGGAGCTGCTGTGGATGAGCTCAAAGCTGCCCCATCCTCATGGGAGTCACTTGTAACGTTGCCAGGAAAAGCAAACTGTTTTTTTTAGTGGCAGTCACTTTCCAAGGGGTCGTGGGAGGTCGCTTGGCATCTGACACTTTTAATATCTGAGCTTTAATGGAAGTTTGGGTGACAAAAATCTGGCATAAAATTGCATTGAGAGCTGTGAAATCCAAGATTACTTGCTAAGCATAAGCCTGTTTTCTGACATGTTCCCCCCGTGACAAGCCAGCAGGGTGTTCCTAACAGGAACCATCTCCTAAGATGGTTTTGTTTAATCATCTTCGCTTTGTGGCAAATGGCTGCCAGAGGTGACTTTGTCCAAAGTAAATCTGCTTTTTCTCCACATTGGAGAAAGGCACATAAATCCCTGAGGATGCTGTGAAATGTAAAGGACACACCCCAGTGCTGCTGGGAATGGTTTGGATCTCCTTGCTCCTTTGGAGTCTTTTCCATAAAGCACAATCTCCTGGAATCGAGGGATCCTGTGGTGCTTTTGGAATTAAAAGTTTGTGGAAATTACAGGAAAATGCTTAAAACCATGCGAGCCATATATAACAAAAGGCAAGTATTGGGAATATGGTGGTTATTGGTTTTGGTTGGTCTGTACACGGAATAATTTCTTTGGGAGTTGCAGAAGGATTGAGTGTCCTGACACTTGAGTGCTTGGAGTTTCCAAGGCTGAGGGAGCAGTCCTCCACAGAGTGGAGGGAGAGCAAATCCCTGTTCCTGGGACACATGGTAGGGAATGGAGAATGTCAAGACACCTGCACTGACATTTTTAAGGCACTAATCTCAATTTTCAGTGTTCTGTCCCACACTTCATAAATGAAAAGCAAACTGACATTTTAAAGAGTCCTCACTTCTACTTCAAGTCAGAAGGTATGTCAGTAAGAAACGGTGACTAGAACTGAACAAATAGGAAAAAATCCTTATGGATGTTATTTCGAATTCCAAAATTAATTTGTTTGGCCTATGTTCAAAAGCCTCCCATGTCAGCTTTGTGGAAACACTTGGGTGCCAGTGTTTTACTACCAAATGAAGATTTTAAAGCTCCAATACTTCCAGTGAGTCACTCGAAGTGAATTTAGTAATTTGGAATATCTAATTCAGATTTTGCACTGTGTTAAGCACTGCAGTCATTCAGGTGGCAGCATCATAAACCTGAGTTTTTTTCCATTTCCCTTAGAGAACAGTTGAATATTAGTCAATAAACAGGCTCTGGCATTCAGAGGAAAGAGACTCAGAATTCTCTAACTTGAAACAGTGGAAATTTCAGATAGTGAAGCTATTCCAGGAAATAGTGAGCTACTGTGTTTGTAATATTCATAATTTGGAAGGATCCAGAACTGTATTGCTAATGCATCTAAAGCTGCTCCCAGGGAGCTGACAGAGAGAATGTTAGAGAAGCTACAGGCAGTTCTTGTTTTTAATAGAAATTTTATGTGTGCAAACACGTATCTCTTGCTGGTATCCCTGCAGCTAAGATGTTAAGAACAAAGCCCTGCTCATCCAAAGGCACCCTTCTCAAATATTTAGCTCTGGATGGCAGCAGATTCAGTAGGGAAGCTGGAAGTTCTGACAACTCCAGGTTTATCAAGCAACTAACACTTAATCCATGCCAGCTGCCTGTGGTTTCCTTCCTGCCACTGCCAAACCAATACTAAATATGGCTTTCATATTAGAAATAAATCTTTTAGTATGTTACAAGATGGTCATGTTTCTTAAAGTATGTAAAAGAGTGAGGAATCAGACTAAACTGCGGATTGTGGGCAGTTTTCTTTCAGAATAGAATATTGTTTTTCTTAACTTGGGCTGTTTTTATAGTTATTGTCACCAGCCATGGCTTAACGGGGCATGAACTGGGAGGGAAGAAGTCTGGAGTAGGGCCTGGTGAGGGTGTGTATGGATGGGAGGGAGAGCAGGTATGCAAGGATGAGATATTTAGGAGTTTGCTGATGTAGGGGATGAACGAGAGTGGCTGTTGGGGCCATACTCAAAAATTACCCTCCCCACTCTCATTTCTTTCACTTCCTGCTGACCTGTGTGCCTGATGGCCTAAACCATTATTTTGTCTCTATTTTCCATGAGGCATATTTTGTCTCAGGCCGAGCTGAGCCGACTCCAGAGAGTCCAGAGCTGATTGCTCTTCCCAAACCCTGCAGCTCCACGCTGGCCAGGAGGGATGAGTAGGCATGAGGTGAGGAGCTGGAAAGAGTAAGGATGGAGCCCAGGCCTGCTTCATTCTGGGCTCGTTGGTTACATAAACACTGCACTGCCCTTTCTGCAAGGAGACAGAGCGTCCGTGTGAAATTCCAGAAACAGCACCACCTGTGCTCAGCAAGGGTGGACCTGACACAGGATCTCTGTGATGGCACAGGGGTGGAGCAGGAGAGCCATGGAGACCAGCGCCTTTTGTAAATCCCTCTCTAAAGCTGCAGGTTACATAATGGCTGGGAGCAACGCTGGTGTTTACACGATCCATTACGGAGCTCTTTGGCAAGTGCCCACCTGCCACAGCTCAGCCAGCACAACCAGCCAAGCGCTGATCTCACATCCCCACAGCCCCACTGAAGTGGCTGTGCATTTATCTGCATCAGAATGAGGTCAGGACCTGGCCCGGGCTCCACAGGAAAGGTCAAAGTTGGTGTGTGGAGCTGCTCACAAATCCCTGCCTCTCTGCTGCCCTTGCAAGCTCTGAATCCTTTTAAGGCTGCTTTGCCACAGCTTTTGGGTTGATCTAGCAATTGAAAAATATTATTCCTAGTTGTCAAAACAGAAAAAAAATGCAAAAAATTATGGATTTCACATCCCTGCACAGAGCTGCTGGCAGCTAGTATTCTTTCTGCACTTGTAATGACAAATAATACTAACCTTAGCCATTTTGCTTGGCACTTGGGACTGTGTTTTCTGCAGTCATTATTCTGCCCAGAACAGGGAACAGTTTGTAATCACTGTTTTGGCTTTTCACCTGCCTTGTGTCCAAAACGAAGGCTAAAGGAGAAGATTAAAGGCTTTATTTGCATGGGAATAAAAGCCACATCAGTCACAGGATCATGGAGATCAGAAAACATCTTGCTTTGGAAGACAGTAGATAGGATCTTCGTTATCTCATAGAGTATTGTGAGCTGTGGGAGGGCTCTTGGTCAGCCAAGCACTATGGTTTCCTTCAAAATTAATTTCTCTTACACTGTGTCTTTTTTTTCACATCTAACCGTACAAAATCTGCTCCCCAGAATTTGTTTTGCTAAGGGCCTGAAAGCAAAGAGAGAAGCTGAACAGAATAGAAAAGAGGAGTTCCTGAGTTCAGATTCTGCCTGGGTGCGACATCAGTGATATCAACATTGGGAAGGTTTTAAAATCAGACTGAAGAGATGGTCACAAGGCCGGAGATGCAATGTCTGCTATGTTTGCTGCTATGTCATGTGTCACCTTCCAGAGAGGTTTGAGAGGCCCGTTCATCTCAGATCTATTGGTGTGAGATTTCCAGAGACACAGCAGCACTGCCTGAGCCCCTAGGTGTGATTCTGGATGAACTCAGTGGGCAGATAAAGGTGCAGTGCTCACAAGGAGGGACCTCCCTGGATGTTGAGTCCCTTCTCTGCACGCTGCAGGATGGACAGCCACGCTCTGCAATTTCATTCATAAATTCTTCAAGCCCAAGTCAGACTGCACAGTCCAGTGGTATCTTGCAATTTCAGCCCAGGGTGGTCCTTTTAGTTTTCAGAATAATACTCCAGAGTGTCTTTTAACAAAATGGATGTGATATAAGCAATTGCTGTATTGAATATTTCACTGCTAGACTTGTAAATATGCAAACCCATCTGGTTGGACCATATTTTAAGAGCATGGATGCTAGCTTATTTTATTACGAGGCATGGGAGCATTATGATGTGCTGTAAATTAAACAGCAATGTCCTGCACAAAGAACTTTCCATCCCGACCACATTGTGGGCAATTTCTAGGAATAGTTTCTTCTGTTTCAATGAGGAAATGATACAAAAAACTAAACCTAGAAAATCTTCATGGAGACTGACCCAGCTATCACCCCCCAGCTCTCTGATTTTGCAATAAAGCAGAAGCTGATCAAATCCCGTGGAGCTGTTCAGGGTGCAGGGAAGTCTCCCACGTACCAGACATATTTACTGAACAACTTTAATATCTTGAATCAAAACAAATGGGGCAGCTTTATCAGTAGACTTTCCCTGCTTTTCTAATCCTGTTTCTCATGCAAACTCATTGTAATAATCCAGGCTGGATGCTGTCCAGGCAGCTGGTGGATGTTGTCATTCTTCCATTGACTTGACAATGGAGGTGTGGGCCAAGAGTGAGAACCTGGAAGAAAAATTGCCTTGACCAAGACGGGTGGGAAAAGGCATCGCTGGCAGTTTTGGAGGTAGCAATTACTAAGGGCCATGCAAAATCCTCTCCATCTCTTTCTGGATGATTGAAAGGATTCAGCTCTGCATGCCATCACTGGGGTTTTTGGCTTGGAGAGGTATTTGGAAGTTCATTCATTACTTGTTATAATCCCTCCCAGTTCAGCTGTGCTGGAAGAGAAATATTTACATTAGAAATAACATCCTCACTGCCAGCAACTGAGCTGCCCATTGTAGAACCTGTGAGGGAAATGAAGTCTTTTTAGTGCTCTTTGCTCTGCCATTCTGTTGATCACTCAGATTTTGCTCCCTTGGTACTCTAATGCATGTGTGACCTTCAAAATAAACCCTGAGCATGGCGGCAGAGCCAGCTTTTTGCTGAATAGAATTAGAGTTTCAAATACTTCCCTTTTGAACTACCCACCACTTGAATTTGTGACCAGTTTTGGACCTTGGCTACGTCCGCTCTGCTCAGACTTTCTTACTTTCTGCAGATTTATTTTGCCCTGCTAACATGATTTGAGTCCAAACACTACATCACAAATGTGGGCTTTTCGGCAGCTCTCCAGCACTGTGTTGAATCTTTCTCTTTTGCCTTGCTTTTAATAATTCCAGTCTATGTGGACAGAGCTGCTGCTGCTTTTAAGGCATGTCTTGTTGAAGCTTTGCAGGCTCCTTCAGATTTGCCCAGGACTCTGTTATAAAAGGAGAAACTAAATCTCTTATCCATTCCACTTCCAAATCTGTGTGTTTCTCTTATTTCCAAACACTTCATTTAGAAAGCTGGCCAGAGAAGCCTGAGCTAATGCCACGTGCCTCATGCAGTTCTGTTGTTTAGTCCAGGCAAGCTTTGCTTTTGTAAACTTTTTTAGAGATCTAGAATTAAATGTGAAACATGAGTCAAACAGTTTTTGAATGTGTTTAACTTGGAACACTTCTTAGTTATGATGTCCTGATTCAATTCAGGAGAATGTACTATTTTGCCCTCGAACAGCTTTGTAAGATTGTTATCAACCGGATAGATATGGACTTACTCATCTTGCTCCTGATTCATTTGCTTTGGTTACTCCAACTCCAGCAGGGCAAACCAGGAAACTTTGCCAAAGAAACTCAAGTTTCTGTAAGTTCAAAATGAAAAGAAAGGCTGGATCTGCAGGAAATATTCCCTTTGAAGGAGTTTAGGGCAGACAGGCACATGATCCACCTTGGCCCACCATAGCAGCAGAAATGTTTTATGCAGACCAGGTATGAGGGAATTGAGCACAGCCATGCTGTGAAACTCTTCTCTAACCCATAAACCTGTAGACAAACCCCATCACTGTTTAATCTGAAGGGCCATATGATGATTTGAAAGATCTTTTTGGGCCAGATTTCTTTATCTTGGTTCTTTCACCTTGAGAATCTCTTTGTACCAGACAACTCCCATTCCTACTCCAGTATGTGATCAATTCTTTGCAGCCCTGTTGACAAATGCTGTCTTTTTCTCCCTCTGGCTTCATCTTAGGTTTTGTCTTCCCCTGTCAGAGCTGTCGTGCAGACCTGCAGCAGGTGAACATCAACAGAGTTTGCTTCTGGTCAATCCTGCTCTGCAGAGCGAGAGGATGTGCTGACTTTTAGGGAGGTTGGTTCAGGCAAACTCCATCAAAAAGTGCATTACATCTCTCAGGGAAAATTGCCTTGCAATGGCCCCTCCAGCACCTCTGGAGCTGGTCTGTGCTGGGCCGGACAATGGTGCCAGCTCCTGGCCGTGCCCTCACGTTAAAGAGATTTGCACCACACGTAAACATTGCTTATCATGACTTCCTCTCCTCCGAGCGCGGCACAGAGAACTCGTTTTGGCCTGGAAAAAAAATAATGGTAATCTACAGCCACCATATCTGTCCTATATCAAGGTCAGAGCATTCCTGACCCAAGTTCTGGCTCTGATGCCTTGGAGGCCTGTGTGTGCTCTCTGGTTTAAACGTTTTCTGCAAAAAAAAAAAAAAAGGCTATTCAAAACTCGGAACGAAAACACAGAAAAAGCAGGGCATGGTCTGTTATCCTAAGTCAGCTCGTGGAAACTTGCTGCCAATTGACCAATATTTTCCACTCATCTGAGATAGTGATGGAAGTCAATGTTCATTTATTACCTCAGCTGGCCTAAAATGTCACCAGTGGTTGTTTATCTCAGCTATGCACCTCACGCAGCTACAAGTTGTAGCCTTGGCTGCCTGACAGTGCAAAACCAAGAGGGACTCTGTCTGAAGTCATGTTTTATTCAGTTGCCTCTGGCCAGATTCGTCCTGTTACCCTCGTACAGTCACGTTATTTGTGACAGTTGGCCAAAGATACGCCTGTGTACATCAGGAATGACCCAGAAAGCCACAGTGGAAGTGGGAAGATTAGCAGGGACCTGTCCCCACCACGAGAAAAGGAATCGTGTCCATGTGAATGGCTCTGTACTGGTTATCTGCAGGTGCTGGGTCCTCTTGTGAATATTTCAGGCCTTATCTGGGGTCTGCACTGTCTGTGTGAAAGAACAGCGCTAATCTGATCAGATTTGGCAAGTTACTAACTTAGACCTCTTGTCATAACCCAGACTTTCGGTTTGGTACTCTCTTGGCTTTAAATAAACTGATTCTCTTCTGTGGGAACAGAGTTTATGTGCAAAAGCTCTGACTAAACGGTTTTGTTGCTCTTTTTTAAACAACAAACCTGTGGTTGGTTGTTACAGTAGAATACTGACATTCATGTTTCAGGATGAAAGCAAATTTTAAAAAATCAGGTTTTGGAATTTCATATTTCTTCTCCCACTGACAATCATTCAGATCTCATTCCCTCAGCTCTGGACACAGAGAGGTGTTCTCATTTCTGGAACTGTGAACGCACTCCAGACTCTGAACATGCAGGTTTTTCTATCCTGGAGATTTTGTCCTTTCAAAGATGGACAAAAGTATATGGCTCCTCCAGATTTTGCCAAAGTTTGGATTTATGTACAGACAGAAAAACTGGAATTTTACTCTCGTGATTTTGTACTGCTCTGAATTTGACCTATGCATGTTTTTGAAATGGATTTAATATTAAGGCAGGCAGAAACAGACTCTATATATTGGGTTTCCCTGAAGCCTTGTTTGAGGTGGAGAGGTTCACAGAAGTTTTGGCTCCTCTACTTTTACTTTCCTCCAATGATCCTGAAATTATTTAGGGAATCCTTCTAGCATAATGGGAAAGAAGACACGAGGCTTAGATTCATGCACAGATGGCAAGCATAGATGTGATATTAAGTCATATAGTCTTTTATGGGCAACCTCTGGGTGTTGGCTGGAATATTTCAAAATGCTGCTATCACAGAATGGGTGAGATTGGAAGGGGCCACAGTGGGTCCTCTGGTCCAACCTCCCTGTTCAGTGGAACTCCATTATCAATATTCAATCCAAATCATAACCCTGTATTTATTTATTTAGTTAATTAGTTAGTTAGATAGCTATTGGGGCATAGAAGGGGAAACGATAGAAGAAATCAGAACAGATACCTCCTGCATCATCTGGTGACCTGGAAAAAAGCTTAAGATGTTGTATGAACTCAGGAAATTTCAGGTCAGGGCTGTAGTGCTCCATCATTGTCCTTCCTCATCATTACAGATTTATCTGCTACCTCTAATTCCAGTAACAGTCAGAATAACATTTTCTTGGTGACAGCATAATTTTTCTCCTTTCTTGCTTCCACTTCTTCATTCCCCTGTGTATCTGGACAAACACAACTTGCAACCCTGGCCCCAGGGATCTTGCAAAATGTAAAATACTGAGTGGTGGCTGTGCCTGGGTAACCACAGGTTTTTCCCAGAGCCCTTTGTCCACACTTGTCCTGTCAGATCAGGATTTGTAGCAATCCATCCCTTTCCCTAAAACCGTACCTGCCTGGCTAATGTTTGGGACATGGGTGCAAAACGAAAGGATGGATCTTTCCTGAGAAGCAGAGCTGCATCTGGTACTGACTAGCGGTCTGGTGGTAAATAAAATCTGGGTAAACCAACCCAAATTCAAAGCTGAGCAAACCCCACATTTTCTTTCAACTACATTGCTGCTATTGAAGTGTGGTCTGCCTCTGCTGTGGTAGTTTTACTGGTGAGGAACTGGGGAAGTAGGAAACTGTAAACCCATTTGGTTCAGATAATCTGTTACATGAACTGTGTTGTTGAAGAGGAGGAAAAAAACCCCGTAAAATATTTATTTAGAAAGTGCAGCTTGTTCCCATTTGTGACCAAACATATTAAGAAGACTGAGCTTTGTGGGGGCATTTTTGAGTGGAGGATGGGGGAACCCTGTAATCACAAAAGCCTGTGGAAAGAGATTTTTTTTCCTAAGGAGCAGAGCCCATTAGGAGATTTTAATGTACAAGCCATGTAGCACCATAATATTGACATCTCTACTGTTAGCCTGTTCAGTTCCCCTTTGCCTGCAGAGCTTTATCCCTCAGTGTTTATAGCTCTCTTTTCATGGATTCTGCTCTGGTTTTATCTCTCTCATCTCTTCTGCCTTCCCTCCATTTGGAGCACGAGGGAAACGAGGAGAGGTGTTCTCCTTTAAAACCCAGCTCGCTGTGATCTCCCAAAAAAACTGATGTGGGTTCTCACCTCAGGCTGGAAAAGAGGCAGCTGTCCCCTCAGGCAGTGGAAAGGGATCAACACCTGGGTAAGGGCATGACGGGCTGGACCTCTGCACCAACAAGAGAGGTCTTAGTCACACCAAATATTTGTTGAAAACTTGTGACAGAACAAGTCCAATCCCAGAGTTTACAGTAGGAAATGCTAGGTAAAAAATTTATGGTCTGGACTGTACAGGAAAGTAGGGTTTGACAGACAAAGTGTTTCCTTGGGTCTTAAAAGCTACAAAACTCTTCATTTATTGGAGTAGAATTAGTGTGAGGTAATATAAAAATGTTAACTGCAGGGGCTTTCAGAGGAGCTTAAAAGTTAGGAACTTTGCTGGCAAATAACCCATCATATCTATTGCAGGAAAATGCAATGAAAGAATTTATTTTCTGCTGCTAAATTTCACTCTTGCACTTCTGGGAGGGGTTAACATTTTTTATGCTGGATTAGGGTGCTCCATACTTTAGAGAAGAAATGCAAGGAGCACATTTTTGGGAAATACACTCCCCTGTGCCTGTGCACTTGTACTAAAAGTGCATATGGTGGCTTAAACCCACCACAAAACTCAGCAGGAATATGGGATTGCAAGGAGTAAATGTCATATTGAATAATCACTGCTGAAAGAGAGGGCTCTGTTGTTAACCTAGTTAGGAAAAATTGATGGTACATTATGGAAGGGGGAAGAGGATGTTTCACGAGATTCTCCTGGAATAGTTTTGTGTTGGGATGGCTTTTCAAAGGAGCTGATTTAACCAATTCCTGCATCCCCACAAATGTTACATAAGATCCACTGGCAAAACTAACACACACACACTCCTTGTACAAAGGACTAAAAACCCAACCCAGATGTTTACAAAGCAACCACAAAAGACCGGAAGAAAAACAAACATACAGAGATGTTTTAAATGCAGAGCAACCAACAAACACAGGGAAAAAAAAAAATCCATGTTCCTGGCAGTAGCTTTTGAACATACTGAAGCCATTTGGGGCAACCCTTCTTTAAACTTCCCCCATGGCAGGTTTGAATTATCAGTTATGTTTTCATTCATCACTTAAGGTCAAAGACTTTGTCTTTCAATATAGGCCTGCTCTTCTCTGAAATGACAGATGGAGAAGGTGTAGCAAATCTTCATCTATTGCTTGATGATTAGACCTAATTTGTTTGCCCTGCTTTCTCCCACTTCCCTCCTCCTGACAGAAGCTTTACAGAGAGGACACAGAAGAGGCTGCTCTCGTCCCATTTGTGCTCCTCTGTGAGCAGGATGGCACTGCTCCTGCTTCCCTCTGGCCTCCAAGCTCCCCAGGAATGGCAGAAATCAGAATCTTTGCATGTCCAAAACTGCACTGGACCACAGTGTAAAATTGCTGCATGCCCACTCCCTTCAGGCTGACCTTCTGGGCTCTTTTCTGGGGATTTCACAGTGCTTTAAAAGAGAAGATCTGAGTGGAAACCCTTTCCTCCAGGTTGAAATTCCTTTCTGTGACACTGACAAAAGAAAGTGGATGGTCATGCCCACGTGGACTTCTTGCTCCTGAGGGTATGGATTGCACTGAGTGAGGAGTCTGGTTTCTGCACCACCTTCTTGGTCTTCTTTGATGAAAGCCACTACCCTTGTGATTTTTAGGTCATTAAAAAGAGATTTTTTTTCCCCCTCTGAGGTATTTCTATGTCTCCTTTGTTTCCTCAGTGTGAACAGCTTAGAAAAATGCGTTGCATTTGGACAATTCAAGCAGTCACTCCTGAAATGCAGCTTACATTTTCCAGATGGCTCAATAACAAACTGATTTAATATCCTTTCACTTATATAAAAGCATTAAAGGATCTCACAGACTCTTATGCCTGGATGAGGTGGTTCTGAACCAAGGATTACCAAACACAAGGCTAATTTGGATCCATATATGAGCTTCATGAATTTGTTGCAATTAATGTGTTTATTAACTTATAGTGAAGGTATCAGAATTAATCCTGCTTTTTCTCAATGAAAACTGTGCCTGTTACTCCTAAGCACAAGAAAACACTGTAAAGGCTGTTTACTTTGGCTTCTGGTGTCCTGGATTTGCTGAAGAAGGTCATGGCTTTTGTCCTCATCTACCTACAAGGCAAAGTGCTTGAAGAGGAAAAATGTTCCTTTCAGGCTGGAATGTTGAGGTTGCAATTTATCGTACTTGAAAGAGGAATTTTCAGTTCTAACTTGTTTTAAGAGGTATGGGCTGGTGAAAGAATTTAAGGGCACTTCTGAAATGAATGTTGCCTGTCCATGGAATGGACTAGAAAGGAAACATCCGAGAGGATCTGTAGCTCAGCTATTCCACACTGCCTGAACTGAATAATGAAACACTTCTCTTGAGATTTATGAGCCTGGAAAATACACTGCAGATTTCCATCAAGGCCTGAAAGTACTACAGTCTGTTGTCGTAGTCTCTAGTACATCTTTTTCTACCAGCAATACAATCTGGGAGTATTGGGAAGGAATCAGAGATGAAGTGCAAAGGCAAACACAGAAAATAAATATATTCTTTACTGTCATGAGACTCCCAAGTTGCAATTGTGAAAGAAGTTTTGTCTTTCTAATCCAAATTCCTTTTTTTTTTTTTTTGTCATTGTTTTGGTAACTAAATACTGCCTCCAAATTACCACCATTATATTGCAGAGCAAGGGGTGGTGGAGGAAGCAGGAATTCTGTTGAGATTCTCTTTCTTTAGCAAATGCACAAGCAACGGAGATGGTGAGTCCAGGCTGCTTCACATTCCTCCCTGAAGGGCAGGGGCTCTCAGGACCGTGCTGGGAATGCTGTTCCATCACCTGATGGGAATGCTCATCCATCCCTTCCTGCCCAGGAAAGGATGAGCGGGGCAGTGAGTCGTGTACTTCACGTGTTAGAGAGTGGAAGTCACAGAGTTTTAGGAAACAGGATCACAAGATTGTCCACCCCGTCTCTGCCCCACAGCAATGTCAAGCTGAGAGGGGTGTGACAGTTGTTACTCCTCCCCATTCCCCACAAATTGCAGTGCTTGAGATTCCAACCCTCTATTTGTTCTAACTGCACAGTGGAATTCTTTCCTTGGCTGCAATGCCAATCTCTCTTGCTGCAAGTGTTTTCTATCACGGTTTCTGTCATAAGCCATAAAGCAGATAATGTTCCTTGGCAGCCACATGTGCTGGTGACATTGTTGGTATTATTATTTTATCACTGCTGTGTTTTTAAACGCCCAACCCACAAGTCTGAGAATTATTCCGGATGTGAGAAAACCTTTGTCACCTGATTAGATGCATCAGCTCAAGGAACGAAATCTTACCCACCAGTCCTGGATCTCGGTGCCTGGAATGGGGACCAAACCCTCTGTGTACACACAGAAGGACTAATTTGTGCTGTCACCTCTCAGCCACCCTTCTCAGTGCCAGACTCTCAGCAGAGCTTTGGAGGACCAGCTTTGAGCTCTGCTGGAAGCCAGACTTGAGTGTCACAGCGTGGAGCTGAACTCATTCAGAAATCGAGTGATGAACCCCTCTAATAAAAGAACCTTCTCTGCAAGGTTTCCCCAAAGGCATCCCCAAAGAATCCATGGCCTAAGCAAAGAAAACAAGTCCATGCTGATCCACGGCTCTGCAACCTGATAGAATTACCTGTTCCAAACTCACAGCACACGGGCTTGGCCAGCGATTTCCTTGTGAGGTGCCATGGGCGAGGACAGCCCCGTTTGCATTTGCAAGGAACAACTTTGCGGGTAGAGAATTAGAACAAGTGCCTTGTGTGCGATGATTGATACTGCCAGGCGGACAATAATTATGATTTACACATGATTTCTTTATTCTTGAGGGGAAATCCCAGTTGCCAAGTATGTTAACGAGGTATGTAATGGTGTGTTAACGGACACCATTAGTTTGCTGGACAAAACCGAGCCCCCTGCCAAAACAAACCTTCTCCAACGGTTTTATGGATCAGCAGATTCTGAAAATGCTTCAGAGTGGGACTGGGTGGCGGGGCACATGCTCTGGGAATGGCTAACAGTTTCCTAACCACAAGTTTAAAGGTATCTGTTAGTAATTAAATGCACTCGAGCAGTTGTTAATTCCAGTGTTGTGCAATTTCTCTATGAGGTGCAATAATTGCAGGGCGGAAATAGTTTGTTTCAATGTTATGACCAGATTAGCATGGAAAGGAGTTCCAGCTTGTAGCAGCTCGTGTTAACTTCCATCACCAGGGTCGAGGCGCTTGTCTGTGCTGGGGAATGTGCTCATGGCCCAGGCCATGCAGGGAGCTGTGCTTCCCAAATCCTTCCTGGCGTGGACGGGACCTGGTGCTGGGCTCAGCAAGGCTCTTGGAGATGACCCTGGTGCCATGGAGAAGGGTCTGCACACCCTCATGGCTCAGGGTGATTTCTGAGTGCTGAGGAATCTCTTGGTTCTGCTGCCTTTCGAAGCAGGAGTAGCTGAAAAACTCCTGCACAAAGGGAATCAGGGTGGATCAGAGCCTTTCTGAGGTGTGTCAAGGTCTGGGCCAGTGTGGGAGGCCTTGGACTGAAGCTGAGTCAAAAATGCTCATTTTTGTTTTGGATACAGGTGTGCATTCCCAGTGGGAGCTGCCTGCAGCTTGGCAAGAGGAATCTGTCCTGAGGAGGGAGGGTGGCATCACACCCTCCCAGCCTGCAGTGCTTTCCCTGAAAAACCCTTATCTCAGTTTTCAGATTGGGTTCTTTTGTACAATCCATGCTTCACAAAAAAAAAAAAAAAAAAATTGTGGATCTGGACTTTTCTGTTTCGAACAAAATATTCGAATTGTGGGAACTTCTGCAGTACCAAATGTGTTGGACAGCAGAGGACAGTAACATCCTGGAAGTGTTGTGCCACAGTATTTGCCCCAGGGATTGGGTCAGTGGACAGATGTGAATAGCCTGAAATCTCAGAAATCCCCAAAGCACATTTTATAAAAACCAAACTGTGTGACCCATTTACTCCAGAGCAGAACTTCTAGGGCCTCCCTGTACTTCTTTCAGCTCAGCTGTTCAGCAGAGATTTACTCAATAAAACTCCTTAAAGCAGATTATTACTACAGTTATGAACCTTCATGTATTAATACAAGAATTTTGGAGCACAAATATAAATTAAATAAATGGCCGACAAGTCTGGAGCGATCCAGCAGCGATTCTGCTTCTTCCTCTGAAAGGCTTCTATTCATCTCAGACATGATAGTCTAATCTTTGACTGATACAAGAGTGTTACCTGGATAGTTTCCAGTTGTGTTAATGGGAGCTGTGAAAATCCTGTGCATATCAGCAGGAGAAACGGCCCCCCTTTCCAAAGGGAATGGTTTTGGTTGTCCTTAGTGCATTATGATAACCAGCCACCACACTTAATTGCTTTTTGTACCACTTTCCCTCCCCTCCTCATATCTTTATCTCTTCATGCCATAAAAATATTGCACTTTAAAATGAAATCAAGGAGACAGAAAACAGAGGAGACATGTTTTGCATAAAAGAAGAAACATGTGTTAGGAATAAAGGCCTGAAATGGGCAAACATATTGAAGACATCCACGCCTTTCCTCTCCCCCTCTGCCCCTCGCAGGGAAGCAGGAGGGAAGCAATTCTCCTGCCTCTCCTTGCTGGGATGGGGGCTTGGTTTTCCCGAAAAATCAACCAGTTGTCCTGGCAGGAGAGGGGTCAGGCGGGCTCAGAGCAAAGTGTGGAGTTTTCCCACCTTGTGCTGCTCCGTGTGGATGTGAGCAGGTTCTGGTGCTTGTACTGGAGCTGAGCACGCTGCTGGCACAGGCAGGTGAAATTCCTCTGGCAGAGCCAGAGATGACTCTGGATGGTTTTTCAAGGGAGTGAGTTGTTCTCACTGCTCCTGGGAAGGACAGAGAGGCATGGATTAATCACGTTCATCCTCCGTGACAGCCCTGCTTAGGACATTCAGTGTGTGCTTGTACTGAAATCAGTACAATTTAAGTGAACTGCGGTTGGCACGGGTAATCCAGCATGGATTTCACAACTTTCCCACGAAAATGTTCAAGTGACTGACTCACAAAAATGTTCCTGAGCTGCTGACCTGCTCCCTTCACCTGAGCTGGGTCTCAAGCTGTGCTTGTGCTGCCCTGCAGTGGTGCCAGGGCAGGCAGAGCTGGAGAATGAAGGGCTTTCAGGGAGTCTGACTCCACCTGGGCTGCTCCTTCTTTTCTTCTTTGCCAAGAAAAATAAAAATGTATTCTCCCCACCAACTCCTTGAAAAGGTTGAGGGGGGAAACTGCAGAAATATTTTAAGTGCTTGTTGTTTTTCCTAAGGGGACAAAAATGCAATGTGGTTTTATTCTGGCCATGCAAATATTTATGTGAGCAAGAGAGAAGCAAGATCAGAGAGAATCTCTGGGTTTGGTTGTGACACAGGCTTTGGTGCCAGAGATGTGGATTTACTCTTGATTCTGCCAGAGCTTGTCTGTGTAACCTTGAACCATTCACATTCACCTCTGTGCCCACAGCTCCCATCTGCTACAGCTGATTTGAGCCCTTTTTTTTTGGGTATTAGCTGCATGGTGTTGGGACTGATTTGGGGGAAAAAGGAGCTTTTCAAATCAACATGAAGATCTGAGTGCTTAGGTGATGTAGTAATCATGGAAAATTATGGCAATTTGAGCTCAGGAGGGCACCTCCAAAATTTGTACCGTGCCCTGCACAGTGTGCTTGGTTTGCTGCAGTCTGCTCTGAGCTGCTGCAATGCAAACAATGGTCTGCATTCAGTAAGTAGCTCCTCAAATTTCCTGTGGATATCCCCAGCAAATCTGTATTTAAATAAGCAATAGTTTCTTAATCCTGGACTGCAAGTTGCTGGGGCAATTTGTACTCAAGGTGAATGCTGAGGTTAGGGAGATGTTGAGATGTATAAAAGAAGCTTGCCATCGAAATTGTTTCCAGCTGTTTTCATTATGCCCCACTTCTGCAGAATAAACTAAACATTTTAGCTTTCAGCTATTTCCTTCTGGACTCTGTAAAGCTACCTGTTCTCAAAAGCATTATTTGGTGTCTTTAAGTGCTTTAGTCTGATGTTTTTACAGTTGTATTCAGCCAGTCAAGAAAAATGCCTCTAAATAGATAGGAAAGGCAGCTGAAAAGATGGAAAAGCAGTTTGATTAAATGAAAATATCCATTCAGTTTGACTTGTTGAAAGCATAAAAATATTTTGGTAATACATTTTTGGATATGCTAGAATTTCTCAACAGTCTTTTATTCTAGTCTTCCCCTGGCTAAGGCCAAAGAATTTAGTAAATAAAGTGAGCTGGTGTCCAGTTTCCTCCACATTTCTGGTCATATCTAAGTGGACACTGCAGCCCTAAAGACTCAGGGCTCAAACCTGTGTTGCCAGGGCCACTCCCAGTCCTAGCAGAAATGGGTACAAATTTGAAATTTTCTGCTAAGATAAACATCCATCTCAAAGAAATCAACATTTTGCTAAGTATTTTCATCCAAAGGAGAGGTAAAATTATGCCATAAAGTTTGAAAGACATTTTCTTGACTTTTGCACCAACACTGAAAGCAGTTAGGTGTCTGCTGCAACCATCCTGTGCCTTACCAACATCTTAAAGATCAGATCTTTCATCCAGACAGATGTGTCTCTGGTAGCTGAAAAATTTATTCCCAGAAGTGAAAATTTATTCTACCCTTTCTTTTTAGTGAGTCCATTTCTGTCTGTCTCTGAAGAGTGATTCTTGTGTGCTGGTTGCCCACTAGCCCAATATGAATATGCTGCCTTAAAAGAAAAGTAATTGATTTTTGGCCGAAAGGACAGGAGAAAGGTTAGGAATGTGCAACAAGGTTTCTCATAACTTTGGAGGAGGCAGATGTTTCTCTTCTGTTTCCAACCTTCATTTTCTTTGCATGAAGAACGAGTTCCTTAAAACCAAATAAATATCCCTTTGAGAAGAGCATGGCTCCCTCTGTTATTCTTTGCATTAACTCTTTTGTAGCTAAAGGCTTGTTGATTTTTATTGAAAAAAATGAGAAGAAGAGAGACTACAGTGTAATTTTTTTTTTCTATAAATGGCTTCAATTATGGCTTAAGAACTGGACAAAAGAGTAACAACAGCAACAATAACAAACGTTCTGACGTCTGGCATAATATGGATTGTCATTGTTCACTCTAGGTAGTGTAAATATGACTAAAAATACTTTCTTCTTGCAATTAAGATTTCAGTTAAACAACCATAATTGCAAATATAGCAGCACATATTTCGTATTTGTAAGGATAGCAGAGGGGGCTTTTGGAAGCAGTAACCAAGAGCAGACTTCTTCTGGGGCAGGCAGAGAGGAGAGCCAGGGAAAGGTTTTTATTCCTGGTTAGAAGTGCACAGGGTGATGTCTCCTGTTCCTGACTGGCTCTGTGCATGTAGGACATTTCCTGCCTGTCTTGGTGATGGAGACAATGGGATGCCATTCTCCTCCTTGGACACTGAGACTAAACTGTCTTGGAAAAGTCTACAGCCTAGAGAAAAGGTGCAAAATGTCTCATTTCAGGTTAATACCCTCCCCCTGAGTATGCCCCTGAGGTTAATGCTGCTAATTCCATGCTCTGCAGCCCCCATTTCCCAGGAAAAAGGACTGAAATGTTTCCCAGGACAGAAAGCCTGGCAGGGGAGAGCATCTGTGTGTGGCTGGGAATGGACACTGGGATCTCTGGGGACTCCTGAGGCAGGGCCAGAGGCTGGGGGTCAATGATAAGGTAACCTCGGCCATAGTTTGTCTTCCTAGAGTCTGCCTGATGGGAAATGTGGACAAAAGCCTTTGTGAAGCTCTGCTCGCCATATGTAGCTCTGCAGGGCTGCTGGGAATGCTGGGCCTGTTTACCCACCAGGCCTCAGAGAGGCATTTGGTTCCTAAGTTTATAAATCAACACAGTGACCCCTTTTCCAGAGGATGGAGGGGAGGCTGAGGAATTAGAGAAGCCACTGTCTGAAGTCTGGCCATGATGAGATCAGTGAACTCCCCAGTCCCTGCTCTGTGCTGGGCATTTGGGATTTTCAGGAGTCTCCGCTGGGAAATCTCGGGAGGAAAGAGAAATGTGAAGCGCAGAGGCAGGTAAAAAGTGCCAAGGAATGGTGAGACAAGAGCTGCCTCAAAGGAAGCCTGTTGTGGTCAGTGAAGCAGAACTAGGGTGCTGAAAGATGTGACATTCCTTGTGTGGGCTGAGTGTCATGGGAATCTGGGGTGGCCAAAGCAGGACGTCGTGGTGTAATAGCCAAGGGACAAAGTCTATGTGGGGTCAAGATGAAAACCACTAAAACCAAGCAAGAGAGGACCTGAGGGGTTCACCCAGTTATCTCAGACCAATGGACTTCCCTGCCCAAGAAACCTGTGCTGGGTTGAGAATAAGATGAAAGGCAGAATGATGGAGTCAGGAGAAAGAGGGTTTTTCACACTTAAAAATCACAGGTGGCTCTCCAGGGCTTCCTGTGATTTATTGTTTCCACATTGTGTGAGTGGGGGACTCTCAGCCCACCCACACTCAGCCTTGTTTTCCTATAACAAACACAGGAACATTGAACATGTGAGTGAGTTCCACATGTTCATACTGAGCTGAATTCTTCCTCACCCCTGCGACCATTACTGTCCATAGAATCACAGAATAGTTTGGGTTGGAAGGGGCCTTAAAGATCCTCTTGCTCCACCCCATCATTTTCAGCTGCAAGAGCATTTTGTAGCCACGTCCTGGGTCTGCTGGGACACTTGGGGACATTTAGGTGACCTTACAGAGATGCGTGGCACAATCAGACAACGTTCCCATCCAAATGCACCTTTACCCAATCTTCTTATAGAGAGGGTTTTCATGCTGGTTGTAGTTCTGGAAGTTTTAGGGTGAACACCTGAAGTATTTTTCACTGCCATCTCATTTTTTCCTTCTAAACTCTCCTAAATGCTCAGAATTTGGTACCTTTGGAAGATCCTGGCAGCTGGATATCAGCTGATCCAGGGGAACTTGAACTCCGTTGCCCCACTCTGCTCAGTGTCAGTTATTTTTCCTCTGGGGTTCGTGTGTTCTTACCTGAATTTCTGGCATCCTCTGGCTGCATGCGAGCAGAGGCATTACTGTCGCTTAGGGATGATATTTTTCATGGAGCCACTTGAGAGTGAAGGACCTGTTTCCTGTTTGGAGCTCAGAGAGCTCAGCCCAGCCATTTCCTTGCCAAGGCTTTTGGAAAGGAACACTCTTTATGTCCTTCCAAGCACTCTGAAGACATCTGAGTTCACATCTGACAAATGGGTACAGATGGATCTGCCTGTTCCTGCCCGTGTTCTGCCCGAGTGGGGCTGGGGATTGTGGCCAGATCCAAGGCTGTGAAAATCTGGGTCAACACATGCACGATTTCACCCTAGCAAGGAATGTGGCCTGGAGCTGCTGTCCCTCCACAGAGCAGACATCAGGACTCTGTTGGTTTACACAAGTCCTGAGAAAAAAACAGTTTGGAGTCCTTGTACTCCACATGATTAGCAACAACCCAAGCACAAAGTTTGGGTTCCTGCTCCGTTTGTTTTCGTGCATTTCCCATGCACGAATTTGTGCTGCTCTGCTCTGGCAGGAGAGAGAGGATGGTTACACCTGAGGATTTGGCACAGGGATGTGCCTGGGTCTGTTTAAACCTGGGTAATTCCTGGCAGAAAGTACGAATCTTTTAGGCCAGTGCATGTGCTAAACCAGAGCTTACCCAGGGAGGTGTTCCAAGTGCTTTGCAAGGCAACTGGTGCAGCAGAGAAAAAAACAAGCTTAGTTTTGGGCTTGTTTTCCATACTGAGTCTTTCCAGATCACATATTCCTAAGGCCCAGTGCAATATAATGAGATTACCTGTTCTGAAAGGGAGGGGGGTTCTGGCTTCTCCAAGCTGCTATCTAGAGGTGGTGCCCTATAATCTTACCATCAAAAGCTCTCCATCTGCTGTTTGATCATATTATCAGGCAGTGACCGCTTCCATTCTCCCCGAGACCCCGGGAAAATCTCTGTGGAATTTAGCCAGACATCGAAATGTGATGTTATCAGATTTTATTACATCTAATAGGATAAACTTCTGGGTGTTGCCACAGCCTAACTAAAGCAGGACATCCTTCCTGCTCCAACAACAAAGAGGAACATTTAAAGTGGTTTTTAGATGTCACTTCTATACAGCTCCACCAGTTTAACTCAATTTCATCCTAAGGGATATTTCTATTTAGAATACTGCTGGTGCTTGATACAGGAACAGGAGGAAGCTCTTTAGCATATAAATGCCTTATTAAACCTCAGCACAGATCTCTTAGCAGGCAAAAAGTCCATGCCCTAAGATCTGAAAAATCACTCTGTTGTGGGGGGAAGGATATTATAGTTGATAAATCATGTGGAACTATTTATCAGCAATCACTTCTTTAACTTTTCCACAGTCTTCAGTTTCAAAGCGCATTTTGAAGTGACTGAAGTTTGTACAGAGCAGTTTATTTAAAAAATTATTTTAGGAAAATTACCTCAGGCTTGATTGTGTATTTATGAAGGGTTTCCCTTTTCTTTATTTTTTTTTTAAATATTAACATAATGTAAGAAAATTACTTTATTAAGAACAGTGGAAAAATGTGTAGAGAAACAGAAAAGATTTTGTAGCAGACAGTCTGTAATGGGAAAAGTTTTGCTTGTCGTGCAGTCACAAAGGGCAAAGTCAGTGGAAAGACTTTAATTTTGATGGGCTTTGGATTGGGCTCCTTACCGGTGTGGGATTGTTCATCACAGAACCTTGAGCTGTTTCTGGTTATATCTACATCCTCCTCACTGGATGTATTTTGATTTCTCTGTTTTTCTCCCTTGCTATTATAAGTGATTATTTTTAATAACTTCATTTACCTACCTCATCCTTCTTGCTGCCTTCTCCTTAACCTGAATCCTGTTCTGATCTTTAGTTAAAAATGAAAGTAACCTGCTCATAATTCAAACAAATGAATGTTTTTTGCCCTGCAACCATTGTTGCACGATCTCTTGCAAATCCACATTGGCCACTTTGTGCTCCTGACATTGTTCATTCCTGGAACAGTTCTGGTCTGCTGCAGTTTAATTATGATGTGTTTCAGTACACAGCTCAGCGTGGTGCTCATAGTGGTGACTTAGTGATTTTCTAAACCATGAAATAAATCTGATTGTGAGTATTTAGTATGTGGTTTACAATCACCTGGATTATGACTTTTCCCAGTGGGGTCAGCCTTTTTGTGATGAGCCCACAGGTTGGAGCACAACTAGAATTTTGCTGTGGATTGGTGTGGGCTCCATGGTTGTTTTTATTTAAATGAAACTCATTATTTTTCATTACTTGGCACCTGAACCATGCTGGTACTACACAGGTTTAGACTGGGAGCTCCAGAGATGAGCTGAAATGCGAAGTTTGCGTGAGCTGTGCGGGCAGGGGCCACGCTCCTGGAAGGCAGAACTTTCCAGGGCTTTGGAAAAGGGTTGTGTGAACCCTGCTGAGCTGGGGAGGGAGCAGGACAGAGGTGACTGCTCAGGTCAGTGCACATGCAGGGCTGGAGGGGCAGGTTGGAGCCCTGGACATGCTGGGAATGTCAAGGTGCAGCTTGGATTCCACACGGACAGACAGGATCCTTTCCCAGGCATCCCTGGCTGATGAAAGGGAAACTGTTTGCAGTGACTTGGAATGGATTAAGTAGACAAAATATGAATGTTTGAATAAAGTAGTAGCCACAGCTCTTGTGTAGACAGTAAACAATGGTTTATTGACAGTAAACTCTTGCTCTTATGGTAAAATGTCTTAAATCACTTATTTCCTGAAAGGCTCAGGCAGGGTGTCTTTGGTCACTCACACATGTTTTGTACTTTGTCTCAAATCAAAACATCCTGATTTCCAGTCTCTGGAACACATTGCTGGTCCATGCTTCCCCTGTTTGAATAAAAGGTGGCAAATCCAGCTGTGCACTCATCAGAGCTGTTTTGAATAGCATCTATGCGTTAAGGAAAGGCTGTGGATAGATGAGAACCTAGGATTTGTGCAGAAACATCCTTGGACTTGGCTTGACAAATGTTGTGTTGTTGGACAACTCTTCTTAATCCCTTTCTAGTTGGACTTTGCTGTGATTGCTCTGAAGGAATAGAGTGTTCTGTCTCTCCACCTGATCTCTCCCTGCTCCAGCCTCGAGCATTGCCAATGTAGCCGTGCCAGTACTCACTCTCTACTCTGATACTGTCAAAATGAGTCAGAAAAAAAATCATCCTGCTAGAAGGAGTTGAGGGATCTGTTTGTTTTGACAGCATTGGCTCTAAGAGTGATTGCACAAGTGGTTGTGCTGGCCAGTGAGATGGGAGGGCAGGGGAGCAGCTGGGGGTGTACTGAGAACAAACCCAGGCACACAGAACTCGCTTCTACCCATGCAGAGACAGAGGTGACAGATGTGTGAAGGAGACAGGACAGGCTGTGACCTCGCTGGATGTGCCCTGGAGTGGGTGACAATTGCTCTGTGGTACCCAGCCGTGTGCTGACCCCTCTCACCTGTGCACAGGTGGTGCATCCATCCTCCATTTGGGTAAAATGGCCCAAATCACTTCCCCTGCAGAGATGCACATCAGCCCTTCTTGCAGTGAGGGTCATTCAGGGTCACTCAACGTGCTCATCTGCGAGGCAGTGCTGGGTGGCCCCAACTCAGGTGTGTGCAGGTGTCCCTGCAGCGATGGAACTCCAGCCCGAGCCCATTTGACAGGAGGAGAGCGCACGACAGAGGAGGGGAGCTGGAGGGCCGGCAGAAAGTGATGGGCATGGCAGAAGGAAGGGAGCAGAGTGTGGGGCCTGCCTTGGCTCTTCCCCTCTAGGATGAATCCCTTCCTCAGGGCCAGGCTGGGTGGGGCTCTGAGCAGCCTGATCCTAGTGCAGAGTTCCCTGCCCATGGCAGGGGCAGTTGGAACAAAATAGTCCCTAAGGTCCCTTCCAGCCCGAACCATTCTGGGATTCAACGTTTGAGGTCTTGCCTATGGTCCTGAGTAGCCCAAAGTCTGGACAGGTCACTTTAAAATTGCAGCCCTCAGCATCCAAAGGACTCGAATCTGTGATCCTTCCAGATTGCTTTTCCAGTGAGGACTTGCTGTGACCCTCTGTCTCGGGCCCTGGCCTCGGGAGGTGAAGATTGCTGAGCACTGTGTCAGCTCTATCCAAAGTGGTTTTTGTTTAATGGTCTCCGCTGCTGTTTATATTTTCTAATGTGCTACGGCTGGTGTTTGTTGCCATTAAAACTTCATTTGTTTGGAGGATCTTTTCAACAAACTGAAATCCAATAAATCATGAGTAAAATATTTATTATTTCAACTGGATAAGAAGGGGAGTGGGGAGTGGATAAATTAGTATTCCTTCAGCACCATGTTAAATGGGAGGGCACTGGGGTGTTTTCACTGTGGGACTTTGTCCCCAGAAGAACAATTATTTGCCTGGACAAAGAAGTAAGGTATAAGTGACACAGCTGAGTGACAGATTCAAATTTGGGAGCAGAAGCGGAGCAGAAACACTCTGAGTACTCCAGCTTTATCCTGTCTGCCCATGTAATCACACCCACAGATGATGGCAGCGAGCTCACGGCTTCTGGATTAAAACTGTCAAAAACACAAGCCTCTAATGCCTGAGTTAGAAATCCTGGGCTGATAAACTGGTCCCACTTCTGCTGGTGGCAAAGATGCTATTGTCTGAAGTCAGGATTTCACTCCAGGTCTGTTTTAGTTCAGACAGTAGCAGACTCCAGACTCTTCATCCTGCTGTAGGGTACATTACACCAGCTTGTGGTGGGATAAATGACATAGAGATCTGGAGCAGAATGTGGAAAATGTCATCACAAACATCATTACATTAGAGCTACATGGCTTTATTTATTTGTTGAATAGTGCACTCAATTAGAAATAGGGTGGGATTTAGGGCTGTTCGTGTACTTTTGCGTTCAGCCAGTGGTTTTGGCTGAAAATGCAGAGGGAAATATGGAAAAGTTGGACTGTGATTTCAGCATTTCACATAGAGGATGCATTGCCTATTCACTTGGAAATGATATCTAATTTTTCAATATGACATATTTTTCAATGCCAGAAATAAAAAAAAAAAAATTGCTTTTGCACTGACCCGAACAGAAATAATTCTGAAATCTGTCCATGGGATTAAGGCAAAATCCCTGCATTGTCCAGTTAGGACCAGGATAGGTGTGAAGTGTGGATCCAAATGACTGGGAGATGTAGAAGACTCTGTAAGAAATATGAAAAAAAAAATACAGCATTTCAACGGAGAACTGGTATGTTTGCATGTATAATTATGACAAAATTTTCAGCAAGGAAGATGCCCTTCAGCACCTGTAAACCAGGCTTTGGATGTAAGCAGCTCCAAAATATTCATGCAAGGATTTGGCCTCAAAGTTTTACCTTAAATCCAGTTTCCTCATCCTCCATGATAATTTCTACCACACAAAGCCCCCAAAGTCATCACCTTCACTATCAAGGCCTCTAGATGTTACTACAATGGCACTAGGGTCCTAAATACAATAAGTTAGTGTCCCAGCTGTCAAAAACAGAATGTGTGGCAACCCTTCCCAGTGAGTCATCTGTTCAGCATTCCTGAGTCTTTGAGACCTCTGCACTCACCACGGAGCTCTGACATTTACCAATGTTATCTTTCTTATTTCAGTTTTGGCACCTTCTTCCTTTCCTCAGAGACTGTACTGGGCAGAAAACACATGAAACGAGCAGCAGACATAATCTGTCATCTTTCTGAAAGGTTACTGGGCCTTGAGTGTGTTGTTTGGCCACGGATGGTGGTAACTTCACCAGAAAAACAAAAACCTTCACCATGCACTGAAGAAATCATTAACTGGGCAGAGTTTTACGTGAGAGATCAATTTCTTGAAAGGGAAGAGTAATCCTTATTCATAGTGACTTTTGGGATGACTAAACCCTCAAGAAGCAGATTAGAAAATGCAATGAAATTCTTCTCTTGCTATCATTTGCTGTGAATCAGCAATAAAGTAGCCACCCCCTTGGCAGCATTCCCACTGGGATCCACGGAGCCGGGGTTTTGCCCCTGAGGAGGGGCTCGCCATCAGCCTGTGTCCACTTTTCACTTCTGTGAGCACTTATGGGTCTACTTGCAGTGCTTCATAATCCAGGAACAAAGGGGTTATTCAATGGAAACGAAGGAGGCAGAGATTTAAAGCAGATGAGAGTAGATGCTCGCTGCCCAATAATGTCAACACCCGGCTTTTTATCGCTGGTAGATGTCAAAGTGCTTTACAAGAGCCACCAGTGCCAGAGTTTCTGTTTGACAAAGAGATGAAGAAAGATAACACTACCTGTTCAAGGTCACCGGCAGACAATGCCAGAGCCAGAGTGGGAAACTCCTCCAATATGCAGTGGCTTCTGGTTAAAATGAAATCACTTTTGTGCTGCAGGGCTCACTGCTCCAGGTCAGAACGACACCAAGAATTCAGTGGCATGGACTGTGTGGAGAATAAGCACATGGCACTGGGAAGATGTAAGAAGGAATTCAGGTCAGACAGCAGCCTCTGTTTTTGTCGTGATCTGTCTGATGCCAGAGGACAGGAGACTCTGGCTGGATGACATGTTTCATTTTAACTCTACTGCAGAGTGCAGAGCCAGCTGCTGGCAGCCAGGGTTGTCTTGAAAACCCTGCAGACTGCCCCAAGTGCTTGGTGGTCCACATAGAAAGGGAGCTGTCATTTTGGAAATCTACCCTGTCTGAGGAGAGCAAAAGCTGGTTGTCACTAGAGATACTCCCACATAAGGGTAAAAAATGACCAACTTTTCCTGGAGTTATTCAAGAATGTGCATTGAAGCCTAAGCTAAACATTCTTGTGAGGCTTCAGGGTTTACCCAAAAAACCAGGCCGGACTTGTGGATTCCTGTACCTCCACAGCAGGTCCCATGCTGTCCTTTCAAATGCATTCCAGGGGGCTTTTGCCACAGCCACAGTGAGTGCGGTTGGCTCAGCTGAAGGTGACAGGGTCCTCCACCCTCCCAGACAACTCATCTTCCATGTCCATGGACAGTCCCCCGGTGAGAGTGAAGCATGTTCTCCATCTGGATGCTGTCCCTCCTTCACCTCTGTGCAAGAAGAGATCCCCCAGCAGCCCATTAACCCTTTCCAGGCTCACATGTGCTCACACATGTGCTTTTTAGTGGCATGATTCTTGGCAAGAGAGACAACCTTAATATTGCTGTTGGACCTATGAGCAAGTCTGTTGTTCATCATGTGTGAATTAAATGAACGACCCTGAACTGGAGAGAGAGAAACTAATGATTGCCATATTGTTTCCAGCAGTCTTCAAGCAGAAGAAGCTGTTTGAACTTTCCCCTAAAGACGCTTCTCCCTCTTGCAGTTGTTTTAAAATCTTGGATTTCCACCCTTTTCAAGGTGATTGATACTGTAATGATACCTTCCCTACCTTCCCCTCCCCAGGGGAGTGGGCAAGCAGGGGGAGGGCAGCAGGACAGAGAGAAGAAACTTTTCAAAACTAACTCCATGTGCAGCAGTAAAAGGCGTGATAGCTGCTTCTTTTCCTCTCTCCTTTAGTTTCCAGCAAATTCCCTTGTGCTTTCAGGTATTTCATTATGTTTTGTTTTTAATTCCTCTTCAATGCACATATTGACATGTTTCTTTCTGTCTATTTCTGTCTTCCTTTACCCAGTAAAACAATCCCACTGGGAAGGTGAAGGTCCAAATAGAAGGTGGAAGGAAGGAAAGCATCTTTCCTCATTACTGAGAGCCAGACTGATTGATAGTGTGTGACTGAGGCAAAGACCCTCTTTGGGGTGGAGATCACAGCCTCATCCTTAACACCAGGACAGGCATGGGGCTGAAACGAAGAATGGGGACTGCATTTGGAATGTATGACTAATTGTGGTGATTGTCTGGCCCTCTTCCCAAAAATTAGGGGAGAAATGTGGTAGTGGGCATTGTTTCCATCCTACAGGATATTTCAAGTGCTGTGCTTTGAGACTGAGGAAAAGACTGCATCCCGCTGCCCCTGGCAGTTAGAGCTGCCTGTGACCAGAGATGACCTTCTTAATATTGCTTTTGACATCTGCACCTGGGTGGATCTTGCTCCACAGCCTTGAAATGGTCAGTAGGAAAAAGCAGCAGAAAAATGAGACAATCCCTCACATTGTTTGGATTGTCAGTAATAAATCCTAGGGAGTGGAAAAGGCCTTCCTTGTTGGCAGGGTGATCCCATCATCTCAGTATAAGAAAGAAATATTACAGAGTAAGAAGAAAAAATCATGAGGATAATCAGTCAAACTTGCCCAGGGAGGTGTTTGAGGCGCTACCATAGTCTTGTCTGTGCTCCCTTTCCCATCAAAGTTTGAACCAGATGATCTTTTGGGGTCTCTTCCAACCTGTTCTGTGATTTTATGATCGTTACCATGCTAGTGGCTGGGTGTCACTGTCATTCAGGTCCTGCTGAGTGAATCTGCCCTCTTTGTACATCACTCCTCAATTATCTTGTCTCCTTGAAAACTCACACTGCAGTTTTAGGGGTTTTTGGGAGCCCCCTAGGATTACCCATGTGGCTGCTTCTGCTAGATTTTTCTCTGAGCTGTCTCATTTGATCAGAGATGTGGCTCTGGAACCTGCAGAGAGTGGAAAACCTTCACTCCTGGCTGAGAACGGACTGAGCAAGCTCAGCTCTGGAAGGAATTTCCCTCTGGTCAATAGTCTGGCTCAGCCTGGTGGTTTCCTGGAGCAAGGACAGCAAGTGCAGAGATGTGAACTGTACCTCCAGTGCTGCTGGATTCTGTCCCTCAGCTTAATCACATGTAGAATGTTGGTCCGGGTCACTCTGCTGTTTTCAGTCTGATAATCCAGAATACGTCATTAGAAGGTCCTATGACAGTTTGCTTCAAAGCAGAAAATTACAAAGTAACACATGCCCACCTCTCTTTGATTTGAATCCAATTACCAGTGGGAAGGTCCCTTAATTTGCTAAGTATGCAAAGCATCCCCAGGAAAGAAATGTCAGAGAAGGGGATCATGAAAGCTGAGACAAGATGTGAGGGTGTCACAAACAGAGGCCAAAGTGGAAGAGAATTGGCCAAGAAAATGTCATCAGTGACCCTTGTGATCACTGTTGTGTTGGAATGGGGAGGATAGAAATCAACTTGGAGAGGATCCAAGATGCTGGAGATAGGGAATACACTTCTGTGCTTATCTTGCCCCAAGCCACAGATGAATCCAGTTCCTCCAGAAGCTTCTGAAACAATGTCAGTCCCAGAAGACACACCACTGTGAACATTTCAACAACGACCTTTGTTCTTTAAATCGCAAACAATTGGAATCTAACACAGGTGATAAGTCAGCTGCCTTTGTGTGTTTCCAGGTTTTTTGGTGTAGTTATTCGATTCTGCTAATAATTATTGTAAAGATAAAACAGGCCCAGTCTCAAATCCTGGGAATCCAAGAGGAGGCAGAAATGACAGGGGAGAGCTGGCAAGCATCATGGGAAGAACCAGATCCAGGGAAGAAGTGACCAAAACTGATGGCAACTATATTATGGTCTGATAGCTTAGGTGGGCAAAGTTTGGGCTTGGAAAGGGTCATGATTTTCTTGGCTTCACAGGAGACTGAAGACCTCATCACTCAAAGCCTTCTCTGCTCCAGGATGCAATTTCCTCCCCATTCTACTGATGGATCTTTTTCTGCTGTGTATATTTTTCTTTCAACCAGCTCAGCAAAAGTACTGAAAACTGGCAAGGCAGCTCAGAACAGTAAGAGATCTCGTACAAATTCTTTCTTCCTTCACAGGTTGTTGAGACAAAGTGTAACAGAATCTTACAGATAAAAATGGCATTTTCTGTCAAAGACAGTTGTAAAGTATTCCCACAGCTGACCAGCTGTAGTGCATGTGTCCTGGCAGGTCCTGAGACCATTTTTTATAGATCTCTCCAGAAAACCAATTAATTTGACTACTGGCATAAGCAGCACAGTTACCTTGATTCTTGCTGTTAATGAAAGAAAGGATTCAATAAAAGCAACAGGTCAAATTGTCCATCTTGGTGGCCGTATGGTACAAACCTCCTGTTCCTTAACAAAATATCCAGATTTTGTGTGTATGAGCCCTTATTTACCCCAGCTAACAACACTGACCCTCCAAAGGGAACCCTACTGAGGGTAGGGACAGCAACCATTTGAGCTTGAAGGGTGCAGTGTACATATTGTAGTTGTGGAGAGGTGATTGCTTCAAGAACCTCTTTGCTGGCTGTGGACACACCACACTTTCATCTCTATTGAGGGTGGAATCGTTGGAATTCCCTCCTGAGTGCTGTAAACAGCAGTGATGCCATGTGATCTTGCTAAGTGAGCCAGTCACATTTAACTCCCAAAAGTCAGCGAGGCTCCTGGACATGTGGGGTCCCCTTTACCACTTCATGTGGGCAGGTGGCTTGTGGCAAATGCCCCCGGCTTCCCCAAAAAGCTCTGAGCAGAGGAAGTTCTGCTGCCATCTCTGCTTTGGGGGATTTGTAAGGGAAGCTGTGGCTTCTCCACAGGAAGTTGAGGGGAGGTTGTAGGGTCTCTGTCCTGGCCTCGTGTAACCCGACTCAGGCTCGGAATAGTGTGTCATCATGAGCTCATCTGCAGAAGTGTCAGGCTGTCCTTGTGGAGGACTGGTTTAGCTGACCTCCAGGGGTCTCTCCCGACCTACATTTTCCTGTGATTCCGGGATGGAATGGTAGTGAGCTCAGGACCTCTGCAGCACAGGCTACTTTTATTTCTACTGAACATGAATAGGAGCATTGTGTGGATACCCCAGGGCCCTGACAGACAGGCCCTGGCAGTGACTGGAGCTGTTACTGGCCTCAGCTCTCGGTCCCTGTCTCTGACAGAGGATCTGGTGCTTGCAGCAGCAGGGAAGGTGTGAACTGGAGCAGCTGAGGATGCTCAAATTGCTTTTCCCTACAAGCTGCTTGTCGTGGGCCAGTCATGTTTCAGACCATGGCAGCCAAATGCTCAGATAATGGGAGACAGAGCTTTAGCTTTACACAGCCAAGCTTGGAAAATGAAGCCAAAGTGACTTGAGCTTGACTTGAGTGTGGAAAAGGGATGCTGCAGTCCTCTGCACTGTCTGAATGCTAAACAAAGCACAGCATGGCCCAGGACCCAAACGCTTACGCAGCCTCCCACCTCTGAATACCAGCTTTGAATTGGCTTTGATTTTTATTGCATATTTGTCCACAGCAGCTGTCAGAAAGTTTAAATGCTAGAATTACTGCTGGAATAAATACATCCTCCCAAAGCATTGCTGTGGCTCTCCCCGTTGGGAGTTTATGTAATGTACTGAGTGGTACAAAAAGTATGCAGAGAGAACATTCTGCTTCCTGGAGGCTTCAGCTCGATTTGACAGCTTGGTGCTGACTCACTGTCAGGACCTGGGTTCAAGCTCTGCAGTAAAGCACTGAGGGCTGGGAAGCACAGCCATGGACATTGCCACAAATGGATGTGAAACCAGGCTGTTACCATCCTAGGTGACTTTTTGCCTGGGCATTGCAAATGCCATGGCATTCAGCCAGATGGCAGCTTAGAACAAGGGCTGCTTTAGGTGAAGAACCAGAAAAGACCCCAAAGTGGCCTCAAAATGCTGGAGGAAGATGAACATTTCTTTTAGTGCTATTTTTATCCAATATTCTAATTTTGTCTTGTTCCCTTACATAACTTTCAGAGTTACAGCTGAATAAACTTTCAGGGACGAGAAATATTCCTAATAGAGCTCTAACTTTCTCCAGACTGAGTGTCTGAAATCATCCACGAAAGGTTTCCAGTCCATATCTGTGGCACTGGACCTTTGTCTAAGAAGGAAAGGGTTGAGAGAGATGTAGGCCCTGTAACAATTTTGTTTGTTCCTCCACGGCAAAATGCAAAATTGTTTTGTTTGGGTTGGATGGAGTTTGGTGAGATGGGGTCAGCACAAGAGAAGCCCTTCTGCCCCTGCCCTCCAAGATGTGCTCTGGCCTGGTCCCGCTCCCCCTGCCCACAGTTCTCTGAGTTCTGAGCACACACAGAGGGAGCTGAGGTGCATTCAGCTCCGACTGCTTCCCCTCCCGTCAGTTCCAGCTCCAGCAGTGGAGAGAAGGGAGATCTGGCTCTATTCCCTGCCCCAGGGCTGGTGGATGCCCTGGGCAGCTGCTCTGCTTGCACTTGGAGCAGCCCACTGGAGCTGTGAGAGCTGGGGAGTAGCTAACTGAAGTTAACTGTGCTCTGGCTCTTCCCTGCTGTTCAGGGCCGTGTGAGGCAGCTCACACGTTAGCAAAACACTGAGGGTTTTCTAATGCTCTCCAGGGACCAGGTGGGTCCCTGGCTGCGGCAGGATATGGCCTGAGAAAGGCTACCTTTTCTTTTCCCAATTCCCTTTTCATGTCAAATCTGCAGGAAGAAAATCACCAGATGTCCTCTCCAGCCCCTCCCTGTGTCTAAATGGGGAATGCTCGGTGTGGCATCCCAGAAAAGCCAGTCTGGTGACCAGCCAAACATGAGGGACAGGGAAAACAAGGGCTTGGAGAAATGTGAAATCAGGAAAAATGGCTGTAAAGGCAATGCACCTGTACCCCAGCAATTCCTTTTTATAAAAAAATGAAGAGGAAACTTCAGTGCACCAGTTGTTCAATCGCTGTTTTAATAACTGAGAAAATTTGTTTGTAACAAATTTGTTTGTTTTGTTTGTAACAAAAATATAAAGCAAAATCACAAGACTGGTGAATTAAAATGTTTTCTAGCTGCCTGTCTTTCCCCAAAACACAGCCTATGCTTGTAGTTTAAATTTGCCTAATGCTCTTAAGGCAGATGCAAAGCCCAGCAAATCCAGCAGGTTTTTCACTGGCTTCTTTACTTTTTTTTACTCCTAACTCTGTAGGCAAAATAACATTTGCCCCTGTTTGGAAACCCATCAGCCCAAAAGGGCTGTGGCCCTGTGTTTGTTATGTGCTTGTTGTTGCATCTTTCTCTGACGCTCTGTAAGGAAAGTGCAGATCATCAGGACACGATGCAGCAGCTCTCGAGATCTTGGCCGTGGAATTGTTTATTGTACAGTGACAGACTGCAGCACATCCCTTTCAGGAATGATAAGGAAAGGTTTATGCAAGCCCACATCTGCACTTGGCTGGGCACAGTAATGTCATGCTCCCGATTAGCCATAAATTTCTGTGAAGCACTCACTGAAATAGGAGCGCCCATGGTGACTGATTTCTGCCGCACAGCTTGTGTTGTTTCCCCTGCTCCAAGCTCGGTGTGCAGCAATGAAATACAGCCCTGTAGAAGTGCTGGGCCTTGTTATTTCCTACTCCTCTTCTGCTCTGCTGCTTTCACTCTGCCAAGCATCACGATTTTTTAGTCCTTGTTAAAGGTAAGTGTTCAAGGCCAGGTTGGGCGGGGTTTGAAGCCTCTTGCAGGTATCTCCCAACACAAACCATCCTGTAAGTGAGTGAGAAATGTTTTCTACAGTCTTCTCATCTAGCTCACCTGTGGGCAGTCAAATCATCTTTAACCCAGTGCTAAAAGATCCCTTTTCCCCTTGAGAAACATCCTTGAGCCACATTGCACAGAATTAACAGAGTGAGACTCTGTTAATCTGGATGGGCCCTGTGGTTTCCCTGTGACCTCATCCACAAAGCCCTGGGTCATCCTGGTTCTGTCATGACCTGCAGCATCTCTGGCTATTGCAGCAGACTAACAAGATTTAGGACTTAGGCATCAGACAAAGGTAGGATTTTGTCACTGTCCCTGTGCTAGAACCCCCCATAGCTCTAACAGAGGTTTCCAAAGCTCTTGTGACATGTAATCCACAGAGGATTTTCTGTGTAGTACATCTCCCTGAGGACCAGTAGTGATTTCCTCAGGGTGAGAGATTAACAAAGGCTTCTTGCACAGTGAAAGCCTTTTTCTGACATGAGAAGTGAGGCTTTGGTATCAGATATTGCTTTATCAATGTAATTGCAAAATACATTAGTGGCCATTTACTGGTGTGTCTTTTTATCTAGATTATGCCACTATTCACCTTTTTTTATGGTCTCCTAGTCTCTTATTGCTGCCCAGAATTTTTGGGATGTTTAAAAGACGGCCAGATCTGAAGACAGCAGGAAATACTGAGCAATCTGCACTAGAGGGCTGAGAATAGTGTTTCTTTCCATAAAGTATGTCTGCTTGCCCTGAATCCAGGGATAACATCTAGTCTGACATAACAGTAATATGAACTGGCTTTCTGCCTTTTCCAGAGTTAACTTTGGATCCCAGATATGAAGCCTGGACAGAGAAAAGACAATTGTCATGTTTATCCTGGTGTTTTCTGTCATTTATTTAAGCTCATCTGATACAGCTGCAGCTTGTTCTAATATTGATCTTTGATATCTGAAGAGAATTCCCCAAAGAGTCCTTCTGGATTGGAAATGCAGCTTGAGCAGAACCAGCTTCCATCTGGAGAGGGGACACTGAGGTACCAGGACACCGACTATTTGGAAGCAAGAAGCAAACTCACGTGTTCTCTGTCAGTACCATCATCCCTGCAAACGGCTCAGGAAACAGCCAGGGGGATGTGCAGCCTTTCCTGCATTTTCAAGTAAAACCTGGAGCTCCTCTCTATGAATTAGAGCAGTCAGAGAGAAACTACCAGCTAAATCTGAGAATGAGCTGAGGATCAGAGAGGCTGCCCCCATGACTCCTGTTCAGCAGCTCTGTATATTGTTTTAAAGGACCCTCATGCAAGAAGTATGTTGCCTTCTGAAAGAGGAGATTGTTTTACTTACTTGTTGTGGGAAGGTCTTCAAATTACAGCCCTTCCTGCTTATATTATGGCATTTTAGGGTTCATCCTGCTGCAGTTGCCCTGTGCTGTATGGGCTGCAGGATCCATGGCAGATAAATCCACAGGCAAAGCCTGTTGTTACAACAGAAGTCTCTTGCCAGAGAGCCTGAGTTATTCCAGAGCTTCTCATTACAGCTGAATGCAGTTAATACTCGTGTGTGCTCTGGAACGAGTGTGGGAGACAGGTCAGAGTGTCCTGGAGCACAAAGTCACCGTGTGGCTCCACGGCAGGACTGTGGTGACAGGGGACAGCTCCAGACTAATGCTGGACAAAACACTCCTACCCACATTCTGCCTGGAAGGCTCAGCGTTGGCTGATTCCACCATCACAAAGTGAGCCACTTGCCGGGGAGATTAAGGGGAAAGAAGTAAATTCAGTCCAGGAAGTGGCTGGTCCCATTGGAAGCTGTGACATTAATCTTGACCAGGATGAAACATTTGTGTCTTGAAATTCCCACTCATGGGTCTTCCAGTCCTGACTGCACGTGTCCCTGTTCCCATCAGTGGCCAGGCTGCTTGGGAGGATTCCCAGCCATTCCTGTCACTGGTGCATCACCCTTTTCACTGCCTGGTGAAATCGTGTGTCAGAGGAAATGCAGTTCACTCCTCACCCATTGCAAAAACAGGAATGTGATGCAGAGCTGCATCTCCCATGAGGCATGAACAGCACTTGAGCTTTGAAACATTTTAGTTTTGCCTCAAAAATTGTTATTTTGAGGAGAAGAAGTTTCTGCCCCAATTTCTAACCTGCTGCATTTGAACATGAAGGTTCATGGTCTCAGGCAGACGGGGGACTTCACACAAGCATAACTTCACAGAGCTCTGGTTTTCCAAGAAATATCAGATAGAAATTATTCATAGCCAAGAGCAGTCCTGAGAAAGCATTGCAAGGAATGTGAGGTTGGAGCTTTTCAAAAGCACAGAGAGAGCCTGGCAGTCCCAGGGTGAGGGGCAGGGGACGTGGATGCTTCATATCCTGAGTCTATTTGAAGTTGGCTGGCAGCATCTTTCAGTGGATAAAGGCTTTTGCATGCCTGCTTTGACTGCTTCGATGCACAAACAAAAAATTAGGCAGTGTGTGCAAATTAAAAATGTAATAAATCATATTCAAACCTTTTGAAGCAGACAACTCAAAGATGCAGCTCTTAGGCCTTGTTGGAGATCCTGGGCCCTTATCAGGGTAAGGAGCATGAGCCTGAAGCCGGGCAGCCTCTGGGCCTGGCTGCAGAGTGGTTTCTTTGCTGGGTACATGGCATTTCTCAGGCTGTGCTCTGGGCAGCCCATGCTATATTTAAATACGTTTTGCTGGTGAGGGACTAAAGGGCCTCCAGAGCTGCAACTTCCTAAGGGCTATTCTGCAGATTCCTTCACCCTTTATTTTCTTTTTTTTTTTTTTTTCCCTTTAAAGGAAACTCTCAATCTTCTTAGGAAATAATCTTTTGTTTATGTCATGAAAAAACCTGTGCTCTCCTGGCTGGGAGGGTGGAAGGGCCAATAAGCAGAAGTGCCACTTGTGCATTTCAGTACAACCCGAGCGTGTCTTAAATAAACATTTGTTTATTTTTCTACCTTTCTGTTGAATTGCATCCTTGCCAACATAGAAGGTAAAAGTATCCAGTTCAAAGGAGGCAACTGCAGGCACAGGCTGACATCCTGTTGTAAATATAGAACTGGCCCCATGACAATGCCCTGCTCGGAAACAATGGGAGCTGGGAGAGAGAAATGTGTGAATTAACACAGTCGAGGCAAATGATGAACAGCTGATGGAGGACAAGAGCAGTGGGCCAGGCTGTCAGCTCTCAGGGCTGCCTCTGAGCTGGCCTTTGTCCCCTCCGCAGAGCTGTGTGATGTCCCTGCTGTGCTCATGTGCCAGCCGTGATGCCACCCTGGGGACACCAAGGACACGGGACACTCCTCTGTGCCAAACCACAGAAGAGATTTCCCTGCCCCCTTGCTCAGACTGGGGCAGAGCAGGAGCTTTCATCTGCTTTTACCTCTGTCCCACCTTGCTGACAGGACACATGGGGTGAGGGCAGGTTCAGGATTTGCAGTGCAGGGAAGCTGCAGCCAGCCTGATTCCCTGCCCTCAGGACAGCTCTGGACAAATCTCTGTTATATCCCCAGGTCATATCCTGCCTCCCCCATGTACTGGAATGGGCAGTGGACACCCATTTCCACCAGCAGCATGAGAGCCCCGGGCGCTGCTGAGACAGGGATTTATCCCAGTCGGGCTTTGCCATGAGGAAGCCAAGCTCCAGGCTATTGGGGAACCTCAGTGACACTTCCTGTGATACCTGAGAAACCTGTCATGACTTAGACAGGAGCAGCCTGTGGCTGTCAGCTGTTCCTGGCTCTGGCGGGGACCTGGCAGAGCTCACCAACTCCTGTCCCCATGAGGAGCAGACTGGGATAAGAAAGGAACCCAGATAAGACAGGAACCACAAGCCCCTACATCTGTTTTTCACCTTTACAACATGCTTGTGGGGACACTGTTGTGATCTTTTGGGACACTGATGGCTAAAGTGGGTGCACTCCCATGAATCCAGGCAAGACTTTCCCTCTGGTGAATCCCTCATATAAACTATTGAGTTTAAAAACATCAGCAAAGAGAAGCCTCATTTAGCTTATGTTCACCCTTGTTTTTCTTTGACTAACTACAGTTTTTTTTGTGACTGTCATGGCTTGCACTGCCAAGTATTCACCTGACTTTTGTCCTAAGCCACCTTCAGCTCCCGGGCTGAGCCAGCCACAGCGACAGCAAGTGATTGTCACCAGTTTATCTTATCTAGCACAGAGTGTGGCATTTGTGAGCTGAAGCCCTGGGTTTTCTTCCCTTCTCTTTCTGTGCAGTGCAGGGTGTGCCCCATTTGACCTAAATATTTGTGAAGTTACATCCTTGGGACAAGCTGACAAAAGGTTATAAACTCATTTGTTTTCATCTTTTCCTGAGGCGGGCAGGCTGCAGCGAGGCATCACAGCTGTCTCACGTGAGTGCCTCACACCTTCCCCTGACACAGCAGCAGCTGAGATGGGGCTGTGGGCCTGATCCACACCAAAAATTCCCTCTTCTTTACCCTGAGAGACTGTGGCAGCAGCTGCCTCATCACTTTCTGTAGCCATGGACCTGGATTGGGGATAAGAAGCAAATGGTGTCAGGGGAGATCAGGTGTCCTGTCACTGTCACAGGGGCTCTGTGTGCTCTTGGGTGTGATGCAGAGCTCAGTGAGACCCTGGGAATCAGCAAAGTGCTGTGAGGGTCAGGGTTTTCCCATTGTCATCAGTGCCATTGGGTTATTTGGTACCTGCACCATCAGCTGTGCTCATCTTTGGAGGAAAATGGGAAAGAGTGAGCTCTGCGTGTTAGTGGAAGGAAACCAGGCAGCTCAATCCCAAAGGTGAAGTGTGTGTTCATAGTAACACCGGTTTTTACATCTCCCCAGCACTGTTCAGCAGCAGCTGCACTGAATTATGGCTGTGGCACCGCTGTTTCTTTTTGGAACAGAGAGGAGTGAGGTGCAGCTTTGGAATTTAAGCATAAGACAGAGCAGAAGGCATTTTTCCACTCCACTCTTGGCTTCAACAGTGGTCAAATTCCACAGCAACTTCAAGAGCCTCTCCTGATGTGGGTGCCAGCTGTGCCCAACATCTGGGCTCCCCTGGGTGTGAGGCTGGTGCTGGCTGTGCAAAGTTGCTTTTGCAGGGAGCAGTCCCAGGTGTGTGTGGGGAGCAGTGCTGTGCCTCAAGCCAGTGCTGCGTTCCAGACCCATGGAATTGTGCAGAAAACAGTGAGGATAAAAGACAGACAATATCCTAGAATTGTATGGTTCTGTGAGTGTCTTGTCTTTCACAGCGTATTTTAGTTTTTAGGCTGCAGCACCTTTCTGCTTGAGCACCAGTCCCTGCTGTACTTAGAGAGCTCACTCATGCTGCCCTGCCAAGCAATCTCTCTTCTCAAAAAGCTGAACAGCCAAAGTGTTTCAGAGTCAGTGCACAGTTTCCACTAAACCTGCTGGAGCTCGAGTGCCTGCTCTGAAACAGCAGCTTCCCCTTTTTGTGTGCTGTCAGTGGGCAGAGGTCGGGGGGGATGTGGGTGCATGGCTGCAGACCTGGTGGTGGAAGGGGCATCCCAAAGCATTCTCAGGAGTGCTGGGTGAGTTATTGCAGAGACGTGCAGGGTACGAGGCTGGCACTGCCTGTGATTTGCGATGTGTGACAGCAGCGCTGTGAGCTGGATCCCACAGTTTGCCATACTCTGTTATCAGAGCTGCTCAAATGTTTTCCATTAACTAATCCTTAACCCTTTGCAGATACAGACCAACTGCACTGGAACCAAGAGCCAGATCAGAAATAAATTCTTCATTTTTTTTTCCTTCGGAGGATTTTTGCAATCACTGTTTCCCCACACCACTAAATCCACATGAAAATAATTTAGAAAGAAGCAACAACCAACAACCAACAACCCTCTCCTCTCCCACAGGTGATATTTTAGAAGGACAGAATATCTGTGGAACAAAGTGATTTAAAAACCTCTAGGAGAGGGTCAGAATCCAAAATCAGAGGTGGCTTAAAAACAAAGGAAATTTGGAGCAGGCCAGACACACCTAGGCAGGTGTGCTGATGGGTATAGAGACCTTCCTTAAGCAACTGTTAAAGATTCCCTGAAAGAGTACTTGGATATAAGATTTTCGAGTTCTTGTCCGAGTGTTTTACCATCCTTAGGATAAAACTGTCTTTTTTTGCAGCTGATCTGAATCTTCCATGCTGCAAATTATTTTTAGCTGGGCATTTTTGAGAGAGCGGGTTTGATTTGATCTTCTCTGTTAGCTCACAGGCTCATGGAAGCTATGATTCCCCATTGCTGTCTCGTGCCATCTGCTTTAGCCTCATGGCCCTCTCCCCTTCCTCAGGGCTGTGTCCTGGGAATTCCAAAGCTGGATGTAGTATCCACACTTGAGCTCCCAAATGCTGAATGGAGGTGCAGAACCACTTCCTCCAACCTGCTGCTTACACTCTCTCTGTTGTGGCCCGGTACAAAGCTGAATTTTGTCCCTGGAAGGGCGCATTGAGGGAGGCTTAGCTGCAATGTAATAAATATTCCTCTCTCCCTCTGGCAGGCAGATCTGCAAAATGTCCCTGACTGACCTCCTGTGAGTCTATATAAGCACCAGGGCCACATAAGGACTTGAGCAATCCTGTATAGCTTCTATTTTTTTGTGCGGTTCCATGTTGCATCCAGGCTCTGATTGACCCTGTCATCAAAGCCTGGCTTTAAGTGTTTGTAAGCTCACCAAAGCAAAACCAGCAGCAAAAGTAAAAACTTGTCTGTTCCTTGAAATCCTGAATTCTGGAATTTCTGTGCCAGGATCTTTTCTTCCCTGAACACTGGTTCGGGTCTCTGGGAAATGCAAAGATCTGGGAGAAGTCTCAAGGGAAACAGCGTCCTTCATATGTAGTCTTATTTCACTGATCTTGGAATTCTGGCTGTTCTTGATCACTGACTACTCACTCTGGTTGCAAATGAATAAATAAACAAACAGGAATGCAGCTGGAGCAAGGACTGAGCAGACTGGAAACTCCAAAGGACCCGCACATTGATAACTGATTGACAAATACATTATTTGTGTTGCCCGGGAGGAGGGAGAGCTGAAATTCTAGGGGGAAAAGGAGAATCTGTGGAGGCTGACAAAGTGACAAAGTCCTGAATCTACAGCTGCTGAGCACCAGTGAGACTCCATTGATAAGCATTTTGCTCCATGTTTAGGAAAACCCTTTTTGGGCTGTCCTAAGGCCATCCATGTCATTCCTCCTGCTTCTGCCCAGCTGCTCTGTCCTAATTCTGTGTCTGGGGTACACAAGGCTTGCTTTGCTCTTTGGCCTCAGCCTTGTGGGCGCTTCAGAGCTTCCAGCTGTGCTCTGCTACCACATCTGGTGGCACTGGGAATGGAAAACCACCACCAGTGCTACAGAGCCCACGCTGGGGTCACCCTGTGACCTTGAATCACCTGTGCCAGCAGCAGGGCGAGGTTCTGCGTGTGTGTGAGCCAGCCAGGTGCTCCCAGCCCAGGCCCTGAACTTTTGCACCGTGCTAAGGGGAAGGTGGATAATTTGGGGGTGGTGGGAAGCCTGAGAATACAGCAGCATTCCTGTGTCCAGACTAGGTGGGGCAGCGACAAGGGGATATTAACTCTCCTTAGCAGTCAGTATCTGAAACTTCCTTGTATTGTTTGTCCAATGCTAAGAGCTTCCCCCCAACACTAAAAATAACTTTTTGTTTGTAAGTTCACTTTGCATTCACGTTTCCTCTCTTGGTTTTCTCAAGAGGTTCCTTGATATCTTTAAATTTGCTTGACCAACAGGAACAAAAGGCAGCAAAAGTCTCCCTGTGTTAAGATGGGGAGGTTTTCACCTCAGAAAGAGAGAGGGGGAGGCAGCTTTTAATATCTTCTTATATTTAGTGCAGGTTTGACGGGTCAGAGAAAACACCATGTTCAGTCTTTATTCCGTTTGCCCAGTGAGAGCAGAAAGGGAATGCATTGTCCTCCTGGGATCGCAGGGAATAGTTGGCAGTGATACCACAGAGTGAAAAAATGCTCTTCTCAAAAATACTCGAGCAACCACCAAGCAACAGCAATCGCAGGGACTCTCAGCTCTACCCTTGGCAGCTGTTATCTGGACCAGATGTTGTTCTAAGCAAAAGGGAGATGCTGTTTTCTGGAACAGAGGGATATATATAATTTTCTGACATTATTGCTCGATTGATTTCTTTTTAAAATAACGCCTTGTAGAATGTTAATAAATAGCTGTTTATTTTGACAGCGGTGTCAAGAGCATGGTAATGTGTTATTGTTTGGACTATGGACACTTAAGATGTATAAAGGGAGTTTGTGTTGCTGGTTCCAGGGAAGCAGAAGGGTTTTGCTCATGGTGGACCCAGTCCAGAGAATGTGCTTTACATATGGGTGTTTATATCTTGCTTCGTCTGTAAGAGTTCATTTGCCTGATGAAAGATTGTTTGCTAGCACTCTAGGAGCTGGCAGGGAGGTATTTATACCATTGTCAACTCTGATAAAAGTTTCAGATGTTACTAAAGCTCTTGGATTATATCGGGGGGGGGGAATAATTAATTAAATCTGAATTTCTTCTTAATTTGTTAGTATTCAAGAGTGATCTGGCCTGCAGGCCTTGGGATCTGGAATGATCTACTTGTTCTCTGTTGCAGGGAACCTGACTGGAAGCCAGGCAGCTCTGTCTGATCACAGCAGTGTGGAGCTGCCTGCGGCACTGGAAACCAGGCAGCGCACGGGGTAAGGCAGCTCAGGCTGTGGTTGCTGTTGATGTGCAGCAGTTTAGATGTGTCTGAAACCTCACCCTGCCTGCAGGCACATCCCAAAACTCAAATCCTGGGTGTGAGTGTAAAACCACAGGGCTAGAAAAGTCTCCTAAAGAGTCACCTCCTCCCCTTGTTGTCTCAGACGTGGAGCAAAAAGCAGCTGGTGATGGAGACTCTGAGGCAGCCCTGTCCTGTCCCCAGTGCCTGGAAAGTGTCCCCCACGGCACAGGCACAGCCTTTCTGGCTTCAGTTTGCTTCCTGAAAGTGCAGTGGATGTGGTGCTGCTGCAGCATGAACACTCAGCCCTTCTGGAAATACTGCAGAGTATTTGCAATATTTGCTCTCCTGAGTGCCTTCAGGGAGTGAATACTGCAGCACAACCACTGCTGGGCTATTTCAGCATCTATAACCCACATGGCAAGGGAAAACAGATCTATGAAACAGAGCCCTTTATTCGCACAAAAAGAAGCCCTGGAGACATGTGAACATCAGTTCTTTGGAGAAGGAGCATATTCTCAAATCAACACCTGTGCTGGAGCAAGTACCCAGTGTGTGGCTGAAGCATCTCCAGCTCTCTGAGGATGAGCCCCAAAGACACCACGAGCTGCAGCAGCAGGAAAAGCCACAGTCCTTTGCCTTTGTGACATGTTATGCATTGAAACAATCCTTCCTCTGGAAAGGTCATGGCACTGAGTCGTGCAACAAGCTTTATCAACAAGTAGGCATATTATGTATGAAATGTAGGCTCTCATACGTGCGAGAGTGTTCCCTGAGACAGCATCTGAATTTATGTGCTGCTGGTAATAGGTGGATACATTTTCCACCAGGAAGAAGTATAATAAAATCAGATTGCGACTGAAACGAAATGCTAAATTGAATCGTAAAATTCAAATAAAAATGAAGTGCTGGTGGACTCCCATCTAAATCAGATTCAATTAAAGAAACTGTTGAGGTCAAAATTACTCTTGATACAATTGTGAAGGACAGCCCAATAACGAGTCAACATTTGAATGAATTACTGTCCTCGAATCCCCTTGAATTCACACAAAGGAATGGCCTTTTCAGCTATTTCTGAATTATTCTGCCTGTCTGTCTGCACAGACCCAGGTTATTTTGTGCTGTTTGTGCCTGGTGCAAGGCTGTGTCCAGGGAGGGTGTACAGCAGTGCCTGATGAAGTCCCTTGAGCCCCTCCAGGTTTGGGTGCTCTGCTCACTTCCAGGACAACGTTCCACACAGCAGAGTGGGTTTTTTTGATAATTTTTTTCTCCAGATAATAATGACAAAAGAGCTTGCTGAGAGCAAATGATCTTTAGTCCATCTGGCACGTGCAGCTTAGGGATGTGTGACTCTGTACTGGGTGCTGTTACCTCCGAACGTGTTTTTGCCTGGGCTCCCACCAGTGTCTTGAGATGAGTGATCTCTGAACACTGCCTTAATGAATTACTGTTTCAAAACATAGTTTTTATTCAGGTGGGAGTCTTTTCCAGGATTTTTTAATTTGTGTTGTCTTTTGGCATTTTCTTGCAGCTGTAATTATGTAAAATGTTTGGTAAGTAATTTTCTGGCTAGGGTTTTGTAATCAGAAAATGTTAATCTAAGATAACCTGTCTGTGTTTGTATGTACAAGGGCCAGTTCAGTAAATCTCCCAGTCCTGAAAACATTTCCAAGTGGTTTCAAATATGGAAAGCATGAGATCTGGCTTTTTTTTTTTACAGTTTTATCTTGCTTTGCTGTTGCCTGTAACATTAAAAACAGAATGAACATTTCAGCTGATCCACACCATTTCCCCTCCTGAGATGATCCCTTTGCAAGGATTTTGGAGCTCTGGTTTTCCATTCCATCTCAGGGCAGTAAAGCACTCCCCTGGCTCTGGTCTTGTGTGAGTAGGAAGATTTACTGGAGCTTTCTGACAACTCAATCTGAATTCCAGTTAGGTGGAAGAAATCCTCACTGCGGGGACATCTCAGCTGGCTACAGTGCCATTTACCACTGTGTTTTTAATGCATTTCTGGTTGTCAGAACAGTCACACAGTTCTGCAGACTTTCAGACACTCCTTGATCCCAGAACGGAGCGGTGGCCCCTCTTTCCAGTACAAAACCCACCCTTTTCCTTTAACCTCTTTAGTCACGAAGACTAAAACTGGTTTTGATGGACCAAATCTGTTGGGAGGCCATGGGAGCAGAACCAGGAAGAAATAAAAAAGGTAAAATGTGATGTACTGGGATATCCTGGCTTTACCTGTCCCGTGAGATCTTCAAACACTGCTTAGTTACCAGAGGACAGAAACAGATATATAGTAAACAGCAGAGCCCTTGCAAATAACTGGAGTTTGGGTGCACAGGGTTAGAAGGGAAATGAAAGGAGGGGGGAGAAGAAACCCTATATGAGAAAGATTTTGCTAACCTAGACATGTTTGAATTAAGCCAAACATTTCCTCGTAGCCAGGTGTTTTCCAGAGAGCCACAACTCCTATGTGCGCCTGAGTGACAAATGCCAGCTGAAGTGATTGTTTCCTGTGAGGAAACGGTTTGGTTTCTGTAAAGGCCTGGGCATATTCTGCCCTGCTCTGAGTGCCAGCACATGCTGACGATTAAAGCAGTGGGTGACACACAGCCTTTCTGGGCAGAAATCCTTCCCTGATCCTCGGAGCCCACGGGCTCTCCCAGGGGAGCGCACAGCCTGACACAGTCAGCAGCTCCTGGTGCACGTTCAGGCTCAACCAAGAGGAAAAACATCACATCTTTAAAGGGAATTCAGCACTGGGGGCTTTGTGGGTTGCATCTGCACCCTGCTGGAGCTGGTGGCCACGAGGTCAAACAATTCTGCGTGTGCTGGTGTGGAGGGGAAGGACGGCGCCGTGCTATCCAGCAGGGATAATCACCCGGGTCATACGGACCATCCCCGGGAAGAAAGATGAACTTGCATTTTTCTCCAGTGATGATGGTGATGTCATGATATGGTAAACAAAGTATTTCATCTTTTCTCCTTTTCTTCGCTCAGTTCCAGGAGCTATGCAGGGTTTTCTGCCAGAAAGCTGACTTTTCTCCTGGCTGAAGCTCGAGGGCCCATCAGTGCTGAAACATCGCTGGAATGTTCTGTCCTGCAGACACAGGGGAACAGAAACCTCTCTGGAGGGGGAAACACTAGCCTTAGAGCTACAGGCTTTGTTTCTGTACCTGTCACAGTTATTTATTATTTCAGGCAACCTCTGAATTTATATAGTGCTCCTGAAAAGTGGTGCTGAGCCCTGAACAAGTAGATGAATGGACTCTCAGCACCTCAGTGTTCATTTTGGCCAGAAAGTGGAAAGCACTGTGATGGAACAGAAGGTACAGCATCTGAAATTACTGGGTCATGTAGCAACAGCCAGTGATGCTTTTATTTCCCACTGGTACAGGCTTGAAAGCAGCTGGTTTGGGGGCTGAATAAAAGAGCAGTTTGTTTGCAATTAGTTGTTGTTGACTTTGCTGAAACATGGCTCATCCAAACAAAACTGTGTGGAGCGTGTGTGTGTGCGCACAGCGCTCGTACATGTGTGCACACACGCTCTCTCTCACACACACACATTCTGGCACCAGGCCAGTCTGAAATACAATCTCAGTTTGGTGCATTATTGTTGCTTTCTGAGTATCCTGCTTGCTTTGGGTACCAACACGCTTCTCTCTGCTGTCACTGCCTGTCCCTCACGAAAGCTGTGTTCCCAGAGTATTTTTCCCACCAGGAGCAGACGTCAAAGGAGCTGGGATGAGGTCCAGCCTGGTGCCCTCTGCTCCTGTTGCTTACCCTGTCCTGGCAGTGCTCTCTCCTTCTCTTTGCTCTCCTCTTGCTGCCGATGGTTCGGGATAAAGTGACTCAGCAGAGAATGGCAGAGAGCAAGGTGACTCAGACACATCTGTCAGCACTCAGAAAAGGGCTCAGACTTCTTGGAACCTTCTTTTAGTGTCTCTGAGGATGCCTAATATGGCCTTGAATCTATTTTTTGCTTTTATGCGAAATGTGGGTGGCATCAGGTTCTGTGAGGCTGGAGGTGCATTGGTAGAGTCAGTCTTGGGACAGAGGTGTGAATGGAGAAGGGATGTGAAGAAACTTCTGCTCTGCAGGGCTGTGGAGGTCTCAAGAACACATAAAACATTCCCAGTATTGTCCATCCCATCTGGAGAGGCAGGCTTTCTGTCCTCCCAGCAGTTCCCAGTTACAAGGGCCATTTGTAGGTGGGGGATCAGGCACAGAAAATTTGGTGCTTCTTGTGGGTTTTGGGGTGCATGAGGAAGCCAGGGGTTCCTGAGGGATGAATTCCAAATCTGTGCACATTTCCTCACTGTGTTTGCTGGCAGCTGCGGAGGTGCTGCTCTCCATCAGGGAGGTGTGAGAATACCAGAAACCAGCTCCTCTTCTGAGTCAGGCAACTGTGAGGTGGGAAATCTTGTTTTCATAAAAATTCTCTGAAACTGGCTCTTGACAAGTGCACTTTGGCCAAGAAAACTACATCTACTCACACATCTTCACATCTTCTTCTTCTGACTGTGGAATAGGCCTGTTAAAGATGGGGTTTTGGTCAAAGCCTCTGTGTGTGCTTGGAGTGGAGAAACTGAACCTGTTTACATCTCAGTTTTTCATGTTATATAGCTGCAAAGCAGCAAAAAGAAATATTTTTCTCCGTCATTCATATATAACAATGCTAAATCGTCCTTGGGTACCTTCTCAGTTTTGTGCTGGGTCAGTGGCTGGATTTTTGCTCTCAAATTCAGACCTGCTCAAAGGACATAGCTTGGAGAGAAAACGTTAATTTGCAGGGAAAGATGGTTTGTCCTAGATTTTCCAGAAAACTCTGATAGTCAGCACAGACTCAACCCTCTCCCCTCATCAGCTTGAGACAAATGTCACACAAATCTACAGGGCCTGCTCAGCCAAAGAGCAACAGCCTCTTGTATAACAGAAAAAGCTGTGTGGCCAAGAAAGGAGACTTGTTTTTTGGGAATAATGTCATATTAAAGTAATCCTTCCCTTTCGATAATTTTTAATTATATAACAGAAAACTAAAGTTGAAAAGTCAAGGGGAATGAGAAAAACCTCTCGAGGATTATTTTGAGTGGGCTGGGCCTTTCAAATTCAAGCTGAAGCCTGGCCAGGATGGGGAGTCTGAAAAACTCAGATTTGAAAAAAAACCCTGGAATTTATTAATCAAAGGCCCCTCCCCACGCCTTTTTTTTTTTTCCAGGAAAAACACAGTTAAAAACATGAAGCTGTAGTGAATAGGAACGTCGAAGTCAGCCAAAAACATGAAATGAACCCTGTGATGCTATTTGAAATATGTCGGTGGCATGCATAGAACTATTTACCTTTCTACTCCAGTGAGTTTATAAAACAATTAAGAGGTGTGCTGGAAGTCATGAGATGAAACATGGGCAATAGACAAAAAGGTTGAAATTGTTTTGAAAAAAAGAAAAAAGAAAAAAAAAGAAATAAAAAAGGTAAGATATGTAAGGAAAGGAATAGGTCCCTGTTGAAAACTGATGGAAGCTCCATCACTTGGATCATTTGAAACTGGGCTGCACACTCCACTGAAATATATGCTAAGGGAAACAGCTGTAGGTTTGTTCCCCCAGGGAGGGGCAAGACGACCTAATATATCTTCTTAATTTCATTTCTAATTTCTATGCTTCAAATCATGTAGACAAACCTTGAAATATAACCTACAGCCTACTAATTCCTTCCTTTCTTCCTGTCTAGAGAGAGATGTTGAGTTGAAGGCAATTGCCCAAGATTTTTGACTATTATTTTTAGCCTGGTTTCCTAAGGAAATGAAGCTTATGTGAACAGAGTGTCACCGTGTCTGCCTGCCAGTCCCTTCTTTTTTTTTTCCTCTTCCCCCAGGAAGTTCCCAGGAAAATTGCAACAAAACTTAGGATAGGACTGGGGACTAAAAAGGTATTTCAGTTCTTCAAGATTTAAGGGTAGAGAAAGCTGTAGCGGGAAGGAAGTGATGTGTCACATCATTAGACAGAGACTGCTTTGAATTAACCTGGGTTTAACACGCAAAAATCCTCAGTGAGTCCCAGGAAACTGTTGGTCTTCTGTCAAGGCAGGTCCATGGATGAACTGAGATGTTGGTGGAGGTGGGGCTGTGCTGGGACCATTTTTCTGGAGCAGCAGCTTCTTGCTGGTCGCAGTTGCGTGGCTTCCTCTGCTGTGCTAAAGCTTTCCTGTCCTTTTTATGGTCTCTCTGGGAGTGCTGGGGTGAACCACTGGCAATGAGGCTCTGCCTGATGGCCTTCAGGCCAGGAATCAAACCTTCTCGATTCTCCCAGGAGGGCTTTTTCCCCTAACTCCTCCTTTGAAGTCCCCTCACCCCAGGCTCGAGGAAGCTGATGTCATCAGAGGATGGGAGGCCGTGGCTCCTCTCGGGCAGTTCCCACCTTTGGAGGAAGGAAATTCCTCGGGGCAGTGCTGTTTATCTGTTGTCCCCCAGAGAGCTGGGCTGAGAAACGATGTGGCTTTCTAAAAGCTGTGGATTTTAGATTCCCCCCTTGCTGTGCTTTCATTGTGCAGGTGGCTGCTGGGGGACCGCTCGCTGGTGGCGCTGGCAGAGCGCTGGGGCCTGGCGTCTTTAATTACTTTTACACCTTGCTCGTGGAATTCGCTCTGCAGAAACACAAAGCCTCATGCAAGCCCATTTCTCTGGGTTGATTGAGGAAGAAAAGCCCAGCAAACGACCTCCCTGAGGATTAGTGAGGGCAACGAGCCAATGCAGCTCTGCGAGAAGGAAAAGGTGGGACTTGCTGCTTCAGAGGATGCAAAGGAAGGGGCCCTGGCCACAGGCTGGAAGCTCTGTTACAGAGCTCTGAATTTGCCCGTGTGTGGTAGAGGAGATCAATGGAGAATCAGAGCAGGAAGGATGGAGAGGTTCTGACACAAGCCTGAAGAAAAAGGCAGGGCAGGGGAGTGCAGCTTGCCCCGACAGGTGCCCATGTGTAGTGAGGGGTGGCACACACTTGGCGCGGGGTTGTTCAGGTAAACCTTCCATGTGAGGCAGATCTGGCTCTGCTCAGTGTTGCAGTCAGCCAGCCTGTGTGAGCACTTCAGGCCCACATGAGGCAAATATTAGGCTCAGCAGCACTGGAAGGGAAAGGTGGATTGCCTAAATTATACCTGGCCTGCAGCCTCCAGGTAAACCCAGGGAGATTGGTTTTTTAGGTTAAAATAAACACTTTCTGCCATCACATCCTCAGAGTGTGGTGTAGCTACAACCTTGGGTACCCATCTCACAGCCTGCTGGGCCCACAACAGGCAGCCCCAAAATCCTTGAGATCCAACCATAAACTCCCATGAAGCAGAAACCTGCCGTGGATGTGGGCAGCAGGTCATGCCAGAATCCCAGGAATGGCTGCATGTCTGACTGGGGATCATCTCTGACAAGAAATTCACTTTGCAGCCAAGGGGATTTGTGTCAGGCAGGAACGTGCTTTTGGATGGGCTCAGAACAGCCAGAGCTCTGCCTACACCACACAGCGTCTTGGCCTCCTTTTAGATACTGAATATTCTGATCCTTCTTGTAGCTTTCCTTTATCCCAGGTAAAGACTTCAGGGAATTCGGTGTGAGGTCTCTCCTCTCCAGCAGGAGGAATGTGCTGACACACAGATATCACTGACTGGCAGCCTACTCTGGAAACACAGTTGTTCAAGCCAAGAGGTTTCTTTTGCTGGTGTAGTTTATCAGAGCTACCCAAACAAAGTTAACTATACCAGGAAGAAAAAAATAAACCCCTCCTTTTGTAGTGCTGCATCCACATCAGGGGCTTTTTGTTGGCACAGCTCTCTCTCTTGTAGGGATGATGTATTTGTTTTATCACACTCCTAGCTGGCATAATTAAGCTTACAAAACTTCCTTGTGCAGACGAGTCCTAGCAGAAAAAGACTCAGCTTGTTTCAAGAGCACTTCTATGCACCAGAGAGAATTGCTGCTGTCTTGAATAGTGCAGTTACTGTGTTTTTCACTGTGATAGATTTCGCACAGCACAGAGAAAAAAACAAGCCTAAAATCTCTGCTTTGTCCAGTTATTTTTGTTAGTCCATTATACCTTGAGTGTGACTGTAGAACTTGCTCACAAATTGTCACAGCACAGAGATTTGGTGATATTTACTTGCAGTTATTCAGGTGGATGAAGAAGTGTGGAAAGCACATAACAATCTGGTGATTGTGCTTGTTTCAGCCTGTTGATTGGATATGCCATGTAAAAAAATCTGGAGCAATTTGTTGTTCTGCAGAGCTTTGAATCAATGTGTTTAAATTATGTGCTGAGGGAGTTGTACAAATGGGGGTTTTTAGTCCTTTAGCTGAAAACAGCAGTGGCTGGTGAAGATGTGTGATCTGGAAGAATATCCACACCTGGGATGGGTTTGTTTGGGAAATGAGGTTGTCACTCTGTGTACAGGGCAGAAAGTACCACAGGAGAATGCCGTCAGTGAAGACAAGCAGACATGATACTTGGGGACAAGCCAGCTTGTAAGCTGCAGAGTTCTGGTCTGTGGGTAAAGAGAATGTCCTGGAACCTTCTGCACTTCGTGGACATCCTGAGTTGCATGTCCCTTATCCAGCTGCATGACTTGAGAGGGGTTTTTCTGGCTGGTTTCCAACCAGAGTGCTCCAACCACCTCACAGGATGTCCCAGGTTGTCCTTCCCATCCCTCCATTCCTTCTTTTCTTTCGTGAGCCCCAGCAGCCCCTTGAAGGCCACCAGGCAGGGCTCTGAGAACCACCACAGGCATTCCGTGGTGAGCAGCATCAAGCCTAAAAGATACTGCCTGGCTTTGAAACTGAGTGGTCAGCCTCTGTATGCTGAGACAGAGTTATTTAGATAACGTGCTACTGGATAAAAAAAAGTTTATCTCCCCCTTTGCAGACAGTTTCAGACTCACTAAATTATGCTCAGTGTGGGTATTTAGGCTCAGTTCTGCAACGCAGCATTGCACCCTGAGGAATGGTGCCTCCCTGTTTGTTGTGATATTAATCTTGGAAGCAAAACAAAATCCCCGACAAAGGATCAATTTAGTGCATCTCCTTTGTCTTGGCAGAAGACAAATTGGAGCTGCAACATCTGTTTTTCTGAAGGGATAGTACTTTTCCACTCTTGGTTTTCTCTGGCAGCCTGAAAGGCTGAAGTCAAGTACTTGTCAGTGGTACCTCTGACACTGAGCAGGATAATGGGACTTAGAGATGGGCTTAATATTTCAAAGCACAGGGCAGATTTTAATTATCTTTGCCATTATTGCCCTTGGCCCACCAACGAGTGTGGGTAAGCCATGGGGAGAAATACCGAATCAGGCAAACACTTACATTTAGCAGAAAAAAGAATTTTTAGAAGGGGTGGCTGAAAGAAGAATCCCAAAAAATTCGAATGGGAAATGAAACTTGAATGCTCAGTAGGGATGGGAATTAATCACGAGGGGGAAAATACCAAGGGAAGTGCTGGCTTTTCTCCATCTCTTGATGTTTCAGATGAAGATAAGTTGTTCTTCTGTAAGAGATGGAGAGATATATATTGGTCAAACATAGGCAATTGGCCTTGATTCAGGCACAACTGAGAGAAATTAAAGGTTTTTTTGATATAGAGAAGCCAGACCAGACTCTTCTTTGTAGAGCTTTAAGCTCCATAAATCCACGATGTTAACTGTTCTCCCTACTTTATCTCAGGAAAAACCCAAACTGGCAGGTGATACAAGTTGCCCAAGGCCATATAAGAAATTAATGGCAGCATCAGGAATATAACTCAACTTTTCCTGGCTTTCTGCCTGGTTTTCTACTTGTGCAGCCTTGTGAGATGCTGATGCTGCAGGAGAGAGGCTGAAGCTCTCTCTGCCTGCTCCTTGTCACAGCAGCCACTGCCAGGCTCCTGCTGAGGCAGCCTGCACTCCTTCCTTGGTGCTGCCACTGTATCCCAGCACCCGAACAGGAGCTCTCCACAGGAATTTGGGCACTGCGCATGCTTTTGCTGTCCTGTCTCCAAAGGCTGGACCAGGGCCCTCAGGCTCTTCATGCTGGGCACTACAGTCAGACTTTCTCCTTCCTGAGGCGTTGCTGCCCAGCATCCTTGGGACACTCCTGTGTTTGCCTTCAGGAATTTCAGGAACAGGCAGAGCTCAGAGTCAGGATGAGGCGCTGCTGCTGGAGACAGTGAAAGGGTCAAGGAGGGTCTCCCCATGCAGGTTCAGATGTGGCCAAACTGAAGCCATGATGCAAAATAGCAAAACGAGGCTGAGAGAGGAACTGCTAAGAGCTCTGACCTCGTGTCAACAATTTGGTTGAGAATATCCTTGAACACACATCCTGCTGAACCCTGTTAAACACTCTCCATGCTGCTCGTGGGCTAAGGGCTTGGCTGAACCCAGGCTTGCGTAAATGGAGGCTTATGCATCATCAGAGGTATTATTTTTGAAGTCACCTATAATAGAGGAGATAAGATCAACTATTTCCTCAGTACGTCTAGAAATATAAATTTTTTTTCTGAGAGAAATAAAACTCCAAACACAAGGAAAAAGTCCAACAGGAAACTGTACCAGGAAATTGGACAGACAGAATATTTTTGTGCTTGTGAGCTGATTTGAGCCTTTAATAGCAATTTGCCAGTCTGCATGTGTCTTGGTGCTGTCAGGCCTGGTGTGGTGATGCTGCTGCCAGGAATGCGAATATTTGGGTCAAGAGGGGAGGACTGGTTGCCCTCAGAGAGCAGCACAAAGTTGAGCTGTGCCCAAGGGTTGCCCCTGTTTGGCCTGCAGTTCAGGATGGCCGTGGAATTCAGCCGCTGTGCTGGCTGGGAAGTGGCTGCCATGTTTTAATCAGGTGGAAACATTGCAGCAGTAAGGGATGTGAATGTTGGCTGTGGATTGCAGTGGGATATCTGATATGCAGCCAGCACAACAAACGTTTAACTCTCTTTATGCGACCTAAAAGCTCATGGGTACAAGCTCAGGTCTTCTTACGGAAGTTATTCATGTACAGCTCAGAGCAGGCCTTACCTTAATGTATTACCTTTGGATTTTTTAGTTGAAAGCCATTTCAGATGTTATCACTTGGATTTCATCTCCTGTGTTGTGCTGGGACTGTGTTCCTACAAAGAAGGCAGCTTTTCTGTCCTGCTGGGGTTCGAGCCAATCCCAAAGCCAAACAGGAATTTATGTCTTTTTAAAAGGGTTCTATCAAGTCATGAACCTTTGAATAGGGTCCTTCAAAGGTTTCTTTCAAGCCCTTTCTTTGAAATGCAATTACCCCATTCCCTTTTTCCTTGAAGTTTCTATTCCAATGTACCTCTAATCTTCAGCAGCTGATAAAAGCAATCCCAGGAGGATTGCTGGAGGGGGTCTCCCGTCACACAGGCACCTGTGGGAGCAGCAGGTGTGACAGCCCAGAGTCACAACCTGGAGCTGGAAAGTCCTCATCTGTCCCCTTGCACGAGGGGAAGGTAAAGGCTTGCAGCTCTAAAATGGGTGAGCAGGCTCCTGGTGCTCTCTCCTGCTCACTCACCAACATTATCTGCCTCAAAACGTTCAAGTTCCTTGTGGGGTCTCACAGATCATGACATTTTTGTACAAGATTGTTGGAAATTTTCTTGGTTTTTATAGGATATGTTCCGTGGGGAAGGAGATCTCCTTCCTGGGTGATGGGGAAGGCGAGGAGAGGTGTCAGGGAAAAGTGTGTGGTGGTGGAGGGGCTCGGCATTGCAGCCTGGGCAGGAGGGAGGACAGAGGGAGGACGAGCCTGCTTCAACACCATCCTGTCCCTTCACTAAATCCTGCCTAACCCCTTACCTCGCTGCTCAGAGGAACTGTCCCTGTGGACGTGGAGGATTGCAGATTCTCTGGGTTAATCCTGCAGATCCGTGGAGATGTGTCTCCATGGCACCGCTGAGCTGCGGCGTCCCAGACGGGAAGAGGGCAGCATATCCTCACAGGTCAGGAAATGCTGTCTTGGGCTGGGAGCTGCAAAATAAAACTGCACAAAGAAGCTATTGAAGGCCCCTGTTTCTCAGTGCTTTCAGAGAAAAAGCGACAGCTTTCTGTAAGTCAGTTATTCAGCAAGAGGGTGGTCGGGCTTTTTTTTTTTTTAAGCTTTTTTAATTTAAAAATCAGGCAGTGAGGTACTCCCTGAAACTTCTGCAATAAAAATGGGGAGCTGGTTTCTGTGGTGTGCTGTGCTCTCTCTGCAGCCTCTGTGAAGTCATTTGTCAAGCCGTTTGTCTTCTCCCTCCCATCCCTACACGTGGTAACAAACCAGGCTGGAAGGGTAAGATATAAAATTCTTCTATAAAATAATTACCAGACCCAACGCTGCAGCATGGATGTGGTGAAATTCCAGCAGACACTGAGGGAGGAAGGTGACATGGCTATGAACCTACCTGGCCACATGGTAGGAATGGAACTGTAGAAATTTGTGGCTACCCAGGGTCCACAGCACATGGATCCAAAAACTTAAATGCTGGGCAATTTGTTTCTTGGCAGCACCTTGCAAAAAGGAGGGACAGGGACTGGTTGGTGCCATGCTGCAGTGGCTGCAGCATCCCTGTCTCTGCTGCCATCAGCTCTTTGGGACACAGCACTCTCAGCCACAGCAGTGATATATTCTGAGTTAACCCCCAACCCTTCTGATGGAATTTCCTGGCTCAAATTCTCCATATCTCACTGATGTGAGGTGGGTGAGGCCTCCGAAAGAGCCCAAAGAGAAATGTCAGAAACCCCCAGGATCGATCCAGGGAGGGCATGAGAGGGCAGGGAGCTCTAAAATGAGAACTCAAAGAGCTGTTGCCTTTCCAAGGGCAAAACTACTCATTCAAGCAGTAAATTAATGGACCAGATAGAAGAGATTGTCTATCAGCGCTGACAGTGAAGTATAAATGGAAACGTAAGTGGCATCAGCTGGGCAAGGGCCAACTTTCAAATCTAGACCTGCAATCTCACAACTTTTTAGGTTCAAGAAAAAATGCTTTACTCCAGAAAATAAACAAACACTGCTTCATCTAGGTGGACGCTGTTCACTTCATGTGCAAGGAAAAATCGGATTTTGCTGCAACAGGAAACAGAAAATGCCCTCTGATTATGGATTTACTTATAGAAATCATGTGAGCAGTGGTGCTTTTCCTTGTGGCCCAGATAACAGCCCTTGGAGGTGGCCACACGATCAGGAATGCTGAGAAAGAGGAGCAGGCATTGCTTGAGAGGGAGGTATGGGGGTCTCTGCAGCCAGCCCTGCCTCATCCTTCAAAGGGACCTGTCTTACTTCAGGGAGCAGGGTGCTGGAATCACTCTTCTGAAATCTAAAAATTAAAAATTAATGCAAAATTAAAGTAAAAATGACAGAGAGGTCATGTGTCATTTTAATGCTGATGCTGTGCCTGTAAGTTGGATTTCCATTTGTTGATGGTTTACAAGCTAAACTTATTGTTTTTGTATTTTTCTAAAATCAGGATTTGCCAAACTGCTTGAAAAATGGCAGGAACTTTTCTGATCTCGATTGTTTCTCTGTGAATCCACTGCTTGTTTGCTTGTTGAGCATCTGGGGACAAAAGAAAAGGAGTGTGGGGAAGTTACACTTCCCATTCTTGGGTGCCACTGAAGCTTGAAATGAATTGTATTATTTGATGATAAAATACCTTATTATCCTTTCCCCATCCCAAGCCACACTTCCACAGCTCGTGGTGGAATAACCAGACATGTCATGGGCCAAATAGGGGTCAAAGCATTACCTTTTCTTTCAAACAGCACTGCTCCGACCCTGTTGTGTTCAGTGTTTTCATTTATTGCTCTGGAAGCTGAAACACATTCCAGATGTGATTTGCCAGGGCTCCCCCAAGGTCACAGCCGAGTCGAGGTGCTCTGGTTGGCCTGTGGTGACCCCGAGGTGTCCAAGGGTGGGGGGCTGTCACTACAGATAAATCCCAACCTCTCCTCTGCTGAGAGCAGCCTCCCCCTCCTTCGGGGAGGGAGGAATTTTGGGGTTTGCAGGCGCCTCTGCCGTCACCTGGTTCATCTCTTGGCGAGTGTGGTGAAGGGACAGCACAAGAAGGGAACTTTGTGCCTTGGGGAAGGGACAGCAGACAAGACAAACGGGGTCTGCAGCGCTGAAAAGCAGCATTTTCACCCTGCAGCCTGGCCCTTGTATTCCTGTGCGGGATTTTCCTTTCTTAGATGAGTGAAAAAAAAAGTGAAGGAAGAAATTGTTTCCTTGATGATATCATTCACCTCTCAATCCTTTAAGCTTACCAGACCTAAGTAATGATGCTGGTGTCTATTAAAAATAAATGGCTGTTTTTTCTGCTACTGTTCCCTCAGGACAAATTCAGGCTTAAAGCATAAAGACAGCATAAATTCCTTTCTTCAGTGTGAGCATACTAATAGGCTGATTTTCAAAGGTCCAAGTGCAAACAGGAGTGGGTGCCATGGAAAGCCCAGCTGCAAATTCCAGTTCCCAGAAACACCCACACAGAGTCATTCCAGCCAGGCTCCTGGGATGCACAGAGCTGTCACATCCCTGCCTCTTGGTGGGGCTGAGATTTAACCCCTCCACAGCAGCTCGAAGGGGAACGTGGATTTTGGCTGCTGGGTGGATCAGCAGGTCCTTGCTGCAGGCTGAGGTTTTGGAGACCTGCAGAACGGGGCCCACACTTGTCAGGCAGGGCTGAGCTGCACTGAGCTGTGCAGGTTGTCAGTCTCTTCCCACAGGACCTTCCGCAGAAACTATTTCTGAAGCCTTGGTGTTTAAATGATGCCATGACCTTGAAGGAACACCATACACAGTGTGCTTACTTAGGTGTTTAGGATGCTTTGAAAGATTTTTTTCTTCCAAGAATTTGTCCACTTGCCCTTTGAACAAATGTAAACATATTTTTTTCTATTATATCCCATGGCAATGAGTCCCACTGCTTCCCTGTAAGTTGTGTGCAAATGTGTGTTTTTTAGCCTGATCTGAATCTACCACGTGGAAGGCCCCTTAAATATCCCTGTTTTCAGAGAGGAAGAGGATCAGAAGTTTCCAGGTTTTGGCTAGTTCACAAAATCTGGAGTAAATTCTGCACACTTAAGCCATAGCTGGAGATTTTTCCTGATGGTCACCCTGCATCGCTAGGGAAGAGGAGAGGAATCCACAGGTTCCTCCTGTGACCCAGCAGTGTTCATCTCCCAATACAGTTTTCATTTCTATAAGTCTCACAGCGCTCTCCAGCTAAAAAACCCCTACAGGCCAAAAAAGCAGCTCTGGTTGCTCTGTGTGAACCGTATTCAGAGCCCAGGGTCAGGAGAACATCTTACCACAGCTGATGACTCTGGGCAAATCCTATCCAAACATCTGGCCATTCCAAACTGGGGTGTCTCTTTTCCCATGAAACAGCTTTTTTTTTTCCCCCCACCTTTTTCCAGGAGAGCTGCCTGTGCTGCACTGAGCTGTGACACAGAGATGTGGGATTGAAGGAGGCTCCCAGGTGATTCCCATGGCAGTCTGGCACTGCTCAGTGCTGCGGCTGCCAGCTCTGGACTCCTCCTTGCACACTCCTGGGCTTTGCTGGATCAGACTCTGCTGGGTTTTCCCTTCTGGGTCTCTTCCATCTCTGCCTCACCTCTCCCCTAGGTCCTCAGGATGGCTGCCCGTGGCACCTTGGCGAGTTCCTGCACAGTTAAGGGCTGAACTGACCCAAGTGATGGCTGCAGCCCCTCAGGAGTGAAATATGGCTTTGTGTCTGCAAAGAGGTTAAAGCTGCTCCCCAGCAAGAGCAGCGGAAGGAAATGCCCTGTAGCTAAGTTTCATTTTGGTGTACAGTATGAGAACATGTGTAACCCATTACAATAAAGCCCTTGCTGGAAAATGCCTAACCTATGCACTGTAAAACCTAATTAAGGGATTCCTTAAAAAACACTGTTACCAACCAGTATCAAGGAGTGGATAATGAGAGGCTGCTTTGTGTAATCCAACCCTTTATCTTTAGGCCCTCGGGGTGTCCATGGCCAGGCTCTGTCCCCTGGTTGTTGCTGAGGCCTTTATTGCAGCAGTAAGAAATATTCCACCATCCCTCATAAAGCTGACCGGCTCCACTGCAGTTTCCTAACGGATGCAGTGCCAGTTCCTCAGGCAGAGCAGCTTGCTCTGACCTTGGGGTTTCTGAAGGCACTGGGGGCATTTGTGTCCAGCCCAACCCAGAACTGAAGCTGAGGTACCCAGGCTTGGAGGGAGATGAAGGACAGCGAGGAATGGAAATGCTGGAGGTTGTCCTTCTCCAAAACCTCCCCCGGGCCCAGAGCCATCTTCCTGCTACTTTTGCCAGCTGATACTGCCTTTTCTAGCAAGGATGGAAAGGATGCAAGGCTTTTCCTCGAGCCCTCAATGCTGGAATGGTGGAGCCTGCTCTGAGCAGTTTCCCACTCCAGCAGAGCCTTCCCAGGGCACGCAGAGCATGCACCATCCCTGCTGTCAGGCAGAAATTGTTGTTAGCAATAACTACTCTTCTCCATATGTGTACACAAAATTAACTGCCCCTTCTGATGCATGGGTACTCCTGTCATCTAATCTCCATTTATTTTTGACAAGTTTTTTGGTGAAGTCAGCCCCAGTGGAGCAACTACCTGATTCCCATGTGTTCTCACAAGGACAGACTCCATCCAGGCAGCTCCCACCTCCTCACTTCATCCCTCTGCTACTCTTCAGAGCCTCTGAGGGACCTCCTTCCACTCTCACAAACCAGAACAACCACTTAGAGAGTCTGGAGGTTTGGTATAGCATCCAACACATCCTCAAAGCCCACCTGAATTAGACAGGTGAGGCCTACTAATCTGGAACATTCTCGGGACTGTGAGTGGACTTGTTGCAGGCAGTGAAAAAGGGCAGGACTTTTGCAGGCCAGATAACCTGCAAAGACTCTTCTTGCCATTAAACTCACAACATTGTTAAATGTATTTCCTGTTGTGGTCATGGCCATTTATTTGACCTTTCATTAGTGTCAAAACAAGAAGCTGCCTGTCTGTATGTATGAAAATCCAGCAGGAGCAGAGGCCAAACCCTCTGTTATCACTGTCTGCATCTCCTTGTCTAGCTCAGCAGCTGGGCCTGAGAGCTAAGCTGAGTTTTACAATAACTGTAATTAGTCATTTTTATGGTGTGCTCATTTGCAATATCCTAGGTAAGGATCTGTCAATGTTTTCATTATGTACCCTTCTGTTTCCAGGGGTTTACAACCAGCCCATAAAAACACACTCTGGGGCAAAGCTTGCCACATAAATTCTCAGCAGAGCACCTATTTTTGTTTTTGTTTTGGTTTTGTTTTGCTCTGTCACTTATAAATATGACTTTTAAAAATGTGGTAAATATAGAAAAAAAATCAGGTGGTTCCTTCAAGCATTTAAACACGTGTTCAATCAGGTTTTAGTTTGGCAGAGACATACTGCAAAGTGGAATCATTTCTGTGGCTTTTGGGTAGCCTAAAAATGAGAAGTTGGGTGTGATAGAACAGAGAGACTATCTGTGAACTGGCATCTGGATTTAGGGCTCTATTCACTGCACAAGCTGTGCTGGAATTGCTGACTCTTTGTAACTGCAGGAGGGCAGTTCCATCTCTCTGCCTTCAGCTCACACAGTGCACATTCAGACTCACATCCAGAGTATCCAACACTCAATTTTCATATCTGCACGTTCAAGCAAGGGGTCAATTTTAGATGAAATTAGGATAGAAAGAGAAGGCTTGGGAGATAAATAGAAGAATGGAGTTTCAGAAGGGATTTTGGGGGGTGAGGGCTTGACCATGATAAAGTGCCTACATGCCTATTGCTCTTCACTAATTTTTGATGTGATTGGAAACAAAACTTCATGTCAATGTTTAAGGTTTCCTGTAAAAAACAGGATATGGCACGGTGCTTATTCCATAAGCAATTCAATGCAAGGAGTTTTATGACATAAAAACATTAAATTGTACCCGTCAGGCAACACAAGCAGTTCTCTCACTCGGTGATATCACTGCTTTATAAAAGCTTTCTCTGCTTCCAGCAATTAGTGGTGGCTGAGCTGCAGCATCTGCTCCTTGTCACCGTGCTGGTGGTGTCCCAAAATTCACCCTGGCACACCCAGCCAAGTGACAGAAGAGAAGCCTCTGTTTGGGGCAGCTGTCCTGCCACAGAGACTCCTTGCAGGGGAGACAACAAAGGATGAACAGGCTTCAAGGACTCAGGATCTGTTAAGAAGATTTTCCGTGTATCAAAGGCCAAGTTTTGCAATCTTTCCTTACATGAAATTTAAAGAACTGATTTATCTCCCTCAAGAGCAAGGGCTACAAAATCTGCTCCTCATCTTCTTTTGATGATTTTGCGGTATGTTTCTGTGATCCTCGGTCTGATCCTTTTAATTTCAAAAGCTTTAATCAAAACCTCTTAACAATACATCCACTCACTGGTTTTGCGGTTTACATTTAATTCTGATTGATTTTTTAAAAGGATGGTTGCATTAAGATGCTTCTGCTGGAGTGATTCATTAATATATGCCTGGGATGGCACAGCCCCAGTCAGGCTGAAGCTTTGTGTTGACAGACCACTAAAATAATACCCTGTGTGGGACTTCCCAGGGGGGAAATAGAGCTTTACCAGGGAGACCTTAAACCCTCCTAGCATCCTGCAGGAGTGCTCAGGGATCCACAGGTATAACACAGAACATGTCACAGGGCTGTGGAGCACTTGCCCTGTGTGTGTTTCTGGTGCAGTTTGGGTTCCCCTCGTCTGGGATGGAGCGACATCAATCCTTCTGGTGTGCAATGAGAGTGGGACGAGCTGCTGCCAGATGAATTAAATTAATATTAAAATAATAGGGTCTGGTTTTCAGGTTTAATGACAGGATTAGTGAGGGAGAGCCCCTTTTGCAGGAATGCTGCCTTGTCAGAGGGAGGAGAGTGGCTGCATGTGATTGCAATTGACTGGAGGCATTTGGCTGGTGTCTCTGAAAGCTGGTCTGCTCGCTGCCCTGAATATAAAAAATGTTGAGTAACTGCCTTATTTTTATTAACTGAAATACAGATCTGATTGCAAAAGTCCAAACAATGCTAAAGATCAACAGTTTGTGCAGCTTAGAATCACAGCTTCTTCCTTTTGCTGGGGCTTTGCGGAATCACAGCATCTTGACAAACATATGCGTCAATTGAAGCTTTATTATCTTTTCAAGACTGACTTTTGACATTTGTTTGTCTAGAATCAAAAATATTATTAATTTCCTCCAAGCTCCTCTCTTCAGCCTCTTTGCCAAGAGTCATGTCTAGCATGGAGAAGAAAGTAGATTTACATCGTAAAGAAAAAAAAAATCTTTGTCTTGGTTAATCTAAGTGCAATGATTTGATGACAAGGGAGGGTTTAGTTTTAACAGAGAAATGAAACAGGTGGTAAACAAGTTTTAAATGGAATAATAAAAATGGTTGTGAAAGTTTATTTTCTTTCAGCTGCATAATGATAGGAAAGGCTGTTTCGGGAACTAGGAGAGAATTTAGGGGGCAGGTGTATGTGGGGTAAAAGAGCTCTAGGTGCAGGTTCTGGTGCAAAAGGGCAGGTGCTGCCTGCACCCTGGTGCCTGGGCTGGTGTGTGCTGAGGTGTGAGGGTCTGTCCCTCAGGAGATCCCTCATGGGGAGTCAGGGCAGTGCTGAGGGGAGAGACAGGGATTCAAGCATGCAGGGAGCTGGGAATGTTCCCCAGATGTGCTGCTGGGCCACGCAGGGGTCATTTGTAATAAAGTTGTGATGGGAAGACTTGTGCACCTGGGCTATGAACCAGCACAGGGCTGCATTTCCCTCCTTGACACTCACAGAGTGGGACCAGAGCAGTGAGGCTGGGTGCTCACAGGTGAGATGGTCGTGCCCTTCATTTTCCTGCCTGTGCCAGATAGCTACAATCCTCCTTCACCTACATCCCTGTGTGTCTAAATCCCTGCAGGGGAAGAGTCCTGACTGTGCACAAAGACACCTTTCCTCCCATTTCCAGGACCCTGTGCTGTGTTGTACCAATAGAACAAAATATCTGTCTCATGTACGACTCTGGTCTCTACAGAAACCCTCAGCTGTGGCATTTCATCTCAGCTTCCAGGTCTCCTTACAGCTTCCTAGTAAAGCACAGCACTACTTAAATCTGTCTGTGGGTTAATTGGGGGGAGGAGGAGTTTGCAGTAAAGGTTTTCTAGTGATTTTGGAAGAGGAGCCCATGAGGTACTCAGGAAAGTTTCATTTTGCATTTTCTTTCCATTTCTCGGTCCAGATACTTACAGGTCTCTCAGCACCTTCACACCTGAGTGCCCCTGACAATCCTGCACCAGGGCTGCTTGGACACTGCTGTCAGAGGGCTTTGGCCATTAAAACCTCAGAGTATTCATGAGGAGTTCTCTGTTTCTGCCAAATGTAATGCTTTTTGGTGTTTTTTTAAGAAAAAACTAATTTCATTTACTTTGAAGGGAGATCAGAACATTTTCTACAAAAGGCCAGGAGAAACCCGAGGCCAGGAGACATTCCCACGCAGCCATAGCTGAATGACAAGCAATTTTTTAGAAAAGCACTTCTGAACAGAGGTTTTCTTTTTCAAAGACTTTAATGCTTTGAGTTCATGTGAGAAAGGATTTGGCTGTCTCAGAGTGGGGCAGATTTGGAAACTCTTCTCCAGGTGACCACTTTGAAGCCTCTTAAAAGTCCTGTAAATTAAGCCGACCTCAGTCCAAAACCCAGAAAAATTGTGCCTGCATCAGAAGAAAGTGATCAAACTCATGCTCTTGCTGGCTGTCCCTGAAGAAAAGTCCCTGCCTAAATGAGCCATGAAAACTGAGCTCTCACCGTGCTTCATCCAGCCAAGCACTGCACCATATTTTTTTTAGCAAAGCACTGGGAAAGTTTGTTCTGGGTCTATACAGAGTGTTTACATCTTCATAACTGTCCAGCCAGCCCCTTTCAGGGGGCCTAAACTCTGCATATGAAAGAAAATAATTCCCTCCCGTCCTATACCAAATGCCATGGACCTGAAAGAGTGAGGGAGCTTTGTGCCCTGGAAGAAAACAAAAGAGTGAAAAAGCTCTGTAAGTGCATTCATGTAGGATCTTCTCAGGTATTTCTGTCTTCATCACATATATTCATGATTTGTCACTGCAGAGTTATTCACCGTGTCCCTGCTAAAATACTGCACTGCCTCAGATTCCCTTTTCCCCAAGGAGTCTTCATCCCTTTTCAGCTCAGTTGCTTGAATTAGTGTTTAGATAATACATGTATTAACTAATACGGGCTTTCTTTCTTCTCCATCAATATTAATGAAATTCACTCCTGGTCCTTTGATAGACCAACTTTCTGCATTGGTGAAGTTTAGGGAAACCTGAACTTCCTTGCTAAGCTCTGATGGAGAACACAGACTCCAAGCAGCAAGCTGAGTTTTGGATCCTCTTTCTTCCTAAAACATGAAACCACTTTCAGCTGGGGCTGCCCAGCCCCACCAGCTGAAGCCACTCTAGAAAAAAGCACCAACACACAGCTGCATCCTGGAGGGGCACCTTTCCCTGGGCTCAGCTGCTCCCTGTCTGGCCACAAAATTTAGCCCAATTAGCAGCCCTGGAGGCTGGGGAGCTGTCAGGTGGCTGACAGGAAACTTCAGGTGTAATAAAAAATTGGTCTGGGGAAACGCGGTGCCAGTGCTGGTTTCTGTGGAAAGGTTCTGCGGGGTTCTGGGAGAGGCAGGGGGAAGCTGCTGGGTGCAGGAGGTGAGAAGTGATGTCCCTTTTCCTCGGTGACAGGCGGGTGGCTGGGGCAGCACCAGGCAGCTGGAGCAGCATCGCGTGCTCCTGGTAGGAGCGAGACAATAAAACTTCCTCCCTTCTTGCAGGCTTCGCGGATTTCTGGTGTCAACAACAGCAGCAGGAGGCTTCAGGCACGTTCCCGGCAGCTGATCGTATTTATCAAGTTCATGTTCCTTGCTTTTTAGTTCTTTTTTAAATTTTTTATTTATTTTTTATTATTTTTTTTCTTCCTTAACTATCAAGGTCCGGGAGCCACAAGATGGCCCCGTTCCAACTCCAGCCCCTTTGAGGATACAGAAATGTGTGCTGGGGGCTGGAGCAGGGACATGCTTTCTCCATGTGAGCCAAAGAACAAACAGCAGAGCCCTCCACAGGGACTGATTGTTGACATCTTTATGATGATGAAGTGGGGTAGAACTCTCAAAGGGGGACACTAGAAATGAAGAAGTAAAGCGTGGCACTGCTGAGGGCCTATATAATGCTAAATATTGTAGGAAACTGCAGTTTCTTCCTATTTGTGACCACTTCACGGGGAAGTTAGGGAAGTCCCTTCCCAGCCCTACATCACACGTTCCCCTTTTGGAGCTGTAACAACAGCAACCCCCCGGCAGGCGCCAGGAGCACGGAGCGAGCAGACTAAAGCTGCTCTGCCATAATTTATAGCCCTGCTCCAAAAGTGTGAAAGATACGACCCTGTGTGTGCCTGGAAATCCTGCCTGGGGGACAGCTTACAGACCCAAAGTGGGTATTGGGATACCCTGGCTGGCTGGGGATTGCCACTTTGCTTGGGGTCACCTGCTGAAGCACTTCATCTTCCTCTGCACTTGTGTGGCTGTGCCGTGGGACGGGCCCTGAGTCTGCTGCCCAAGGTCAAACCTCCCACCTGGCATTTGAAGGATGAGGAGGGTTAAATTCTCCCTTGTGGAGAGGCACATTCTTCTGTCTTTGTGGCTCTGTGGGCTGTGCTTCTCCTGGGACCGAGCTGCAGAGCACATGGGTTTAATAGAAACCTCCATGCACACCCCACTGCCCAGCGCTGTGCTGGCTCCTCGTTAGAGCCCATGATCTGGTCTGGGTAATTACTGCAGCCTCCCCTGGTCTCAGCCTTGCGCCCTGCAAGGTGTCCAGCTGAAAAGGCTGTAAGGATGACAGAAGCTCTCCCAGATTTCCAGCACACTCATTGGGACTCTGAAACTGGGGATCAGCACAGCTTTGGCCAGGGAATGTGTACCTGTCCATAGCCAGGTCTGGCCAGAGATGCTCAGCTGGGACAGTGACCAAGGCACGCTGGCTGTTAGAGTTTTAGATTATTCAGCGTGTGTTTGGTCAGCCCAAAAGGTGAGAGGGGACAATTTGCTCTTGCCCGTGCAGACAAAGCAAGGACTCCAAGATACTCCAGTTCCTTCTCTTGGGTTGCCCCCAAGCTGAGCAGCTCCAGCCTGGAGTAATGTCTGCATCTGAGCTGCTCAGTGCTGCAAGAGCTGATTGAAGGCAAAGCAGAAAAGGAAATGTTCACAGGCTGTGTTCTGCAGGGTCAATGGTGCTGTTATCTTTGATGAACCCTGCTGGCCGACTCTGAGCACACCTTGTCTGAGAGCAGAGCAGCTTTCACCATGAAGAAAAGAAAACCCCCATCTTTTTCAGACAGTATTTCAGTGTCTTAAACCCCTCTGGGTTTCCCTCTGGGCCTCTTGAATGTATGAGGTGGGAGTTGATGGCTATGCCTCAGTCTGAGTTCTGCTGCTACTGTGTCGGGGCTGTGTGTCCCTTGCTGGGATGATAGGCTTTGGGCAGCCACTTTTCCCCAAAAATTTAGTGAGTTTTTTTTTTCCAAAAACATGGGTTTGGCCTTTTCATCCCTAATAGAAATTTTATCTTCTCAAAATTATATAGAATTTTCTGTACAAAAAGGATAGCTGGGGTATGTGGTGTTGTCTCTCAAAATAATCTTTTCCAGCAGGGCTTGTAATTTTAGACCATCACAAAGTGATGCATTTTTCCCCAGAAAACAGAACAAACATTAGCATTTAATCTTTGCTGTAGTGTGGTAGCACCTGTGTTTCTGTACCTGTCCTTTGGCCCACCAGTGTGCTATTCTTCATTGCTAACAGCATGTCAGCCTTGCTGGAAGCCACTGTGTTTGCATTCCCATCTCCCAGCTTACAGCCCCACCTCAGGGCTTCTGCTTTTCCCATCTCTGGCCTCCTTCATCCCTTGAATATTCCTGAGCTATACTGAGGCTCCCAACCCTCACTGATATCAGCAACCACCACGCTGACATTCTAGTCCAGCTCTATTTCCAGACCCGTGCATGGGAAGGACCACCTGAAAAGCACATTAAACTGTTTTCTTTTCCTCCTTTTCAGTGCTTTTCACAGCATCTCCTGTTTCACGATTCTCTGAACTGCAGCATTTCTCCTAGATCTTTTAAGTGGATGTTAGGGGAGTTAGACCTGGATTATTTCAGTGATTCCTCCACCTTTTAAGAAACATGACAGCTGAGAACTCTGCACCCTCTGTTTACAGTCCTGTCAGGCTGAAATCCTCCCACACCTGCCTGTATGAACGACTTTTTCAGCTGCCTTTCGATGCCACGGGAGGCACCTCCGGGTCCCAGAGGTGCACAAGTATCATTTGCCACGTGTCCAGCATCTCCCAGGAGTGTGATACAAGGAGGAATGTGAACCTCCCATTTGGAATATCTGTGTGTCAGGCCAGGAATCTAAATCCAGGAAACGTGGGGCTGCAGGATTCCTGTCTCACCGTGCTTTCCCTGGACCCAGCAGCGCTGGTGGCTCCACGCTACTTCCCGACACGTTTTACATTTCAGACCCCATTTGCCAGGAGAAAGTCACCAAACAGCAAATCTGACAAACAAACCACAGAGAACATCTGATCTGATCAGAAAATACGTAAGCCTGTTAAGGGCTGTATGCACGGCAAGGGCCAGGATTGATGGGGAACATATTTGTTATTAAATCCCATGCACATAAACCGATCGGAAACAGATGTGAGCGCTGGGGATATTAATAAGTGGGCAAACTCCAGGGATGCTGAAGGTACTGCTGCAGGGGGGGAGAAGGGGAAATGGCACGTCTTTGCTATCATGTGGGTTTTATAAACAGGGGTGATATTTTTACGCTGTACCTTGCTTTGCATTCCCTGCTGGAACTCAAAAATGCAGGGATACAAAGTGAGGGGTGGCAGGTTAAAGGATGGCTGCCTTTGGGAAGGGAAGGATGGTGGATAACAGGAGAGTTGGGATGGAAGAAAACCAGGTTCTCTGGCCCTAATCTGAGTGCAGCTGGGCTGGTGATGGAGCGGTCAAACTGTCCTGCCATGGCCAGCAGGACAAAAGGCTAAAAAACGTCCAGGAAAGATGGAGTTGCAGAGATGTAAAAGGTACTCCTTGGGTATAAAAAGGGTTTTCAGAACAATTTTGCTGTTTCAGATTTGATAAGGTTTTTCAGTCCTTCAGATTTCCAGTCCTTTCTCTACAACAGGAAGATTCCAGAATTTTGCAAGACAAGTTTCCTAGGATATTTCTGTGTTGCAGGTCCCTGTATTTTCCCTGGCCATCTTCTTTGAAACAGCTGAATCTTTTTATTGGCTGTCAGCTTAAAAAAAATAAAAAAAATAAAAAGAAGGGATAACAAAAAAATTCAGCCCAAGGCAGACACTTGGCATGGAAAATTGAAGCCCAAGTGGTTTAAGTTTAACAAAGTTATTAGCAATTGAAAACAGGGCTTTATAATTGGAAATGTTTGGCAAGCTGAGTAAGAGGTTGTGCTACCAGCCCTGCCTCTTAGATGTGTTCATGTTCAGGGATGTGCAAACACCCGACACAAAGGCAGGCCTTTGTTAAAGATGCTTGCAACTGGAGACAGGCACAAATGCCATGACACCACTTTTTGTTCACCTCTTTCTTCTCAACCTTAGCTCTTCAAGGTTTTAGTTGTCCTTCCATCTCCAATTATAATTAAAACCAGAGTGTAAATGCTTCTTGTCCTCGCTGGAACAAAACACCAACTCTCCTGACACCCTGAGGACTCTAAGAGGAGAACTGAGACTGGCTTTGGGGTCACAAAAAGCCAACCTGCAGGTGCTGGGAACGTAGCACAGACATTTTGTACCTGTGCTTTCCTCTTGCCCGTTGCAGTGGGAGTGGAGTTAGTGTTTCCAGTCTCTGTGCACATGCTCGTGGCCCTTTGCAGGTTTACACCTCATCGGGTGGAGACGGAGGATTTTTGGGTGGCTCGCGTGGCCAGAGGGCACCTACCTGGGGTAAGAATGTCCTCGTTGGGCTGAGTTGACCAGCCTGGCCACTGTTTGCCTTCATCAGGGCTCTCTCTGGTGCTGGCTGCTGCTCTATCACATGGCCCAATAAAGTTTAAGTTCTGGCTTACCACGAGCCCCACTGCAGCCAGGAAACGACGTCAAGTTGAGCCATCATATTGTTCGAATTACACCAATATGAAAATCCATGAAAGCCACAGGGAGCCAGCATTTCCCCTTCTGCATAAAAATGGGGTTATGGCCATATTAAAAATCACAACAAAACTGAGCAGCTTTTAACAGGAGATGGTGGAACAGAGGCCTTGAGAGACGCCGAAAAAGCCAAGCATAAAAATAATTACATTTGAAACAAGGCCCTGCTCTTTCTTCTGCTCAGCCTCATGGTGACCTGTGCTCCTGTCGCTTCTACATCTCCTGCACTGCCTTGAATTTTGGAGAGGGGAGAAGAGCAGCTTTGTGCTGGGGTTGCTGAGTGGCAATCCAGGTGATTCCAAGAGCTGGTGGCTGGAGGTGCCTGCTGTGGGTGGGATGTTTGGTGTCTCCCTGGGGTGCACTGAATAGCCCTGCTCTGTTCAGAAAACCTCTTTGCCTTGACCCAGCAAGTTGTGATCATTCACAAAAGGAGAACAAAGCTGAGGTTCAGGTAAAAAGAAAAATAAATGTCTGGAAAGGAGATTGTTCTCCAGCTCTTTCCACGGCCATTTTACCTAACTCTCTTGTAAGCTGCAGAGCCATTTCTCTGACATTAAAGAAAGAGAATATCTCCAGACCTGGGTAGCACAAACCTGTTTTTTTTCTGATGGTAGCATAGACTTCATCCTGCTTTGTGAGCCAGTCAGACCTTAGGCTGTGCTGTAGAAGACCATCCCTCCCCCATGAATGGCCAGTGAGGCCAAGGGACAGAAGACTCAATTGCCTTCCTATTTCACAGGCAAAGAGGAACCGGGGATATTCTGATGGTCATATTTTCTCTCAGGACCACAAAAGGTGCCACTGCAAGGCTGGACATCAGCATCCTCAGTGTGCCAGTGAGCAAAGTTCACTGCAAGACAAGTGTTCTGTCCTTCCCAAACACTTGGCTAGTTCTCTGTTGGCTTCCAGTTAAATCTCACTGTTGCTAAATCTGAGTCATTTTTTTTTGCTTTCAGATGCTGCTGAAATCCCCTGAGAGTCTTCCTACTTCTTCTTCTTCAGAAGCAGAGCCAATTGTGTACTGAGGCTCACTTTGGATATTAATAATTTGTTTTTTTTTTTTAATCTATCCCCAAGGCTCTGATACTGTCACAACTCCAGACCCAAGGCAAACCAGCCCTGCTGAAATCCAGAGCGAAACCTTCACCCTTTTCAGGCTTCTTGTTTGTTGTGGTGTTGTGAGTGGTGTTTGCACACTTTTTAATCACCTCTGCTCAAGGAGTTTGAGTCCCTTGCTGTTGGCAATTTTGATATATAGCTACCATGCTGCACAGCAGAAGTATTTCTACTTTCCTACCTCCACATATGTATGCAGTCAGGAACAATTACCACTGTCAATCCTGTCTGCCTGCTAACTTGCCTTTTTTTTTTCCCTGTTGGTCATGCTGTAAATCATTTTCACATTTACAACATTAGGAAGGTGCTCTGAGCAATCATTCTTGTGGTCAACAAACTGTTACTGCTTCTCAAGTGTCATGGGTCACTACTTAATTACTGGATTTCACTCCCAGTTAAAACCATTAATCTTGTCTCCACCACCTTTCTCTGGGCCTCTCAGTCCAGTATGTTTTATGTTAGGCACATAAGTACTGGGTTGTTTTATTTTTTTTTCATGCCAGCAGAGGTTCTGTAGCTGGAATTTCTGGGCTTGATAAGCAAGGTCACCCAACAGAGCCTTTCTTTGGTCTGGGTCACTCTAAGCTGAGCCTTTCTCCAGAGAAATGAGTTTTTCAAACAGATGCAAAGGTACTGAATAGAGCAAAAATTAATAAGGGATCTCTGTGGTGGTGATGCCACCTCAGCCATGGGAATTCCCCAGACTTCATCCCACAGGATTATTGCTGCCTCAGCTGCTGCCTGAGAACACAGTGGGTATGAGCACAGCAAGAAATTCAGAGTAATCTGGGAAAGCAGACATGAATCTGAGTCCTAGAGGTTCATCAGGAGTTGAACTCACCTGAGGCAGCATCCAGCTCCTCCTGGTGTTATTCATAGGTGTTATCCTGGACAGAGAAAGGCTCCCCCGTTGTTCCCGAGATGAAACTGCAGCAAAAACAGATTTAGAGTTATAAGCACAAAAAAAATGGAACATAAGGGCTACAGAATTGTAACAAAGCTTGTTTCATAGGCCACATCCACAGCGCGCTCCTACAAAATGCCACGTGAATCACACTTAATTTGCTGCAGAATATACTTTGCTATTTCAGAAAAAAAAAAAAAAAGTAACCCTGAGAAGGGCAAGAGCTTTCTCATGTTAGCTGTAAAAGTTCCACAAGTATGGAATCTATTAAAACCATTATTTGTTTATGATGTGAAAGTGATTAGTCTGTTCCAAAAACAAAAACATGAAAACCTTAAATGCTGGGGCTTTTCAGGAGAATAGCCACTGCTTCCTCATTATAATAATTCGTATAATGTGGCTCTATTTCTATGATACCTATAATTACTATAGCACTTGGTTGCCTTAGCCAAAATCGTATTGCATATTCATCTTGAAAACACATTCCCTGTCCTGTTGGGGTCTGAGCAGGTGAGAGTTGGAAGATCACCTCAGGCTGGCAGATGGGGAACTGAGCTAAAGCCTCACCATGACCTGCGCAGGGTGATGGTGACGCAGCTTGGGTACCTTGGCTCAGGTGTCACCTGGAGCCACACGGCTGGGCTGGTGGAGTCAGAACGTTCCAGCACGAGCACAGGGACATCCATGTGGCCCCAATTACAGACCCAGGGCCTTGGTTTCACTTCCTGGATTGGATACAACAACAGGATGCTGGAATATTTAGTCTGTGTTCACTGCAGGGAACGTTTTTACTTTAAAAGCAGAAAAAAAGTCTGTTTCTCTCTAAGATGTCAAATCACAGAAAGATGGGGGTTTTGTAGAAGCCTCACCTAATTTTGGCTTCTTACCACCTCTTTTATGACACTGCTCACTTGATTTTAACATCCTGCTGGTGTTGAAGTGCTCCATGGCTTTTGGGGGCACCTTGTGCTCGCTTGTCACCTCCCCTCGTGAATGTTCACCTGGATGTTTGGGTGCTTCCCAACACACAGCCCCAGAGCGTTCCCTGCTGCTGTCACATCTCACAAACCATGTGCAAGGCCTTATAAAACCCAGGTCTGCAACACTCCTCACTTCCCAGGCTGCAGCTCCTCTCCCCAGGCTGCGAGTCCCACCCCAGGGCTGCCTCTGGCCTTTGAAGCCTGGGGTATTTCAGGCAGACAGGGCTTGTGCAGTGAATATCCGGGTCCAGGTGGCCATGAAAATGCCATCAGTGAAAGCTGATGTCAGGGGGAGGAGATTCTGGTCCTTCACTAATAGCTGATGATAAAAAAAAAGTGTCTGTGGGTTTAACAGCTTGTTGGAGTTTTGCCTTATTATTCCCAGTCATGGCGTGAGGCTCCTCAAGCTTTTTGGCCTATGTGCTTTGAGCCCCTTGTTTCATTCAATCAGATTTGATTCGGGGTACAATTTAGGCCATTCTCTTCTGGTTTCTGCTCCTGAAAATGGTTTCCTTTGCTGCTAATCTCCGAGTCCTTCCTTTCAGATCTGCTATCCAATGTTCCCAGTCTTTCCACCTCAGCGAGGTTGCAGTGATATGGTGCCTCACAGATTGCACCACAAATTTCTGTCCTTTTTCTGTGACTTCTTGCCTCAAGATCATTCAGTTAGTGTTAATCTTGTCCTCTTCTCTGGAGCATTTCTGAACCTGGGGTCATCGGCAAGCTTCATTAGCACATTTCTTACATGACGTGCCACAGTCACTAATGAGAATTCCCAGCAGCATTCCCAATACCCAGCACTGAAGAGCTCCATGAGTAATTGCCTTTAGCCAAAGAATTTCCTTTTCACATAATGTGTTTCCTTTTGTACAAATCAACACTTCGTGTACTTTTTCAGAACTTGTACAAATTCCCATTTTTTTCCTGTAAAGAGCCATTTTCCCTGTGGCCCTGCGTGACATACTTTACTGAAGTCCAGATCAATTGGATTCACTGTATGTCCTCTAGGAAATCTCTAGCAAAGAAGTCAGAGGAAATGAGTATCTGTCTGGCAAATCCCGAAGTTGTACTCCATCCCAGTTCCCATATATGCTTATGTCTTTAATTACTCTTTCCTTTGACTGCTGTTTTAAAGCCTTGTGTGCTAGTAGAAATGATTAATGGCAACTGATTTGCCTGCTGCTATTTATAATCTTTGACCAAAAGGGAATCTTGGTGTCCAGGATGCAGCTGATGCTTTTCTGGAGTGGGGCTTGCAAGCCTTTGCAGAGCAGGTAACCAACCTTCTTGCTGAACCATGTTTCTCTGTGGCATTTTTCTGCCTAGATTTTATTTGTCCCCTTTCCCCGCTTGCTCATTGTGAGAAGAAACTGGAGTTGGTTTATGCATTGGCTCCCTAAATTATTGTTCTTTAAATGGAGTTTCTTCTGAAAAGGGGAAATTTATTGTCATGCTTTTGTTCCTGCTTGGAAACAAAAGTTTTAGCTTGTATATCTACAACTATATTTATTCAAACTCAGGCAGATGCCCACAGCTTTATCTAAACCATGCAAAATGCCTGCGTGTGCTTGCAATGGAAGAAATGGGTACTTTGTCCAATCTGAAAAACACCAGTCAAAGGAGAGGAAGGAGGGATAATATGGATAAAGAATAAAAAGAACGTAAATAAACTCAGCAGAAATGAGAAATTGAGAGGTGGAACGCAACAGAAGGGAAATGGGAATGTGCATGGAGAGTGGCAACAGAATGGTAATTATACATCCAACAGGAAGATGTGGATTTGACCTGGGAAAGGAAGCAAGGAGAAGAGAAGAGAGAAATTCAGCTCTTAACTATGAAAAGAAAATTCTTCCCCAAGCATCTGGCATGGAAAGAGGCCTGGAACGGATGAGAATCTGGATTTTGAAGTGAAGGAATGTATGAGATGAGTCAAGGGAGAGAGAAAGATTTAAGGAAGATTTACTTCTATATCACAGATGGGGGAAGAGATAACAAAATAAGTTTCTAATACCTTGAAAATTTCTAGTCCAAAAGAAGACATTTTTTTCCCCATTTAAAAATGAATAACTTGAACTGAAATGGGTGGTGAATTACTGCTAGAGTGAAGATGGCGATGTGGCTTGGCTGGGGCTGTGGTGTTTGGCAGGGAAGGGTTTGTCAGCCAATCTGAGCTGTCCCTACCTTTGTTTTGGCTGTTCCTTGCATGCCAGGCAGGAGCAGCGAGCTGTGTCAGGGGCAGGGGCTGTTCTGAGAGCAGCTCCCCTCTGCCAGCCCTGCGGAGGGAGCTCGGCTGCCCTGCCCTCCCTTGCCTCCTTCTCAGGAGCACAAAATGCAGGGTTTAGGAACAACCGGGTGGTGAAAGGCCTCTGCCTCCGAGCAGCCTCTGAATGAAGGATGTGTGTCCCTGTCTGTGGTGCAGTTGTGGGATTGAGGCACATTCCCTGGTGCGTGTCCCGCTTTGTCCCAAACAGTTCGTAAGTCTGGGAATTACTAACAAAGGGCATTCTGTTAAATGCAAATAATATCTGGGATACAATCACTATAAACGCAGTTCATTTAGCCATTAATTTTATAGATTGTTGAAGCAATTAACAGTGCATAAAGAGGACTTCCTCCTATGCAAGTGTGATCTTTGGCTGAATGGACCTTTGTAATGATCTCTAAGACAATGGCACAGAGTGGAACTGGAATTTCATCTTGCCTTTATTGCCTTATTTGGATATTTTTAACAACTTCTAAAATGATTTTTCTTATTAGCATCCTGACTTTTCACGGTTTAACTTGTTTGGTTTTGTGGGTTGGTACAAATAATTCTAAAATTAATAAATAAGGTAAATGATTTAAAACCTCAAGTATATGAACAAATGAGGCCTTACACAGAAAGGCTGTTACGTCTTTTACAGCTGCACAGGGTCTGCAGCATGAACAGGGTATTTCTGGGGTTATTTCCACTTCACTTGTTTTGTTCCCTCTCCTTGAACATGCCTTTTTTCTTTTGGTTTCCTGCATTTCTCCTCTGCAGCTAAAAGCCATTTAGGACTGCAGCAGAAATGAAGATCTCCATTTATTTTTGCTGTATGAAAGTGATATTCTCCTGGTGGGAAACTATCCAAAGAACAGAACCTCCTCTCCTACATTGCTGCTGCTGTTTGATCTCTCTCCTTCACCTGTAGGTTCTTCAACCATTTATATTTACATTTATTTATGTTTATATCTTTTGCAATTTTGAATCTTTCTATAGATGGAAACCCTTCCTGCGTTTCTTCTTGGAGATTTTGGTCATTCCTCTGCTAAGAAAAAGCGTAGGAAGGATGATGGAGGAAGGATGATGACTACATAAAAGGCAGTACAAGTAAATAAGGTTAATTCAGCCTCACTGGGCATAACCTCACTTACCCAAAGATTCAGGGAGACACACAAAAAATTCTCTGTCTTGCTTTTCTACTGGTTAGCGTTATTAACATCAATTTGCATCCTTTAGTTCCCAGAATGTTCTTACAGTGTCCACGTCTGTTTTGTGATAGGTAGGTAAAGCTCAGTTTTTGCTGTCATAATATCCTTGCTCTTAAAGAAATTAAGAGGTGCCCATTTGGTGTTTATTACAAGAACTCTTTCTCTCATTAGAGTAAAATATAACCCTTTAAATATGTTGGTATATCATTGCATAAATTATGAGGACTTCTTTGTTGATATGGAATGCAGATTTTTCAGAGCTGGAGCACAGAGATGCTGGGCTGTGAATATAAAAAGCAGATGTCTTTCTCCCTCTCACTCAGGAGGTTAAATCTTATCAGGGTATTTTAACTCTTGAGGTTCCATGACAGGTAACTTGTGTTGGATAGAGAGCACTGGCACTTTCAGGTGCAAGGCCTGAAATCCACTTAATCCAGGTTTGCTCTTGGGATTTGTCACAGGGTGAAACAGAGTGTGACAAATGTGGGAGGGAAGTTTTGCCACTATTGAGGTTTTTTAATGTAAATAAAGGGTAAAAGGCAGCCTGTGTGGCTGGGTCATTGTCCCTTTCTGAAGCCCCCATGGCAGACACTCTTCGTGGAATTGCTTGGTTTGCTTATCAATGTACCCATCACTATGGGGTTTTGTGTATATATATATATGTAAACAAAGAGCAGGAATCTCCTCATATAAGGGCTGAGATATTCAGGCTGAACATGGAAAGAAAGAAAACAAAACATCTTACCCATACCCTCTGTGCAGAGCAGCAGGTGACACAAATCCCTCTGTGCCATGTTTGGGGGTCTCTTGGGCAGTGGGAATCCTGACATGTTCCTGTAGGTACCGTTTCCAGACAGCTGGAGGCATTTTGGAATTGCACCTGCAGCCTGAGGATGTGGTGGCTGAAAAGGGTGATGACTTCACCCCGAGAAAATGAACTTAGGGCTGTGTGTGGAAAAATAGCTTCATTCAAAATAAAAAAAAAATCTGCAGAAAACAGATATTTGTCATGAAACAGTGATTTGGACAAACTGTGAGAGCCAGGCAGATGACTCTAAAATGTGAGGCTGGCCTGTACCTCATGGTATTGCCACAGTGGTTTATAGTGTTTGGAGGGAGAGTTACGACGCAGAACAAATGAGATAAAAAGCTTGTTTAAGTGTGATTAAATGGCTCTAAAAGCTGCCCATTTTATAGGAAGGAGCTGCAGGCACGATGCCAAGCTGTAGCATGCTGTATGCTTCACCAGCTCGTCACATCCATATGGGCTGACTCAGAGGAATCTGTTTTAAAGTAATCCAAATATTAATTTATGGACATTCTCATCACCGGGCCTGAGTGTGTGAAGGGAAGATACACCCTGCGAGGTCATAAAGTGGTACCAGCATCTTCTGCTTTTAAAAGCAGCAGTTTAGATGTTTGGGATTGTGCTCCTCTGACATCAGCCCAGCAACCATTAGCTCTGGTGGGGTGGTCCTGGTCTTGTCATTTCCATATGGAGTTGTGTTTGTTGGCAGCCAGCTCCAGCAAGAGAGGATCCCTGGGACTGGATGCTCCTGAGAGGGAAGCCAGGTTGCGGATGGATCAGATATCCCTGCAAAGAAAATGCTCCTTCAGCCAACAAGTTCCTTCTTTGATGGTTTATCCCAGAGAATTGAGCCGGTCAGAAATGTTCCCATGAAACATCGTTCCTTAAGCCTGGCTTACTTTGCTGGAACTGAGCTGAGCACAGTTGACTTTCCCCCATGCCTGAGGAAGAGAGCTTAAGGAAACCCACCTGTCCTCGTGGCAGATCTCTTCCAGGACAGCAGAAACAGAGAGTGCACAAGTCCCTGGCTCCCGAGCGGATGCACCTGGTGGATTTGCCCCAAGGCCAGGGATGCTGGGAGCTCTGCAGCTGCCCGCTGAGCCTGACAAGCTCTGACACGAGTTTCACTGGGAGGCTGCAGCAGGGTCTGGGGAGCTTCTGGCTTCCTGGAAACTGCTCTCCTTTCAAAAGACCTGAAAAAGGTTTCTGTTCAATTTGGATAAAACCCAAATTTTATATATATGTGTATTTAAATCCGTACATTTTCAAGGCACTGGAAACACCGTTTTTCGGCCAGTTCTACTTGATAGTTTTATAGGGCTTTGCCATAATAAAAGCGAAGTGAGACGAAACAGAAAAGCCCTGCTTAGTAACAGCGTGGGGTGGGGGAGTGGGAAGGGAGGCCTTAACCAGAGCCAGGCTCCCTGAGCGACTGCTCTGCCAGCAGAGGACAAAATACGAGTGCCAGAAGTGGGATTGAAATCACATGGGCACAGAGTTTTGCACCTTAGGGGCCCCTCCACCCCAAGCAAACCAGGGTGCTCTTTGGGGTGCTCTGTCCTGTGGGGTCACTAAGAGCTCTGGGTTATTTCTCAGGCGTATCCGAGCAGATGCTTTCAGCCTCTTATGGCTGCCTCCCCACATATGGAGCTCTGCTTTGTCACCAGACCCTGCCAAGGATCCAGTTCTCCTTTTGACAACAAAGAACTGTTTTTATTTACTGTGAAAGCTGGTCTGGCCTTGGCTCTCTGTTTTGTAAATTATTCATCTCGTGTCAGTAGCAGCGGAGCTCCTCTCGCCTGTTTCTTTCCAGCAAAGAATCAAGTCCAGGTTTAGGGGGAGGAGGAGGAGGTTGAGGGGAGGAGAAATGAGGCAGAATAGACTTAACAGCTCGATGTCTTCATTAACATTAACCAGCCAGGTGACCATCTCCCCTCTGGATAATGTCCATCCTCCCCTGGCTCTGCGAGTAGCTGTGGCCTGTCCTGTTTCTGCATGGGGGACTGAGCAATAGATCAGCAATTAGAGTCAGGATCTGTCCTGACAAGGTTTTTCTTTCTTGCTTCTCAGTGGACGTATTTGTCTGAATCACACAGTTATAAAAAAACCTCTCAGCTAGATCAGGACTATCGTCAAAACTGGATCAGATGAGCCATGGCTTGGAAACAACCATGGGAGCAGATGCAAGATCACCTCAAGATAACGCCTTCCAGAGCTGATTTACCCAGCTACATTAAAAGTTTTCGCACTATACACTTCTCATATTGCGATCTGTGTTGCACCTTTTATTACCTTTCTCTCCTCACCTAGAGCGTTTTTCGGCATGACCACTGTCACTCCCCTCACCCAGCTGTTGGACATGTAGGCTTCCCCTTTGGCCTCCTCTGCACCGGGCTGTACAATCCCTGCTCCTGTGCCCTGGAGTTTTCCCCCAGCTGGCAGTGAACTGCTGCATCATTGATTGCCACGCTCTGGGTCCAGCTGTCCATCCCGGTTTCCACCCACACAATGATCCATTTGTCCAGTCCCTGCTTCCTCAGATTACAAACCCACAGCCTCGAGAAATGGCGCCAGAAGCTTTCCTAAAAGCAAAGTACAGCACAGCACTGCTCCTCACCTTGTCTCCACAGCCGGTCAACTCATCACACAAGGCAATCAAAGTGATCTGCTCTAGGTAGATCTGTGTTGGCTGTTCCCTGTTTGTCTTCCAGAATTTCTCCTGTGTGAAAAGGGAGGGAACCCAGCTGCCTCAGACCCTTTTTCCACTTTTCTGATGGATGGGTCAGCTTCTTCCTGTCCTTAAGGACTTGCCATGGTCACTGTGACCTTTTTCAGGTGTTGAACACTGGTCTTACAGTCCCATCATCCAGCTCCCTCAGTACCCTGAGGTGAAACCCATCCATCTCCATGGATTTAAATCCTGTGCTGTCTCTAACTTGTTGCTCCTCCACTGTTGGTTGTTCCTTTCTTTCCCAAGCAATTCTGGTTCGTGCAGAGGTCTAGGAGGAAGATTTACTGGTGAAGACAGAGGGGAAAAAAAAGGATATTTAGTACTTTGGATTTTTTCAGACTGAAAGTGGTGGCTGTCAGGAGGCTGTCTGCCCCACAAATGACACATTTTCCATTTGAACTGGTTAATGAGACTGCAGGGTAAGATGTTGTAATCATCCAGAGCTCAGTGTGAGACAGGGATTTGCTTTGCTCAGTATCTGGGTTCCGGCAGATCGGTCTCATACAGTGGGAACCCAAGGGAGGATGAATTCTCTATGCAACTTTGATATGCTTGTATCTGTTCTTATTTTCATGGATATTTTGGGCAGTAAGCCCCTTATCTCCAGCTATGTGAACAGTTTTCTAAACATCTGTCAGTAGCACCCGTGCCCATCTTGCTAATTTGGAGTGCCAACCCTCCCAAATCTGTATCTCGCTACGACAAACGTGATGCAATTTAAATTGTGGCGTGCCTCACTTTGTTCTTTTGTTCTTGTTTTGTAAACTTTATTTGCGAAGCAATCTTTAGGCATAGGAAGAAACCCATTTCCAGAAGGAAAACATTAGTGATGGGTGCAGTTGTGAGGGGTGGGAGTTGAGGCTGTGACTGAGTTGGGCCCTGGAGGTCAGATGGTTATCGGAACCAGCTGAGCTTGAAAAACCCAGAGAACAAATAGGTCTCTGGCATTTAGGCACTATATTAAATAGGATTTGTGGTACTTTCTGCTTCAAGCTGTGCCAAGAATAGCAAGAGTAGCTTTTCTTGTTGAAAACTGGCACATCTGGTCCCAGTCCTGGCTGGAACCACTGGGGCACAAAAAAAATTTGCTGTGTTACTATTATTTGTTTTGAAACCTTTACTGGAGGATTCAACCTAGGCTGGATATTCACAGTGTTACCCGATGGCTCTTGTCTCTTTCAAGCTCTGCACTCAGCAGCAGAGCAGCTCAAGTGTCAGAAAGCCCAGATCATCCAGGAAAAATGGGATCTGCTCCTGCTCTGCTCCTGTGCTCTGTTCCCCCAGACTTCCTGGGACACCAATCTTTCTAAAGTAGCACAACAACCTTGCACACAGGAAAAGTTAATTCAGCCAACCTATGTAAGGAGAAAGGGCAGAAAAATGAATTTATTTGGTGGGGCAGCCTGATGTCAGCAATGGGGAGGGAGCTCAGGTCTGTACTGGCCCTTTTTGGGTCCTGATTTCCAGGCCAGCTTCCCCCTTACTGGCTCATACCATCCACCACACTGGGAGGGAAGGCAAAAACAAGAGAAGTGGGTGGATTTAATCTTCTATTTCAAAGATGTTGCTGCTGGGTTTGCATTTGGTGGCAGCAGATGACAGAAATGAGCTCATTTTTCCTCTGATCATTTCTTTCATCCCTAATAATAATAAAAAAAACAACTTAAAACAAAGAACTCCTACTAGAAATGCAGAGTTTTCTCCCTCTTTTTTTTTTCTAGGTAACCAGGGAAAAAGAGAATAAACTCTTGCAATAATCTCAAGTATATATTTTCCAGATATCTCAATGATGGCCTATTTTGCATAACTCCTATAGTTCCTCCTGCTGTGGACTGAAGCAAGGCAGGACATGGAGGGATGGCTTTTCTCATCCCTGTCTGCAGCTTTCTCCTCTTGGTAGCTGTTCCTGAGCTTGGATTTGCCAGCAGCTCCTGTTCCTTTCTTCAGGAAAGGACAGAGAAAGTGACTTGGATTCCCCAGGCAAGAGCAGGCTGGTTAATGCAGACATCATCCAGACAGGGAGGAAAAATGTGGGAGTATGGACAGTTGGGCTGTGTTGGACCCAAACGTGGTTTCCAGCCCTGAGCTGACCCAAGGGCACAGACTGAGCTCCCGGTGCCGAGTGAACCCTGCACTGTCTTGGAAAACTTCCTGAGGTTTCAATCCACTCCTGTTCAGCAGAACGTACTTGGAGTTCAGAGAAGGAACTCCAGGACCTGCTTCCATGAATTTCAGCATGACATTTATTTCCCTAAGTTCTGATTAAACTGTGAAAAGGCAAAGGGAAATTCAGCCATCAGATGTTTTCCTGTTCATTGCTCTTTGGGCTCAGTTTGCTTTTAGGCTCTGCACTCTTGAATTAGACAGCTGTACTGCCTAGTAAGAAAGAACCAACTACTCTCTGTTTTTTTTTTTAATTTTTTTTAGGAAGGATAGAACAGGTGTGATTCCCAGAAGTAGCTCTCCTTGCATGATTCATATGCTTCAGCAACACCTCGTCCTCCTGCACTCGCAGTTTTCCACTGTGTGTTCCTGGTGGGATGATTTGTGCTGATCTTAGCTCAACAGGCTTTACGGCTCCCCTGGTTACAGCCTAATAAGTGGGGTGTAATTATTAAAGGAAAAAACAAAACCATACCAAACCCATCAGGACATTTCTTAAAATAATATGAATTGCCCATTCAGCTGTTCACACGCTGCAAAGCAGAACCCAGACCCCTTCTTGAGCTGAAATCCTTCTTGAAGCCTGGATCCCATTGAGGATTTTGAACTGGATTCTCATTTATGCTGAGGTCTCTTGAGCCAACAAGTACAGGATGTAAATTATATTTACTCTCACTTTCACATGAGAATTAGGCCTTTAGAGTCAACTTGAGTTACCTTGTGCTGGCTGCAGCAGTCATACATGACCACCTGTTGTTTCTTGGTTGAGCTCAGCAGTATTTAGGTTTTTTTGGCAGGAATGCTTCCTTTTTTCCGTGTGTTTTCATAGCCCTGGCCACTAGGTGCTACTGCAACACAGACGCAGTGCTGGTTAAATGGAGCCAGCCAAAATCGTGGTCCTGGGAGCTCAGGATGTTTCTGTACCGCTGGTGGTGCCCATTCTGAGCTGATGAGGGGATGGCCTGGTGAGCCTTGGGAATGATGGAGGAGTACTGGGTGCTGTGGTGAGGCTGAAACAACCCCTCCCAGGAGCTGAACCCCACAGAAAAGGGCTTGGAGGAGGAACTGCACTTCCTGCAGCTCAGGATGAAATACGGGAGAGAGCTGACTGCACATGGGAATGATGCTTTTGGCCACCAGCTGTTGGTGGAAGACCTAAATCTTAAGGTGAGTTGTGAAGTGTTGCTTCATTGAAAGAAGCTCTGATTGAAAGGGACATCAAAGATCATCTTGTTCTGGGCAGGGACACCTTCCACTGGATCTGGTTGCTCCAAGCCCTGTCCAGCCTTGAACGCTTCCAGGGATGAGGCACCCACAGCTTCTCTAGTGAGGCACTGAAACTGTGAGTTCACACCTCACTCCTCTCAAATGGTTCATCTGTAGATCATAGAATCATAGAATTTAGGACTAAAATAAGAGCTTGGACCTTCTAGGGTGACAGCCTCAGTGTAGTAAAAGCCAGATTTCAGTGGTGAACCTGGTATGGAGGCCAGCTGTGGTGTGTTGGCAAAAGAATAACTTCCAAAAAGCTTCTCAGCCTTATATCAGGAGAGGAGTACCATTCACATTCCGTGCTTATTTGTGCTCTATGTTGAACCCTGCTTGTTCCTTCCCACTCACTTGGACCCACCTTGGAGTATGGAAAAGGTTCTCCTCAAATACATACAACCAGGAATCAAACAGGGAATAAAAATACATGTGTTAGATCTGGGAACAAAAATATGTGTGATAGATCTGCTCTGTATTCTTCTACCGCACTTTCTTTCTGGTTTATATTTTGGGCTTTTTTCTTCCACTGGAAGAAAAGGAGACCTTAATAAAATTTGTAATTAAAACGACAAAACAAAACTTGTTCTTTTAAAGCTCAAAAGTGAAAAGTCTGGTTTTAGAAAAACCATGTTTTTTCGGCTGGCTCCATTTGATATCTTCAATCCTCAGCATGATGCTGTCTTTCATAAGACTTAATTTGTGTAATAAAAACCAGCAATAAAGGCAGCAAATGTTCCCTTTGCCCTGTTGCTAACTTTGATTCATCTGGGCTGACCTCAGCACCTCCAAGGAGGCAGCAGAGGGACAGTTTGTACAACCCAGCCTTAGAACAAACACATTAAATGGAGACAGAGGCTCCTCATTCTCATGGGCTCTGATTTGTCCCCCTGAGCAGTTTTCTTGCTGCAACAAGAGGACCCACAGGTCTCACGGGTCCCTGTCCTGGCTCAGCCCTGCTTCACACCATCGCAGTCTGGGCTCTGGACACTGAGATCTTTGTGTGATTTTTTTCAGGGTGGATGGGCCATTTGCCAAGAAGGTCGAGGCAGAGCTCTGTGCATTTGGTAGTTCTGAATAATTCTGCTGCTGTCTTCTGCAAAAGAAGTGAGAATGCAGAGATTTTTGTTGTTATCCTCTAATGCTCTGATAGTTTTACTCTCAGCTTCTAGGAAAACAACAAACAATCTTTATCTATTGAGCTTGTAAATTTTGATTACTCTTGACATGGTCTACTGTTCTATGCTGTTTAATTACTCCCCTGCCTTGTATCCAGTTGGAGCTGGAATTCAGAGCTGATTTAGCTTTTCATGCATGTAATGCAACTTAAAGAAAAGCATTTCACTAGAGAGCTTCGATGCTGTTTGGTCCTTGTTTTACTGCTAAGCTTTGCCTTTCTTTAGTTGAATGCAGGATACAGGCTAGAGGAGACCTTTGTGAACAATATCTTAGTGCTTGTTATTATTTTTCAGCTGCTGCCTAAGAAGCTTGGCCATTCCACGTTGAGCCCCTGCAGACTGGGAGCGTCCTTGCTCCATCTGGTACCCTCCTCAAACACAGTTTGTGAGGTATTCCACAAAAAATGACATGACCAGTCAGAGGCCACTGCAGATCTGTGCAAGGTGATCTATCCTGTGCTGACAGTGGGGTTTGAGAGCCAAATCCAGAAATCAGCTCACATCTTTTCCAAAAAAAGCTGTGCTGGGTGCTGAATGCAGGTACTCCTGGGCCATGAGGGGGCTGGCACCTCTCCGCCCTTCTAGTAAGGTTGATACTACTTGATTTGATCTGTTTTAAGGCAAAAGGAGCATTTCCCCCCCCTTTATGCTCTCTTTCAAGGAATTGCAGATTTTCCAGTTCACTGGATGACCTTTGGTGCTGGTAATCACTCCAGGACAGAAATCAGTATCTTTTCAGGCACATATCCAAAGTTCCTGCTCAGCAGCATATGTTCAAATGAGAGTTTGCTAAGGAGCAAACTCTCCATCCAAGCAATAAATTCCTGAGATGCTGCTGTGTTTGCTTCAGTCAAATGCTGGACCTCAAACCTCATCCCAACCTGGTCTTTAAAACAGCTCTCCAAACCTGGCATTTTCATTCTGGTTGGAAAGAGCTATTAAGAGAGCTCGAAGAAACAAGTCCTTGGAAGTTCTTTTAATGGAGGTTGGAGGGAGGAGAGAAGTTTGGCAATGCAAGATAAGCAGTGATATTACAAAATTGTAAAGCTGTCTCCTACTGAAACCATGCTAAATGATTTGGAACGCACTGAGAAAAGAAATGTGCACCATCAGCATTAATGAGCTTCAGAGAGAGTTTAGCCAACACCAAAAGTTTTAGATTTGGATCGGGACTAGTTTGCCTTCCAATTTTGCATGTTTTCCCTGTACTCAAATTGTGCTCTTTTGAAGGCACTAAAACAGACCATTTAGTTCCCATTGCACCAGTAAAACCGTGCCTGGACACTTCCCCACACACAGCTAAGTGCCCTGTTTGCTGTCCAGTGTCACCTTTCGGCCACACAGAGTGATTGCGTTGTAAATAATAACGCCAGGATATAATTTGTCAGAGTGCCACGTTGCTGTTGTTGCTTGAATACTACTTTGGGAGGAAACAGTTTAGAGCAACCATTCAACTGGGGCCCTTTCAGGCTTGGATGCTTGAAAAATATCATGACTTAAAATACTGTGTTGGGCTGTTTGGTATATTGCAGTAGACTGGCTGGTGAGTGTGTTTGTCACCATCTTCTCCAAGACAGGATGTGGCATGAATCTTGTAGTGCCAAACCTTACAAGATATTTTTCTTCAACTCAAGTGATGGATCGTGCTTTTAGAATCTGACTGCAGGGCTTGGTGTAGTGACAACATGTCATTTTTCATGGTCATAAAGTGGTTACAATAGATCTGAAGTGTTGTGAACCACAAATAGTTAGGAACAAATTTTATCTGCTCCTCAAAGTTCCATGTAGATTGCTACATCTTTCCTTTAAACAATTGTTATTGTGCTTTTTGTGCAAACATTTGCTTACGAGCTGAGCCTGGAGGTTACAAGTTCAGAGCTTTCCCTGGACAAGAAAATGGTCTTGATTAATGGTTGATGTTGGGTCCTCCAAACCCTTGGGAATGTTGATCTCCAACAGCTCTTTCTTTACATGATCACATCCTTTCCATCTCCTTGTCTTTACCCTGTGTCAGAGCACCCTATTTTGCTTCTGTAGTGGTCATGCACCACTTCAGGCTCCTGCTGGGGTCCAAACCAGTCCTTCACACCCACCTCGCCCCCAGTCCAGGCTTTCTGTCATGAAAGTGGCACAACCATCATGGGCACCCCATCAGGAGATGCCAAACCTGAGCAAACACATCCACCGGAATTTATTGCCACATCAGGCAGGCACTGAACACAGCTCTTTAAAGAATATTTACTGAGAGAACTGTTTAAAAATCTATTTCTCTACAGACAAAAAAAAAAAAAAAGTCATATTGAAACAGTGATCTTATTTCCACAGAACTTACCAGCCTAGGAGCAGAGCTGCCCACCTGCAACCCCACTGCTTCCAGAGATAGCTGGAGTCCAGGAGCACCTCTGAGTTGTGCAGTTTGCAACCTTCTACCAAAGATAATCAACCTTCCTGGAACCACCAGAACTGCGAGTTGCAGAGAGGTGATTGCCTCTGTGGGATTCCAGAGGGATGGTCCAGAATGAATAAGTGTCACTTGCATTTCTAATTCGTTTGGGTAATCCTAAATCCTTGCTGCCTGTGCTAAAGGAAGGCTGAATGTATCCTGAAAGTGCATGGGGGACTGTGCTGCAAACAACACTTGGTGCTTGAATTTGGCCTTTGATGCTTATCAGCAGGAGCAAAAGCATCAACACGTGTGCTCTCTTTTTGAGGTAGGGCTGCCTTGGCTTTGGTCACAATGCTCTTTTTTGTTCTCCTTGGTTCCTTCTTTCCTTCTTTGCTTTGGCACCTCCATTTTTGTCTGCTAGTTTGTTATATTTCTGGCACTGGCTAGCTCTCTGCGCCAATGCCTTTTAGGAGCCTCTGGAGCAGGACACAGGAAAGGAGCCAAAGCTGGAGAAAGGCTTGGAAGACACACTCAGAAAGCACACAGGTGCAGCCATGGGCCAGAGCTGGTCCAAAGGAAAAGGAGTCAGCTTTCATCCTGAAGGCCAACGGCACGTCTGCACTCACTGCCTCTGCTGCTGGGTAATTCCCGTTTCAGGTTGGGAAAGCTGGGCTCAGTTGTCCTGCAGGAGCTGTGCTGGGCAGTGACTGCAGTCTGCTCCCCTCCACCACCCAGCTTAAAACTGTGGTCAAACTGTGGTTGGACTCATGATCTCAGAGCTCTTTTCCAACCTAAATGATCCTACAGTTCTGAGTGTTGATGGGATAGCCAACAAGCTGTGCAGCTTGATTGGGACGTTGCTTAAGGTTCAGTCGCTTTCCCTTCCTCAGATCCCTGAAATATGGAAATACATGATGTTAAAAACCTCATTCGCCATGACTTAGTTTTCTTAGGTGGTCTGCTCTTCCCCTGAGAGCCTTAGGGTTTGTCCCACAGAAAACTGCCTGGCTTTCTTGTGCTGACAGCTCTCAAATGTGGTCATTCCTTGCTTCACTGCCCGGTGTAGAAACATCTCTTCACAGAAGGTTGAGGATGTTCCATGTTTAGCATGATTAGGTACACACTGGCGGTGTTAAAATTCATACATCCGCGTGATCCAGTGAGGGCAGCTCTGAGGTGACCTCCTGGGAAACTCTGAGGAGTTTCTGTGTGATTTCACACAGGCTTATCCCCATCGTAGATGTCTAAATCCATCCAGCTCGTGCCTTTTATGAGTCCTGAACAGATGAGTGAACCTGGTGCTTATGCAAAAGGGCTTGTTTGTTTTACCCCCACGTTTCAGAGATTTGCATCATGCTTCACATAATTTTGATGATTTCTTGCTCCCCATCCCAAGCTGCTATCCAAGCACTCTGCACAGCTCAACATTTCTCATCTGGGAGAAGGAGAGAAACCTGAGCAAGGCTTTTACAGGCCAGGACAGAGTGGTGAAAAACTGTAATGTGACAGTGCTGTGTCAGCTCAATTTGAAATGATTCAAAGTTCCTTCTTTCCTTGGGAACTCACAGGGGGCTTGGGCAGACCACCCTCCCTGAGTGGCAGCTCCTAAATGCTGGCTCTCCTAAATGTGGCAGCTGGAGACCTCTGGATGCTGCCAGCCAAATTTATGGGCATGAGTTCCAGAGTGGTGGCCTGTCCATTCAAAGTGTCAAGAGCAAAAAGCCCCTCTATTTGTGCTGTGCATGGAGTTCATCTAACAGCCCCTTGAAAGCCATCGGCAAGTGGCCTTTGCATCAGGGCCATTGTAAAAAATAGAAGTTTGTGACTGGATCAAAAAATTGGTTTGAATTTTTTCTGCTCTTTTAAAGCCAAACTCTGCAATATCCTCAACCATTTGCGTTGCACAAACCCACATGCTGAGAAAAGTGAAAAACTTAGAAGACATAGTGTTTGTGTAGTAGAGAGAAACCTGAATTTTAGGAGCTGAATGTTCTTATCCTGCACCCAACAAATAGGAAATATATTCCCTCTGTATGTTTCACTGCTAAGAGAGATTTTCCCAGTCACAGTATCTTTATCTTCCAAACTCTAAATGCTCCAGGTTTTACTCAAAAGTGTTGAGTAAAACTGAGCTGTGCAGCCTCTTTGGAGGAAATGTGAACGTCCTTGCTTGTCCCTTTCAGCTGTGACACCATATAAATGACATAAACATTGCAAAATTGCTCTTCCCTCTGCCTCCTGCTCTCCCCCACCTACCCACGCCCTTGGCACGTGCAAAGTTTGCTCTGCACACACACAGCAGCTGGTTTGGACTCCAGTAGCAGTCTGTGGGGCAACAAGGCAAAACCTCCAAAATCAAAGATTCTTGGGCATTGTGCAGCCAGCTGAAAGGAGCAGTTATTTTCAACCTGCCTGAAAAAGCCCGGGCTGTAGAAGCAGGAGGGTGAATTACCCCTCATTGTGGGCAGAAGTAATGAGCTTTCATTTTTTCTTTCGCTAGGAAAGGCAGCAACTGCAGCAGCCTTTCTTCTACTTGTGACAAGAAGTGAAATACACATGTGATGGGGAAACAAATTAATTGTGAGGGTCCTAATTAAAATCACTGGGAGAGGTATTGCATTACAGTGCAAAGAAACAGATGAATATGACCTTTCTGTGAACTTCTCAACCCTACTAGAAGCATAAATTTGAAGTCTCCTGGCGGAAAAGTGTTCTGGCACTGGACTGGTGTCTACAATCAGGATTTTGTCTGCAGGTATCAATGCACAAAATCTCTGCCTCGTGGAGCTCTGAGTCCCCTGAGGCTCTTTATGTTTTGCCTTCGTTTGTTATAGTCCATGTCAGAGGGTTTCAGTGGCCTGGCCCGGCTCTGGCTGCTCTCCTCTCCTCCCAGCCTCCAGCATTTCCTTAAAACACAAGGAAAAGCTCTGCGAGGAGGTGGTGAGAAAGGCCACGGTAACCGGAGCAGAACGGAAAGCTGTGTCCTGCAGAAACGTTTGCTGGAGATATATAACTTTTGTCTGCTACCAATTGTCACAAACAGTTAAGACAAGCAATTTATGGCTCTGTGGCTCACATTTACGCTGCTAGGTTTCCATCTCTGACTCCTACCTGGCACATTGCACTGATTCCTCCTGATTTTTAACTTGTGGCGGGGAAAGGTGAGAATTATGAAACAGATACACTCTTTTTCTTTAAAGGACTGGGGGTTTTTTGGTGGCTTTTTATTTTTATTTTTTTGGCTTCCTCATCATTAAGCCAATGCTTCTGCTGAGTGACAGCTGTTTCTGCTCAGAAACGGGACACAAAGTTTGGTTTTGTTTTAATCCTGGGATGTTTATCACAAAACTTTGAGACGTACACCCTTCATTTTCCCCTTCTCTATCTCTCCAAAGCTTTGGGGTTGAGAAGAGGCAGGAAGAGGAAGGGTTTTCAAAGGGATGTTTCACTGTTAAAAGTTCAGCTTTGCTCTCATATGTGATTTTCCTGGTTGGCAGCTTTATGGCTAAAACCCCTCTTTTAAAACTGGTGCACACTGGTGATATCATGAACATGCCACGTGGTGTCTGATGGCTTTCAGTGACAGCAGATTTATAGCATTTTCCCTCATAAAAATCCTCTCCTCTGCCAAAAGAGGTCCAGCTGGAGTTATGAAATCACTGAATGGACTCTGCTGCAGTGAGGAAGTTTGGCCTTTCCAGTCCCCTCGGTCCATTGTGTGCAGTGCACATCACAGCCTGGTACTCTGCGAATCACACAGCCCTCAGGAAGGCTCCTTATTCCTTATCTCAGATCCTTACAGGGCCTGAGAACATCTGGGGTCTGTGTGTGCTGCTTTGCAATTTATAGGAAGTTCATCTTATTCCATTGTTACCAAGTTTTAATAAATTCAGTGCTTAAGGTACTGGTAGAAGGGCCTAAACTCCCCCCCAGCTGTGAGATATTTCACCCCTGAAATCTGAGTGCCTCCACACAGGCCTAATCCCTTCCTGAGTGCTTGGGAAGCGGTTAGTGGAGCTTGGATGTCACCCCGAAGAGATCTTAGTTAATAATTCTTTCACTAGGAAATGTGTTCTGAATCTGCTGTGACTCTCTGACCACTAATGGCTTTCGTGTTGCTCACCGCGCAAATTCATAGGCAATTAGGGGAATGGAGACAGATCTGATAGCTAATTGCTGCAAAAATCATCCTCTGGATGGTTGAAAACCAGAATCCCTCAGCTGAAGTCCACAAAAGTCTTCATGCAAACAGAAGAGTTCCCCCAGTGGCGCCTGCGTGGGGAGGATTTGGGGAGCAGGGGGGGGGTTTGGAGGAGCTGGGCTGGAAGTAGCAGAGGCAGGATGGCTTTCCCATCACCCCAGAGACCCTGCACTATCTATCCAGAGGCATCACTGGCATTTGCAGAGTTTGTTGGAGGTTTACTCTGCCCTGTTGCCTTTGGGGAACAGCTGTGCCATGAACAGAGTGTGAGGGACGTATTTGCGCAGGATTAGAGAACATCTTCATATCCAGTTTCCTTGGAATTCCCATTCAGTTTAAGACTAGAAAATTCAGCTCCTTGCTTGCTTTAATTTTTTGGATTAGGAGGACAGTTCTGTTTGAAAGACATCACTGAAAAAAAAAATTATATATATATATATATACACACACACACATATACATGTTATATACATTTTATATATACACACACACACACGTTATATACATTTAAAAAAAAATTGTAGCTGACATCTTGGCTGGAGTCAAGGGAGTGAAAAGAAAAATGGAAAAGAAAATTAAAAAAGAAGAGCGAAGAAATAAATGTCTCTGTGAATATGGATAAGAAACCCAGGGAAATTGCTGCGTGTCTTACAGTCTGGAATAAAAATCAGGGTGTCAGGGTGAGGGAATCAGCATTTTTCCTTATGATTTTAGCAACACATTGGACTCATTAAATGAGAGGACTGTCCTAGCTGGCTTCGCTTCTGCTCAAACACATCACACCTGGCTCTGCACTGTTGGAGCAGATCTGAGCAACAGAGGGTTAAAGAGCATGTTGGCACTTGGGCTGTGGTGGCCGTGGCCTGGCAGGGAGCTGGGACAAACTGGGCTCTGCACCGAGGCCCCTCCAGAGGGAGGACACAGAGGGGCTGTGTCAGGTTCCGCACCGCTAAAGTTCGTATTTATTTATTTACGCGCCACATTTAATTCTTTATTTATTCTGCATGTGAGTGTGGATTTAATGCTTGGCTCCAGGCAGTCCTGTGTTTATCCACAGGGCTGCAGAGGTTCAGACTGACAATAGGTTTTAGCCCCGAGTGACAGGGCCACCTCTAAGTCTGCTGCTGCGCTGCCTGTCTGCTCTTCGGGACACTGAGGAGCGGCCGGTGCTTTGGCTGACAGGATATTTACTCCCAGAAGCAACCCTGAGGTCACTGAGCCCATGCCCAGGGGCCAGGGCCATTCTCTGGTCGGTTGTGGCTCCCAAAGCTCGAGGTGCAGAGGCTGAGATGCTGCAGGAGAGGCTCTGAGCTGCTGTTTGTCAGCAGAAGGGAGTTGGCTGCGTGGGATGGAGTTAATGGGACATCTGCACATCGCTCTCTTCCCTGGCCTTTGCTTAAAACTCCTTCTATTCTCAGCGACAAAACAGCCCCTGAGGGGCAGATGCCACCAAGTGCAGTAAGGGAATACCCCTGTGGATGCTCTGGCTCCTGCTCCGCGCCGGACAAAAAAGGCAGGAAACCAAAATACCCTGTCCCAGTGCCATGTCCATGCCCTTGGCCCCATTCTCACACCACATGGAGCACAGAAGCCACGGGGAGCCAGTGTGTCACCATTGTTCATTGTTAGTGGCCTCAGATCTGAAGCAGAGAGTGGGGAGCCAACATCCCACTCCAGCCTGCAGAAACCACCCCGTTCCCTCTTTGTTTGTGGGCAAACGGGGGGGATTACAAAGGGCGCTGCTGAAATCCAGCAGTGTGGCAAGATCTGCGTGTAACAGTTGCAGAGCCAGTTGAAAAGGAGGAAAATAGGGTTTTGGGAAGAGAAATTGCAGATCTTTGTGTTGCTTCTGTTTCCCAGGGTGGTTCCATAGCTGAAGGTGTGTCCTGGAGGGGTTCTCATGGCGGCCCTGTGTATTGCAGGAGTCAGAGAAATACTGTGAGGATGTCAAAGGAAAAGGAAAAAGAGAACCCCGCAGACAAACAGCCTGTCAGTGCATTCAGTGGTGAAAGGAAGGTGGGGCAGGGATGAAGGAGAAACAGCCATCGATTAAGGAAATGAGGAAAAAGCTTGCAGCACTTCAATTTTCCAAAACCCAAAGCTTATGTAAACCCTAGTTTGTTTTTGGTTTAAAATCTTTCTCTGTGAAAGAAAAGATCTAATGATTAGAAATGAAGCTTTTGGACTGAATATTTTAGTTTTGGGAAGCCTGCATTTTCAGTAACAAAACCTTTCACATGAAATATTCCAAAAGGCTGGAGATGTTTGTGTGCAGTGCTGTAACTAATGAAGGTGATTCTCGGATCAGACAGATGTCTCTGCATGATTTCACCTGCTCTGAGGGCAGTGTGATGCCTCCTTTCCTTACAAACCCAATCCCATGTAGGACTGGCGTGTTTTGCCTGTGATGGCCACCAAACCCAAACCCTTTCACAGTGAGGAGGTGGTCAGCAGGAGATGACAGCTGAAATGTGTCACTGCTGCTCGTGTGGTACCACAGATTTCTGTGTGAGCAGCCAGGAGCTCCAGATGTGGCAGGGAGGACTTTCTGGAGGACACAACAAGCACATGGCTGTGCCCATCCCTGCTCCACAGGGAACCGGCGCCACAGCTGAATGTGAGACCGTGGATGTCACATTTCCAGCTGCAGGATTGATGGGCAGGACACAAACGTTACCTGTGGGGGTGAAATCCTCCGCCAAGGCGTGCAGAAAAATCTCTTTGCTTCCATTTCAGTGCACGCCTGTCCCTTCTCATCCCTTGGATCCAGATGCTCCTCTTCATGCTGCTGCGAGAGGTTAATATTGCTGACAGCAATCGATAATCTGAGATGTGGAGCTCATTTCTTGGCAAATCAGCGCAGAGGAAGTAAACAGTGCCTGTTTGTTTTGACTTTCTTCCCTCGTTAAATCTGGTTTATTTTACTAGATGGTCTTTTGATTTCATTAATTAAAATATGGCTGGATAGGGAATGAGAACGAAGACAAAGGACTCACGATTGATATATACAAAAAGGGAGGAATATCCTTTGGATTCCTGTTGCCACTAAGGAAGTTGTAAGAGGTAATGGAGATCTTCATCTCTTGGCTCTGTGGCTGAAGGGAGGAGAGGATGGTAATTTTAGCTCTCCGTGGTGCTTTGCTAGAATTCAGGGTTGAGATTCAAGGTCTTTGAAAAAGCCGGGTTAATTAATGATAAAAAAAACATGGTGAAGATAAGATATAGCAAAATAAAGCAGACTAAAGCAAAAATACATATTCCAGATCAATTGTTGCAAAAGCATCCACTATGTTTTAGTGTATCTCCTGTTTTTTAGCAAAACATTTGGGAACAGGAGTTTTTTGTCTGTTCATATTTCAGCAAATATTAATAAGCAGTTATACTATCGGTGTGTGGACTCTTTTCAAATTGGTTGCACAGATTTTCCTTAATGCTTTCACCAAAATTTCTCCTCTCTGCTGTTACACTGTCAAGACAATTCACCCAACTCATGCCCCACTTGCTGTGCTGAAATGAGATCAAGTAGCTGTGACACTTGCAGCAGGAATAGTAAATGTATTAAAAATTACAGCTTGAGAAAGACAAATTCTACTTCAAAATCAAGTCTTGGACCTCAAAACGATGGATGGTGGCCATTGGAAAGAATGTAAAAGGCAAGATACACTATTTCATAATTTTGAAAAATGAAACACTTGGGAAGTGTCAAAGTATTTATTCAGAACTTTGCATAGGAATTATTTTAACTTTCGCTGATTTGTTTAGTCTCAAAATTCACATTTATTTTAAAACAGGTGCTAAATAACTGTCTTTTCTTTATAGGTGTCCTTTTGGGCTGAAAAATATATGTCATTCAATGTAAATCTACATCTTTTTGAGGCAGTCAAATGCTTTCAGGTGACTCAGGTTTATTGCTGGGCAAAAGCAAAATCTCCATTTTGGTTTGACCTGAACCGAATTTCAGATTATTTCTTGTGTTGCTGCTGGCAGGAAAACCAACTGGCTGGCCCTGGGCTGACGCCCATGACTGAAGGAGTAATTAAACGCTTTGCAGTAATTGGATTATGAGGGAATTGGGCTGGTGGCTGCCAGGAATCCCACCAGAGCCTGTGCAAGGGCAGCCCAGCGAGGGACGGCACCCAAAACCCAGGGATGTCCCCAGGTGGTGAACCTAGGAGACTAAACCCATTCCTGCTGGCTTCAACATTGGAAACATTCGATTTTCTGCCCATATTCTCTGATTTGCACTACCCACAGGAAAGTTTTATTTTTGCTCCAGGAAGGAAATTGTTCCCTGCCCTCCCCAAAATACTAATTCTGCTTTTTACAGGCTTTCCTTGAGTGCTGTTCTGGGCAAGACTGGCCATCAGCCTGTCCATGGGCTTGCCTGAACTTGAGGAGAAACGTTGTTACTGGCTGGTGAGCACCATGCAGCTCAGGACAGCCGGCTCTCCGTGTGTTTCCATGACAAGAAAGGGTTTCCATGACCTCCAGTCACTTGGGAGCCAGCTGAATTCGCAAATCACTTTTTTTTTTTTCTCCCCCCACTACATGTTGAGATTGCTAGGCAAGCAGGCAGGCTTTTGGAGTGTTTTTCCAGCTCAAGGTTTCCTACTGGGTGCCATTAAGTGGCAGGTAAAATGTGGTGGTGGTTGGGTGATGCACAGCACAGTGTTTTGTTTGCTGCCTCTCCGTGATAATTTATGCTTTGCTGGGATATTCTGCGAAACTGAAGGCTGTAAACATGTGTTATAAATTGCTTGAAAATTAGAGGAAACTTAACTTTCCTTATAAAAAGAATAAGGGCTGTAATTTATTACTGTAAACAAGAATGAGAGGACAAAAAAAAAAGCAAAATCAATTAAAAAGGAAAACGTCAAGCTCTTTTTACTCAGAATTTGAAAGGACCTGAAGTCGATTGTTTCCTCCCGTGGAAGGTCTGGTTTCTATCAGCCAGGCAGAAGGGCTTTTGTTTCTAGCAGTCAAATCAACAGGCCAGTAAGAGGAGCTTTGAACTGCAATTTGTCTTTACGTATTTTGAAAATGTTCTTTCGATGTGTTTACACGTTGGCTGGGGCACTTCTGCTGCAGTCAGCTCTTTCTGGGACGATTAATCAAACGATCAAGTCTCGGATTAATCAAAGTCCCTCCTGACAACTCCTTTCTTTCAATCACCTGCTGAGCCTCCACTAAAAACCAAACACGCAAATGATTAAACTCTTCTTTTTTTTTTTTAATTTTTTTTAATGGGGAAGAATGAAAGAAAGAAATTAAAAAGAAGGCAGTGTGTCTTGCAGATTTGGCACTTTTCGAGGTACATACCTCGAGGAGAGAGAGATCTTGGACTGCATTTGTGATGCAAACTGGAACCTTTGGCTACCAAATGCAGGATGTGGTGTATCCTGTTCAAAGAGGCACATATTTTGCATGTTTTTGTTGGCTCCTCTCAATCAAGGCATGCTGTGATTCAGCTACACTAAAAATTAACAATCTATGTTATAGTCATGTATTACATTACGCCCCCCTTTTTCTTTCTTTTTTTTTTTTTGGAAAAATCTTTTCCAGAAAGACGTCTCCTAAAAAGAAGGAAAGGCAGGTAACAAAAACCTTGCGAATGTTTTCATAATAATTATTCAACAGCAATCAAATCATGCCACTTTAAAAGATCAGCTGAGCTATCTTTAAATATTTTCTCATCTCTGCAGAGCAGTACAAACTCCTAATAAAATGTATCTGTTTCCATTTCTGGAGTAAATTTGAGGTGGATCTTTACGTCAATGGCTCTTCATGTCACTGCAAATAGAAAGAAGAGGAGAAGGAGTTCAGATAGGAGATGCTTGCCCACAGCAACTCAGTATTTGTGTGAAACTGGTTTTAGGGATTTTCTTAAGGAGAGAAAACAGATTGCACTGGATGAGTTGATAGAGTGCTGTCAAAAATCAAAGGCTGAAATCTGATTAATGGGCGATGTCGTCTGAGTCTGCTGGCAGCTTAATAAAGGCTCTGAGCACTGTCTTCTTTTTGTCTTCTAGAATTTTATACTCTTTATTAGCAGCCATTCTACACATCTGTCCTTCAGAGGTGTTTCATAAACCGATGAGGTGACACCTAAATACAATTCACTTATTTACGGAGAAAACCAAACTGAGCTACCAAGGAACTAAACAACTCAACTGTGCCCAAGATCCAAGGAGCGAGAGATTCCTGGGTTCTGCCGAGGCCACTCACATCCCCAGACTGCTCCTCTGACCAGGGAATCACGTTGTTCCCTTCAAACCAATCCCACCTGCATCTGAAAATTGGATTAGAGGGTTGCCCCGCTGTGAGTACACATAAAACACCTCTGGGTTAACTGGCAGACTAGGAGCACAACCATTTTTTGCATTCTCTGTTTCAACATCACTGGTAAATCTCCAGATTTCCTGCTATTCTATATTCCTGATGTACAAATCCTTCTGTCAGCCCACAGTTTTGTTCCCCTGCCACACCTATTTCTAACTCACCAATTACTCTTGTTACATGCTGATGAGCCAAATAGCTCCTTTCCTTTCCCCAGGGTGGCAATTAAAATCCAAGATTGCCTTTATTAGCTGGAGTGGCCTTAGGAAAAGATCTTGTTCAACACAACTAATGACATCTCTTTAGCAATTTGTTTTCAGCAAGCATTTCCAAAGAAACTCCATTTTGTTTCAGGCAGAACTTTTTATTTCAGATAATGCTGTTTGCAGGCTTTGTAAATAATCAACATTGTGTTCATTCTTCCAGTTGCAAAACCCCCCTCAAAAACAACCCCAAACAAATATTTTTCTCCCTGTTTGTATTTATTTAGTTCTGTTTTCAATAACCTGGCATGTTGGGCATTTATCACCCTAGAGAGGACTGGACACAAAAAACCCAACACAGCAGCTAAAAAAAAAAAAGCCAAAATATAAATCTTGTGATGTTGTGAGGAGTGAAATGGCATAAAGGCATAAAAATGATGTCTTACAAATAACATATCTCATCTGAACTTCATGGAGAACACTCCTGATGGTTGACAGATTCATTAAAACCCCCCTTATTGTCTTCTAGGTGAATGTTTCTGGCTGTACACCTAAACCTTAATTTTAGCAGGAGAATACACTGAATTCAGAAAAAAATATGGAGAGATAAAGACATGTAAACTAATGCCACTAACAACCTGCCACATTTAAAATATTGAGCAGCCCTTTTTCTGTAAAGTTTAAATATTTAAACAAATGGGGAAAATTCATCTTATTCTTGGCACAAGTCTTATCCATTTTATTACTCAGTATCTCCAAATATGCTGAGATGCCAAGTAATTTCCAGTTTTTATCAAATTTTGACTTTGGAGCATGACTCTGGGATATTATGTTCAGAAGTGTGTGGAGCTTTTGAAGCCGAATTTCTTTGGATTTAATATATCCCTTTCAGAACTTTTCCTTTAGATGGAAATTCATTCTGAGCCAGTAATATTATATGTTATTTCAAAAACTCTGAAGTTTATAAAGCACATAATGAAATTTAAGTCTTTAGCCCAGGTGGAATCACGAATTAGTATTGAGTTCTCTGCAAACAGCAGGGCTGGTTGCCTTTTTTGTGCCTTTGCATCGTTTTGGATAAACCACGGGCTGGGGCGTAAAACAGCTGCAGAGCCACGACGGTCACTGAGGCAGTCACCCCATTCCTGGGAAAACAATCCTTCCTTGGCAGGGGGACGATGATTGTGCTGGAAGTGTGGGAGAAAACTGATTGTGACCTGGAGATATTTCCTCAGAATCTTCATGGGTCGTGTCTATCTGTACATGAATAAAGGATTCCCTTTGATGTGGTTGTTATCTGTACCATAGAAATGGCACAACGTTAATCTCAACAAGTGATAGAGAGGGTTTTTTTAGACCATTAAGAACACCATTCTTTAGTTATGAGTTTTGCCATCTCGCATCCTCAGGCCAGTTCCATGCTCAGCCAAATTCATCTGATTCCAAATTACCAAATAGCTTAAATAAACTCAGCATGCTGAAACAGTCACTCCTGTTGTTTTCCCTGATGCAGGACAGCATGAGATTTCCTATAATTTCTTTTGCAACATATTTATTCTGCGGGATATTTTAATCATCAGTTCGATGCTTGATAAAGCTGTTGAACATAGATTGAACTAACTCCATCCTGGATGATAAAGACAATGAGAAAAAAAGGAGTCACAGTGAGAAGAATTAATCTGTCACTAGTGTCTTGTTTTGCCTGTACTACATCAAAGAAGCAGTGCTGGGGAACATCATCTGAATGTTCAGGAGTTAGGGCAAATGCATGATCACAGCTTGTGTCAACCTGTGCCTGTCCACATGGACTTTCCTGGTTGTTAGAGCAGGTGAGGGAGCCACTGGAGTACAGGCATTGCCTACTGGGCAGCCCCCAGTAGCTCCATCACCTCTTAAGAGTGTTTTCTCAGCGCTGCTCCTCTGTATTTCAGGTGGGTCTTGCTTGCCAGAAGGAAAATTCTGTTTATGTAGCATGTTATGGAGGTGACACGCTCTTTGCCCCTGTTGGGAAAAGTTTGCCTTTCCCCCTGAATCTAAACCAGAAGTCACACCCGGTGAAAGAATACAAATGCTCTTTTTATTTGGGAAAACACATAGCAGGAGTCAGTCGCTTTCCCGAGCCAGTTGCAGGTAGAACCGGGGTCCAAATTGGCACAGCAGGGAAGCAAGCAGGAACTTCAGCTGAACTGTGACTAATGGACACCCTGCCATGGGACATCTCAGCTGCTGAGCCCCAGAGCGTGTTTTGATCAAGGAGATGAATTTGAGCAGAGCAAGGGTTCAGGTGTGACTGCTCAGGAGCAGGAGGCTTTTCAATAGTCAGCATTTTCTGGCTTATCTGACAGGCAGACACTTGGCCTTAGTGCTTATTGGTACCAGCAAAGTGTGTTTCATACCTATTAGCTGCTTTTCCTTCCAGGAACTGACTTGTCCTGGAAGCTCTGCCAAGTGGTTTATATGCAAGCCCATCACTGATGAGCAGCTCACACTGCCTGCTAAGCCACAGCTGACTCCAGCCTGCTTTATATTCCCTTTTCACACTTGAGAGAGCAAGCACCAGGATTTTGTGAGCCCAGAGCAAAAAAAAAAAATTAAACAATGGAAGTGTTCAGTGCTGTTTCCTTTGGAGATGCTCAGCGCTGATTAGATCTCCTGCACAGCAGGTGTCCACCTAGCAAAGAGCTTAGCAAGAGCTGCCTCGGAGCACCAGGGCGGCCGTGCGATGTGAAGGGATTTTTAATTCCATCTGTCACACACAGCTTCTTGCAAGGCTTCCAAAAATCACATAACCCCGTGCCCAGCCCCAGCTCTGGGAGCGAAGGCCTTTTGTTTATTGTCTTTGGGCCTCGTGTGCCTGCAGCTGTGCTGGTGGCAGCAGCAGCCCCTCGGACAGACCCCTCGGCGGGGGGAGTGGGGATGGGGATCTTCCCGTGTCCAGAACTTCATTTTTTGGAGTGATGGTGGCAGAAGGTCGTGGGCAGCTTGCCCCTTTGCCTGAAATGTCCTCTTGGAGCCTGCTGGTAGTCACATCCTGTTAAATGTCCCCCTGGGGGGGTTTTCCCCACACTGCCACCACCAAAGGGATGACTTGTCCTTCATGCCTGGACTATCAACTGTGATGACACTTCTCATGGCCAAGGTTTTTCCTAAATCCCACAAACTCTTTCTGGGCATCAGGGAAGATTCTATACTACTTGTGAGAGGCTTCTTTCGATGTCTTGGACCGGTACCATCTTTTTTTTTTGCCCGTTGCACAACTTCTGCTCCTCGTGCCAGAACCTCTGTGTTGCAGCAATGTGGGTGCTTTCAGGGTGCAGGAGGGGTGAGAGGCAGGTAGAAAACTGTGCATGACACTTGTGGGCCTCCAGTCAGCCCCTTTATTGCAGCAACAGCACAAATTTAACCTACAGTGCATAAAAACACAAATCCAATTGCAGTCACACCTTTCCTTCAGTCATAAACAAAAACATGAAGCTGAGGGTGTCTCTGAAGTCCATACATGCTATCAGAGATGTGAAACAGCAGAGGGGAAAAGATTCTCTTCCCAACAAATTGCTGGATGTGCAGCTCACGTCCCCTCAGTGAGCAGCTGGCGTGCGGCGGTGGCACACACACGGTGGAATGTCTCTGGCACAGGGGCCTTTTTCAGCCGATGTTTTCCTGGAAGGCCATGCCAGGAGACATATTTGTGTTTATTGCCAGGGCTGGGAGTTGCCTACAGGTGCTAATTATTGACCGTTCCTCCTCCACAAGGGAGCCAGTGTGTGAGCCACCCTCTGCCCCGCCTGGGAGCCGCTGTCACGCTCCCGGCCCTTCCCTGCAGCTGGGAATGAGCTGTTTGGGTTGGACTTGGTGCCACAGATGGTGCCACCTGTGGCAGGCTCTGCCAGCAGGACGGATCCCAGGCAGCTGGGAGGTCATTCGTGGCAGGGAGAAGCCAAAATCCATTTGCACTTACATCAGACTCCCCAGGCTGACAAATACCTTTGGCTGCTCCCACGCCCTGCCTCGGGGCTGATGGACTTGGAGACCACTGAGGTGTTCAGCCCTGAACATGGCCCAGTCTAAGTGTGGAAGAAAAAAAATCATTCAGCATCCTCCCCAAAAACAGAGCAGCCTGATTTCCAAGGTTTCATAGTGCCTGCAGATCTGCCTGCCTCACCCATAACAGTATCTCCTGTTCCAGAGGGTCACCAGAGAGACTGAGCCCTCCCCACACGAAGATTTATTTCCTGCAGGGATTTTCTCTGGCAGCACCCAATGTGCCAGACTCGGTGGTGGCAGGTTGGCTTTACACACAAGTGATGAAATCCAGAGTATAAACTGGGATTTTTCACTCCTGATGGCTATCAGATAAAGAAAAACAACTTCTGGCTTTCTTCTGCCCTCTCTGTTCCCAAACAAGAAGCATTTATTATACATTTTTTAATTAAGATTTGGGCTGATAAAGCAAAATTGCTGCCTCACCCTGTACTGCTTTTGTTGAAAAGACAGCTGAACATGATTATTAAATGAGAAGTTTTGCCTTGATTATCTATCCTTCATTTTTAAACTGTGTTCTTTGCTGATGTCCAGTAAAATAATAGAATGTAAATCACAGCGGCCTAAAGGCTCAGGGGGAGATTCCCTGACAGGTGGCCTTGGAGCAGGCAGGGATTTGGGAAGATTCCTGCAGTGTGACTAAAATTGTCACATTCTGACTCCGTCAAATTTATGTGAAAAAGAAAATCACCGAGTCTTTGCACCTGAAGCTATAAAGTGGCTCGTGCTCCCTTGAAGCAGAGCCAGCACTTATTTGAAATCTGGTCCACCTCAGGGACCATCGTTTGAACTCAATAATAAAAGCCAAATTGAGGCAAATTCACCACGTGTCAGGGGTAGATGTGAAAGGCTGGTGTTGAGCTTTTTCATATGTTTGGTGTGGTTGTTTCTACCCTGTGCTGGTATGACCCTGACCCCAGGCAGGAGAACCACTGCCATATATTTGTGTTTAAAGAAATGGCAAAACCATGTATATTCCAAGAAAATCCTCCAATTTGCTGGATTTTTTTCTGGGTTCCTTTGGGAAGAAGAGTTGAGTCCAGTAGGAAATCTAAATTTGAAAGTTTGTGTAAAACATATTTAAAGGCTTTTTGTTTTCAAACAATAACATTCCCAAGAAATATTAAAAAGAAATACATATCTTTCTTTCTTGTTTATTTTTTTGTAATTTTTAGATCAACACCCGTCATTTTCATTAGTGCTCTATGACCCAGTTCATCACTAACATGCTGAAAATTAAACATCCTCTGAAGTACTTCACTAAATCAGGGATTGGAGCTCCCTAATGACAAGTACATGCACACTCCACCAGCCAGCCATACGATTTTTTCGCATCTATTTATGTCCTTTCTTCCTCCAGCGCAGAAAACCATGCCAAGATGCATTTTGCACCGGCCTACCGCACACTGAGATTTCCCCTGCTCCCAGACCCCTGACAGAGAGCACTTTTGCTTTCATTTATTACTTTAATATAACTTTTTTTTCCCTTCTGTGTTTCACAACACTTAGCAACTTCCCGCTGGCTGCGATCGCCAGGACCCATTTGGCATCGCGGTGGAGGAATCCCAGGCATGCTCCACCACCCCCTCCTGACCTGTGGGCAGCCTTCAGGCAGCCACTCTCACCTCTTCCCTTCATTTTTTCGGAGCAGAGCTGGGTGAAGCCCAGTTTTTCCATCCCACAAGGGCGCTCTGTGATTGCAGGGCTGTCTCTCCCTCTCCATCTCGCTGTGAACCGATGGGTCTCGTTCGAAATGAACGAGTGGGAGAGGGAAAGGAGGAGAACAAATACCTTACAGTCCCCTGGTGAGGGAAATGCTCGGGCTGCCAGCTCCCTAGGCTCCATTCCCAGCTCTGAAATCTGTGCCTTTCACATCCCAGCTGGCCTCCCCACCCCAGGCTGCAGGATGTGCAGGACTGGGGTGAGCACATACTCCCTTTCTGTGCACGACCAAAAACTCCTCTTTGCAAAAAAGAAGTGGGAGCAAACCCATCACGTTCCTCCGCACAGTTTCCATCTCAATGCGTTGGTATTTTTCCACCTCCAAAACGTTTCATAAGAGCTCTCCAGCCCGTTCCCTCCTGTGGCCTTTAAAAGCCGTGTCAGTCACCCAGAGCTGTTTCAGTAGCTGGTCCCATCGGAGTGGGACCAGCTCTGTTGATTCCAATGGCACCTAATTTGTATGGATGAGTGTTTTCATGTCTACAGATAAGTGTAATGGTTTGGAAGACATTTATGTGCCTGATATAATTAAACCCAGTGGTTTTATATTCCTTCGTATTGACATAGTGGAGATGTTATGAGAACACCAGCTCTTTCCTTATGGAAAACTCTTACAGAATTTAATAAGAAAACAATAACCATTCTTAAGCTTTGGAGGTTTTTGAATAGGATTTAAAACTGAATTACATCATCGCAATTCTATAGAACGTCTTAAAACATCTTTGCAAGAGGGGATCATTCTCTATCAAATTTTAAAGATTACACAGCCATTTCCATAGATTATTTCATTTCTTTCCAATTCTACTGGTTGCACTCCTATTAATTTCTGAGGGGTTTTCCCATATGGCACATATTATTTTGGCCATGAAACGACTCCCTGAGGCAAAACAGGCCATGAAAGAGACACAGCCTCTGTTCAGCCCAATGAAATCCCATTAGCTTCCAGAAAGACTGAGTCAGGTTTGCAAAATCGTTTTGTGTCCTTGTTCCATACAGGTTGTGCTGTGCACATGGATGTTCCCTGCTCGGTTGAGGACACAGCCTTCAGTCCCAAATCTGAGATGTTTGAGTTCCAGCGTGTGGTTTAGGAGGCGTGCCAGAGCCCATCACGCTTGGTGGCATATTGAAGAGATTAGTGGTGTTATCAATTAAAACCTTTTAAATTTTAATCAGCTTTTTCTTCCAAGCTTCCCCTCCTTCTCTCTGTCCCCCTGCCCTCTCCCTCTCAGCAGCGTTAATGATGTGTTCTGAGCCACCACGTGCTCCCCTCCTGCCTGCAGGGCCAGTGCTGGATCAGTTTTGTGGCCATTTGGGCTCCTTGGGGCTTTCCCTGTGTCCCCATGGCTGTGCCCACCCACGCTCAGCCACCCTGGGGAGCACCCTTCCATCCACACTGGTGTCCCCTGGAACCCACGAGGTTAAAGAAACCTCCCTGGCAATCAGCTTTTTCCAGGAGCAGCCTGACCTCTTCACTCACGAGAAGCTGCTCTCCAAAGAGCTGCAATCAGCACTAATCAGGCCTGAACCTCACGGGCTCATATGTCTTCCCCGTGCTTTGGGATACCAGGAGTGCACTTTCCTGCTCGCTGCTGATGTGCTGTGGTGGGTGGGTGGGATGCCTTTCAGCTTTCACCTTACCATTGACCTTATGATTTATTTGGATTAACCTAAGCCTACTGAATTCCAACCCTTCTTGTAGAGCCCGGTGCAACCTGCGGGCCTAATTCGGGTAAGCACAACGTACGGCTTCACTTACCTTCATTTTGCAGTGATTTATTTTTCCTTCTCATACCCTCATGAAAGTGGACACCACCCGTGGATGGTGGGGTCAGACTTCACCTTCCCTCGCATGTGCTTAAGTAAGCAAATGTCTTTGAGGGAACTTCAAAGCAGGGGATTGAGAGCAGGGCAGACTTTTAGCCCTGGAATGAACAGCTTGGCATGTTGAGATGGAACCCCAGCACGATGCTGGATGTGTGGGTGTCTTGGACGTGGCAGGGTGTAACATTAGCCCAGACGAAAGCATGATTCTGGCATAGGTTGGTACAGCTGCACTTTTGCCAGGGGACTGATTTTGATTTCCAGAGGAGGAGGAGACCTAGTCCTTAATGTGTCATTTGAGATGTTCAAGGGATCCAGTGCGGGGTGTAGAATGTCTCAACCTGATCACGTTGCACAAAGAGTGGCCAGACCCTTCATTTCAGGGAAGCTACACCATTTTCTTCCAGAAGAGCATCTGATCCCTTGAAGCCTGGCTAGGAATCACTTAACAGTGGGAATTTACTCCTGGAGCAACACAACTAATTTACAGCGAGGCTTTTGCCATTATTATTCTGCTGCATTTCTTCGAGATATAAAATTATTTTATATTGCATATTTTCCCATGCCCTTTCCCTGCTTACACTGTCTGCCTCAACTCGTTGCTAATGACGTTTGTTGACAAGCTCAGCGCATTTTGATAAGTCTTCTGCCAAAGTGTCTCTAATAAAAATAAGAAGAATGACAAGTGGAACAGCGCAAAGAGGATTCCAACAGCAACAACCGAAGGTTAAAGCAGCATAAAACAGGGGGAAAACATAACAAAAACAGAACACAGTGAGCCCAGATTGACTTTGTTAAGAATATTTAATGCTTAATTTTGTTTTATAACCCTGGCTCTCAAGCTCTCTGTGCAACTTCGATTCCTTTGTTAAGCAGTTGTAGGAATTTGCCTTCAGTTCCTGTTGGGGCAGGGGGAGCTCTGAGTATGTATTTTGCTCCTTCAAGTCTTTGGCCTCGTTGGTTTTTGGTCTTCAGGAGTCAGAGCCAGGATGTATCTCCTGTGCATGTGGCTGAGAAGGCTCCCAACCCCTCAGCACAACTCCTGCCAAGGGGCAGAGATCCCACAGCGCTGAGGTGGGGCAAATATAATGGGGAGTGTGTAGCCAAGTATTTGGGGCATTTCCTGGATTGGCACATCCATTTCTGCGCCAGCTGTGGGTCCATATCTGGCCTCTGCGCAGCTGGGGAGAAGGGGTGAGGAGCTGCTTAGAGGGGCAAGTTCCCAGGCACAGCACCAGCTGTTCCTGGCTGGGTATTGAGGCAGGGAGTGGGAACAACCTCAGCCTTTACTCCTCAACCCATGGACCCTTTCCTGTCTCCTCCACCATCACTGTTTAATTTTGGAAGGCACCTGTGATTTCTCAGCTCCGTGCCTCTCCCTCCTCCACATGAAAGAAGAAATTTCAATGAAAGTTGAGTGACTTCGCCTCACTTTGGGCTTCACAATTGTTAAGTGATGACCTCATAAGACAGCAGGGCAATCAGGGTGGTTGGCTGGGGTTTGTGTCTTGGGATGTAAGGAGAAATAAATGTACAACTGAACCAGCAGTGGATGATTTGATGGAAGATTTCAGTGCAGGCAGTAATTGCTTCTCCTCCTGTTAGACCTTGGTGCCTGGTCAGCTGGGACTGAGTGCAGGGAAGATCAGTGACAGAACCATTTAATACACATGAAATAGCCCCGTTTGAAATTCTGGAGCTTTCTGCTGAATTTAGTAAATCTTTTCAGCTGTTTTACAGAACGCTTTGACAACTTTTTCAAAGATGCAGGAAGGCCAATGTATCCAAACAGCTTTAAAGCCCTTGGCCCAAGATCCGGGCTGAGCACAGCTGTGTCTGACCCCACCGTGAGAACCAGAGAGGGGCTGAATTCTCCATTTGTTAGTTTGGGAAGGTCCTGCTTTGGCTCTCCTCCACTGTGAAAAGTCCCTCTTTGAAGCAATGAGGGCTGAAGTTACAGGTGTCCCGAGGCTGGGATCAGGACAGCAGCAGCTGCAGAGAGGGGTGGCCCCAGTGCTGTGTCCGTGGTGTCACCTGTGGATGCTCACTTGGGCTGTTATCCAGAACAACTTCAGCAGCTCATGGGAACCACCATCTCAAAAGATGTTATAATGTAATGCCTTTTAGTCAGGAGCAAAGGATTAGATCTGGATTCCTCTCCTCATGCAACATAAGATATTTTTAGTGCCCTTGGAGCCAGCTGGGTTTTCTGCAGAGGGGAGGACTCTGCCCTGCCCACACCAGCGCTGTGAATTACTCCTGCTTGTTCAATTTTGCACCAATGGAACTTTTGGAACTTGTTCAAGTAAGTTCAGTTTTTAAGGGAATTTAGGCACCATTTTCCCTTGGAATTAAGCTCTTTACCTGGATCTTTACCTGCCTGACACCAAGCTGTCAGCTCCCATGGCGTCTGTGTATGAAAGTCCCTCAAATCATCAGGGAGTTTTAGCCCTACAAGGAAGTACAGGTGTGTGTGTGCAGGACATGTGGGCATCATCTTGGAGGATGCAGTAAAAGACTCTGGGGTGAAATGTTGTGGGGATGGTGAATGTTTGCTGTGCTCCCAGTCTTTCCATGGGGCTACAGGGACACTTGGGATGGTGCTAAACTGAGCCCCCAAGGGATGAGAGCATCAAGGACTCAGACTGTGAGTCCTACTTGACCAGATTCTGTGCTCAAGGACATTGATCACAACTAGCCTAGATTAAACTCTGATTTCTTTTGGATACAGGACAATCCTGTCCTACAGGGAATCAATACTAGAAGGATAAAGCCCAATCCTAAACCCCTTTTGGGCAATACTCTTGGAGCCAGGATGGAGTAGAAGGGTTTTACAGTTTAAATGTGCCTGGGTGCCCAAAATAGGAGTGCAGGCATCCATCAACTCAGCAGGTCACAAATCTCCTTGCTTTCAGAGGTGGATGTTGTCATTGCTTGGCTTCCTGGCACCAGCACCTGGCTTGCTGGAATGGGTTTGTGTCTGCCTTTCCTCTCCTGGCTCTTTGGAGGGATCCAGTGGCTGATCTCACTCAGGCCTCATCCCCGCCCTGCAAATCCCACATTTCCCACCACCTGCAGCTCCCCGTGGATATTTGTTTTCTCCTGCCTTCAGCTGGCATTGTGCTCCTGCTGGCACAGACCTTGGATCCCACATTTGCAGGTGGAAGTGGGTCTCAGCCTTGGGGCTGATCCTGGCTCCAGCAAAGATCTGGGCAGAGAGGCTCTGCCATGATGTGCTGGGGCTCAGGCCCCACACTGTGCCCCAAGCATGACACGGTGCTTTCTCCTTTCTTCCCTTCATAAAAGGTTAATTTATGGTTAATTTGGTTGTTTAGCAAATTTATATCGAACACCACTTTGTGAAAACAGAAATGTAGAAGAAAAAAGCAGCTGAATTTCAACAAGTTTAAAACAGAAAGCTTCCTCTTCCTTTTTATTTGAAACATCTCTCTAAAAAAGTCCTCTGAAAAAAATCTGCTTTTCAATCCAAACTTTTTGTTTGGTTTTGTTTTTTTTTTTTCTTTTTTTCCTGGAATATCCTTCAATTTTCCTAATACGACCAAGAGTATCTTTCCTGCCTCCCCTCTAAAAACAGTCTGTAAAGAAAATATATAATCTAATTTTGGGCTGAGCAAAGCCATTGATTCATCTCAGCAGAAAAAACTGCATGCTTCTCAGTTCTCCAAAGAAAATCTTTGGTTTTTTTCTGTCTCTTTCTCTTTGTCCCACAGTTTCCCCTCTTTGTTCCATAAGGTCGACTTGGGACAATTCCTCCCCTCCCCAGTTTTCAGTATTACACAAGTGGACCAGAAAAAACAGCCATTCAGCTGCTCCAACCACAGTCTAAATGAGAATGAGAAGATATTTCAGCTGTTTCTCTTGGTTTCCATTTTTTTCCAGTTTCTGGCTCAGTAGCTCCCAGAACCTATTACACTAATTGTTCTTTTCCAAAATCCGACTGTCAACAAAAGGCAGGGAACCAGTCTAACAATTTCGACTGGAATTTCCACTACTTTGGTTCATTCCTGGTTTTGATTTTCACAAACTTGTTTGCCCCTGAGAAATCTGACATTTTGAGATAATTTCCCAAACTCGGACTTGGTCCCATAAACTCTTCCTGCGACAAACATGAAATTCATTATCACAAGTGACACTTCATGGTGGGGCAGATACAAATGTCTCCCTCATTACACCACTTCCAGTCTGTGATGGGAGAGTTAAAGTGTTTGGGTGGAATTATATGGAATCAGGACGAGGTCGAGCCGATGGTGTGAGCTCCTCAGCCCAAACCCATCTCCTCAAGTTTCCAGAGGAACTTTTCTTCCACATATACACTTAATTCGTGGCCAAAATGTCCCTTTTCAAGCCAAAATTTGTCTTACAAATGCATTGCACATTGTCAAAGGGAATGCTTGGGCTTTGTTCAAGACAATTGTTTGTCAATATGTTTTTCCAGTGTTCCCCTATTGGGAAAGGCCTCTCCCAGCAGCACTTTAACTGCTTGGTTGTGTCCGGGCTGCTGAAACACGTGGCAGAAACAACGAACTGGTACAATGACATCTCTGTATTACGGGCACTGGATTGTTTGAGTTACTGGGTAAAGTCAGATCAGTGTTTATCTACATTTTGTGTTGCCCACTGGCACATTCAGCTTGCAGTAAATAGAATAAATCAGATGCTTAAAATTAGGCACTTGCTTAAGGGCTCTGTTAAAATACAGCCTAAATGCTACTACAGTTTTAGGAGGGACTTGAATTTTCCCTAGCAGAGAGATGTGGGAGTGGGATATGGGAAGCTCTGCTTGGATAACCCCAGTGAGACCAAACCAAACCCAAGTGAAGCCACTCTTAACTGTTCTGCTCTCATTTCCCTTCATATTTCTCCTGTCCTCTCTTTTGTCTTCTCTAGCCCAGAGCCTCTGATAAAATGGAACAAATAAGAGCCCAGAGTAATTGTTTGCAGCGCTGGGGAACTTTTTTGTGACGTGTCCCAGAGCCGGTGCCGCGAGCCAGGCGCTGGCAGCTGGTTTCACTTTGGAGCCGTGTACGAGCTCGCGGCTCAGGCAGTTGTTACACATTTACAAACCTCTGTCACTCTGGGGCTCTGCCTTTGCACCCGCCTTGCTTTGCTCCCAAAGTTCTGCTTTGGTTTTCTTCTTTTTTTTTAACCCCCTTCTAGGTTTTTTGGTTTTTTTTTCATTCTTTTCTTTTCTTTCTTCTTTTTGTTGTTTGCGGAATGAATAAACATCTTTTCACGAGCAGGAATAAGGCCCTGGACACTCCTGGCTGCTGCTCTCCCTGTGCTACCACTCCTTCATGTGTATAAATTTAGCAGGGGGTCCAGGAGCTAAAATAGGAAGCACATGGTTTTGTGACTTCACAATTGAAATAAAGAAATCTAATATGACAGAAGAAGCATGTTGTTTATGGAACTACAGATTTCAGTGAAGGCCATCCCTACCAAATCGTAATTAAAATTACCATAATGACCCCTGAGTTTCATTTGTTGGGCTGGGAGGAAGGAAAATACGGATATTTTCAGTGGGTTCTGCTGAAACAATTTATCGAGAGCCACAGCTGGTTTTAATGTGCTGATGAGCTGGGAAAATAGTCAAAATTGCACTCCAGTCAAGCGACTGTGTAATATCTGAGGGCAGAACCAGACCAAAATCACTGTCATTTTATTTAATCTAATGAATAATGTTTTGTAACTGCAAAACATAATTGCTCTCCACATATGTTACACGCACACTTCACTAAAAACATCCACAGTGCCACCAGTGGAACAAATTAAAACACTTTCAATCTGGTTTATTTAACCCTTCTACATTTTTTTTAAGACTTCTTTCGAAAAAACCAAATATTTGGTATGGAGATCTTCAGCAATGTGCATGCAGGCTTTAGGAAGGAAACTTGTGTTCCTTGAAATAAAAATAATGGAAATTTTTGCAAGGAAGATATTTTTGCAAAATTATTTCTACCTTTTGAAGTAGATTTCAGGTTTTACACTGGATTTGCCTTTGAAGTCAGAGACACAAAACTAATCAACTTTAAAATTAGCACATAAAATTAATGATTGCTGGAGTTGGCAGGCTGGCTGGAAAACCAGGACTCTTCTGGCATTTTCATTTGGAAAAAGCTTCAAAGCTACTGCCTGTGTTTGACATTAGAACTAAGAGCTGAAGAGTGAGGGAGAAAAAAGGAAAATGCCTCCCAAATATCAGGTGCAAAGCAAATTTCATGGGACAGAAAACCCCACGCTGTGTTTGGAGCCTCAGAGTTGGAGAAATCACTTCAGGCAAATCTTTTTGCAAACCTCCGAGTCCAAGATTTTTGTTGATCATTAATTTGTTGGGGTTTTGTTTGGGTTTGTTTTGTGGTTGTTGATGTTGTTGTCATTGTTTTTCTTTAGCATTTGCATGTGAAAGCAAACAAGGGAATGGTTTGGGGGGAGCAATAGAAGCCACATAATGATTCCTAATAAATGCAGAGCTGTGCCTTCCCTAGAAGAGCCACACATCTGCAGGAATGACCAGCTTGTGTTATGAAGACACTGTTTGATTTGGCTAAACTTGCTTAAAAATCTGAAATCTGCTCCTTCCCTGAAGAGCCTCAGACTCACTCACCCATCTTATGACCAAAACCAGCAGCTCAAGCATTTTATTGCACTTTTTGTTTTCCCAGTAAAACAAAGCAAAATTTTCTGGGAGGGGACAAAAAAAATTACCTGCTTTATACCTTCATTAGTGGAAAATTAAGTTCTCCCTCTGCTATGAGGAGCCAGCTGGGTGTGGGGCTGGTGATGGAAGACAGCTGCAAACAAATGTGTTGAGTGAATTAATGTACTGTGTGATGGTGGAAAAAGAGCTCAGCTCTGCAGGACGGATTTGGTTATCACGGGTTGAGCAAGGCTGAGAGAGGGGCAGCAGAGACTGTCTGCAAGTTCAGCTGCAAACTGTGCACGAGTACTTAAAAAAAGAAGGAAAGGATGTCACGAGAGAGAGGAAAAACGGAAGAGAATATGCATTTGGAGCAGAAAAACTGGCAGAATATGAGTTGCTATAAGTTGGATTCTTGTTTTCTCCAGTGGATTTGGCTTCAAAAGCAATTAGCTTCTTGTCACATGCTGGGGCAGCTGTGCCAAACAGTTCAACAACACATTATTTTTGTCATTGCACAAAAGGTGATATTGAGCCCAGAATAACTGTTTCCATTTATGACTTTGGCTTTTGGCCTAAGCTCAAAGGAAGCGAAGAAAAAAAAAAAAAAAAAAAAAAAAAAAAAAAGAAAGAAAAAAGTGATATCCTTTTCTGAAGGTCTTGGGGCACTTGAATCTCAGATGTTGGTGTACAAGAAAGTTTACCAGGTCCCAGTGTCAACAGAAAAGGCAGATCCCTGATAGCTTTATTTGGGTTGTTTGGCTGTTCATTGGGGGAAAACCCAGCGCAGAAGCCGTGTGGGATCAGGAACTGAGGCCACAGTGGTTCCTTATTCCTCCACCTACCAAAGCCATTTCTAAGGTGTCAGCAACTTCAGCAGGAAGAGGAAAACTGAGTGGCCAAGATTTGTGTATGCTACCAACCCAGCAGCTCTAAGCATTATTCCAGTCCCCACTGAGGCACAGCCTCAGAAATGTTTCTTAAACACTCCAGGAAAATATTTTGGTCCCTTAATGTGCTCGCATGACACACCGAGAAGGGGGACAGAGTTCCTGCCTGTGAAAAGAAATTAGTGTTTAAGCTGAATATTGATTAAGCCAACAAATCATGCTGACCAGGCTGCAATAACCAGAGGTACCCACAGGGATAAATGCCAGGTAAAAAGAGGGTTTTTGCTTGCAGGGGAAGGGAGAGCACACTCAGGCTGGAGGTATATGTGGAAATGAATTTAATAAACACCTACTGAGTCTCCCTTCTATTTCCCTGCCTGTAAATATCCACCATGGTATTTTAATCGTGATGTTTTTAATAATGCAAGAAAATCTTAATAATAATTCCATTTTGGAATGTTTCTGCTTAGTCAACTCCAGGGCAACAGTTAGACTTGACACAACAGTGTTTGCTTTAAAATTGTGTGGACCATGCCAGTCCACAGGAGTGATTCATTTGCTGGCTAATTAACAAATGTCTAATGTAAATTTAACATTCACTTTGACTTACATTCCTGCAGCCCAAACTTCTTTTTGATTGGGGTAGCTGTAAGTGGAAGCCAAATATTTTCCTTGGTGGAGCCAAGGGGATGGCATATGCTACTCGTTTAGATTTCCATTTCCTTTGCATCTTTTCAGGGGCTGAAATTCAGGCGTTAACATTTCCGAATACAAAGTCATTTTTGTATGAAAATTTGCAAATAAACCCCCCCCAGACTTTGTAGTACTACTAGAAACCGAGTTCTTTCATTGGCAAAAAAAAGAATGTGCCCTATGAGGTTCTGCCTGTTCCCCCTTCCCAAATTCCTGGTAAATTCCCCGATATTCCTGGTAAGTACCCAATTTGGCTTTAAGAGGATATTTTGCCTTTCTTGTGCTGGGCATTCATGTGAGGTGAAGAACCAAGCCAAGCCATTGCTCAATGAAGAGGAGCTTTGGCTCCTGGTCACCTCTCAGCTTCAACAATGTCCCCATTCTCCCAGATGGTGCCTTTTTTTTTTCAATCTCCAGATATTAAAGTTTCTGGAGTATGGTAACACTGACTGCGACATAAAGAGGATTGCAGCTTTCCCAAAGGCCCATGTAAGAAAATAAACTACTTAATCCTGGAAAGAGACAGCAGGCTCCTGCAGCTGACCAGGAATATACTCCCCAGTGGCTGGGAAGTGCTGGGTAAATGATGGGGGAAGGAAAATGAGGCGCTTGCAGGGGTTGGGAGGTGTAAGGCTGAGGTTTGGGGCATCAAATAGTCTGGGCTTGGATCCTCCTGTCACTGGGCTGTGCACCCTGAGCCCTGTCTCTGCTCAGGGAGCAGCTTCTGGCCATTTGCTTCTGCTTCTGGAAGGTTCCCTGCGTGGGCAGAACAGCATGGCTTCATGCGCTGTAGGAGGAAGGGGACATGCCAATGTCAGCAGTGCTCCCCGACAAGCTCTGGTGCAGGTTTGAATCCTCTCAGGAGATGTCCAGAGGTGCAAACACAGCCACACGCAGAGCTGGATGTAGGAAATCTGCTCCTCTTCCAGAGTCTTCCAAGCTCTCCCTCAATACCTGCCCCTTACCACCAGGCTGGACTCCCAGGGCTGAAGGAGAAGGGTTTCTGGCCTGGACACCCACCCCATATGTTGCAGCAAGAACTTCTTCAGGTTAAATCCAGGGAAAATCCATGTTGAGCATCCATATTTTCATTTTTTAATTTTTTTTTTTTTGAAGGAAGGATTGCAGTTTTATGGAACATCTTGACGCTGATGTCCTACTCCAACTGGCTAGCTTTTCCTGTCTCCCTCGTGGGGAAATACTTTCTTAATGGAGCTGGATTTTGGGAAGCCTGTCCCAGGAAGTATGAGACAAGGAGTCAGGCCTCTCAATGGCATTTCTATCACTTCTGCTGTTTCACGTTGCAAGTTTGGAAAGGTGACAGAGACCCTTTTTCTCAGCTTCCAGCTCATCAAGGCAGAGCAAAAGCTGCTGAATCCTGTCAGGGGCTGCTGTGAAGGGCAATTAAGTCACGTTCCTGAAGAGCATGGGAATCACCTGATGAAAGCCATATGCTGATGTTGGGCTCGTCTAACGCAGGTTTGATTTCAGGATTGTTTGGAAATGACCCAATGGAGAGAGGGAAGGCTTGTGAGGACTCCTGAGAAATGCCTGCACAGGATCAACCATCATCCTTTTCCACCAGGAGAGAGATCCAGGCATATCTGAGGGGATTTAGTTTAGAGACGGCTCTGCGATGTCTTGATAACATCATTCCGGTGTGATTTCCAGCACCTCCTGGCTACAGCTCCGTCTCAATGAGGTGCAGAGATCTCTGAAAATGTCAGGGGGGTTACCAAATTTTGAAATCTCTTGGTGATGTAAACACACTTTTCACTCAGTTTTGTTGGAGATTTGGGCCAGGTCTGTGAGTGGAGCTTGGAAAATCCAGGTTTTGCTCTGAATTTTGCAGCTCAGTCCCGTTGCTGAGACACCTGAGAAGAAGGGCACAGAATATTCCCAGGGGCTTCCTCTGGTGAGGGAGGGATGCAGAGCCATGAAACACCACCTTGTTTTGTCAGCCAGCAAGGGAGCTGTGCTCTACCTGTGTGTATTTATGTTTGGCCTGGATGTATACATAAAATATTTTTTGCCCCTGCCGCACGTTCCCCCACCTTGGTGAGGCTGGAGCTGAGGAAACACAAGCAGAAATTTCTTTCTGCAGCTTCCAGAAAAACAGAGCGCCTTTCTCAGATGAAAAATTCATGCCATCGTTAGTGCTGACTGGTGTCTCCTTGACTCCTGTGCTCCCTCATGGCACAGGGAGACCTACAGAAAGAAATTTGGCTGGCTCTTGAAAAGCATAAATGAGAGGAACTGGCTGTGGGGAGAGGTTTCTGAGGGCTCGAGGAGGAGTTCAAACGCTTCGTTCTTCAGCTGCTGGAGATAAAAGTCCTGGTACATTCAATTCCTACTTTCTGCTGCTGCCAATAAGCAGGGGGGACTTCTTCCTCAGCCTCTTGCCACCGCAGAAATAACAGAGATAAAGCTAGCAAAATAAATAAACGCTTTGTGGCTGGAATAGATAATAATTTCACCAGCTGAATATTAAAATATCAAAGCTCAAGGAGAGGATATATAATTATGGGCTTTTGAAGTTCAATAAAGGTCTGTTTCACCAACAGGCTGGCTGGTATTTCAAATGCAAAGACAGAATGATAATATAACTGGCATTTCTGACCCACTGAAAATATGGCAGGAGGAGAAGGAAGCCCTTTAAGACAGGAGCCATTTAGACAGGGCTGGTTAATTATCCCACCCCAAAATGATCAGTCCCTGACAGGAGAATGTTGCTCAGCATCATTTCTCTCCCTTTTACTCCTGCCATATTTTGATTTAAGAAGGATTGTTTGGCTCAGTATAAGCAGGTGATGTGAAACACTGAAATGAAGGCGGTCTTCTCTACCAGTTGTGTATAAATATTCCCATATTAAACAAGATCCAAATCCTTCAGTCCAACAAACTGTGGCTGAACTTTATTAGTTTGATGCCAATTTTTAAACCAAGGTTAAAAAGCTCGGCAACATTTCTTTGTGGTGAGAATTTTTGACTCCACCCTATGGCAGGTAATGAAAAATCAACGTTGAGGCAGTTCTGATACAAATTTTGTTCAGGAATATCACCTCCTTCTCCCCAAACTCTCTCTAGAGGCGCTGCCTGCTGCCTCCAGGCTTGTGGGAGCTGCAGCAGTGATGGCTTCAGCTGTTCCTCACCTTATTTCCCTGGATGCAGGACAGCACCTGGCACACTGCTGGAGATGAGCCCTGGCTCACGCAGAGGCTGGAGGGGAAGATTTTTGGGTTCCCAAAGGCATCACATCACCTTGGGTAAGGAGAGTTTTTGAAGGAATGTTATAAGATACTTTTTATATATTTTTTTATTATTTTTAATTTTTGGAAATGTTAAAGAAATATGTTTCACTGTGATCACAATGAGCTAAAAAAATCCCCTTTGCTGAGGGTAAACTAGGCTGGAAGAAAAGCTGTTAAAACCAACTGAAGGTTTATGAGTGCCCACAGTGTTTATACCATGCGGTTCTTGTACTCAGAAAGAGTTTACTACATTAGGTTATTTTACTTTTTAATAGACTGTCATCACATTTGGGTACATTTTCCATTTCCAATTAACATCCAGGCCAGTTCTGTGGTTTGGGAAAGACAAGCAAGAACCCTCAGCTACATGTCCGTGGAAGAGGAGCTTTTATTTGAGGGTAGGGATGTTGAATGACCCCACAGCTTCCTGTTAGTGTTTTAATAGCAGAACTTCCCCACCTGGTCTTGGCTGGAAATTCACGCTTGTGTGCTCATGTGGAGCCCCAGTAAACGTGTGAGCAGAGTGTCCATATCTGGTTTCCTAGGTAAAGTGTGTTACATTTTGTTGTTGGTTTGAAGTGGGGAAGAAGTGGTCTTTCCCAGCACACCTCACACTCATGGGAGGTCCTGAACATGATGCTTCAAACTTCCCAGTGCAGTATAAAAGAAAGGAAGGTTTCTGAACGAGGCAGTTGATTTTGCTTTTCAGCGTGCACGCTTGGTGGTGTGCAGGAGATCTGAGGGTACTGTGCTGATTGGAAAATGTCAATAAATTTTTGCCCTGACTGCAGTGAAAGTTTGCATCAATAATTTCCAGGCTGACATTCCCTGCTGATCAAACCATCAGATGATGGTTTCAAGGCTGGGAGGCTCCATTGCAAAGGGGCTCTGGTGGTTCTCAACGTGTCTCACAGCACCTCAGTACAAAGTGTGTCTGACTTTGGAATGATTTACTGCATCTAAAAAAACAGGTTGGATGGAGCTCTGAGCAACTCGATCTAGTGGAAGGTGTCTCTGCTCATGGCAGGGGGGTGGAATGAGGTGATTTTTAAGGTCCTGTCCAAGCCAAACCATTCTATGACCCTTGCTGTCACCTGAATTCAACAATGGTGTGAAGATTATGAATGTCTTGCTGCAAGTCAGGGTGCACTACCTGGGGTTTAGGATTCCAATTTAGCCAAAAAGGTTCTAGGTGAGCCTGGGTTTCTTTTGCAGGTCTTTTTCTCTCTCTGCAGAAGAGAGGGTTGGGGATCTGTGAGTAAACATCAGTCCATGCTTAGACTTGGTTTCTCTTGAGACATTTTGCTCTGGTTCCTTCCTCCGTCCCTCTCATGCTGCTGAATTTGGGGAGTCCTCTTTAGTGCCCTTTAATGGGGTTGACAAACGGGACCACCCCAGTTTTGAGCCTGGCACGGGCTGACCCTGGCAGCCTCCTCTCCCTGCACCCCCTTGCTCAAGCCAGGTTTATCCACCGAGGATGCAACATTCAGGGGTTCTGGGTCCCTGGGAAATCCTCTTGGTCCCCACACCCTGAGCTCCTCAGCCCCGACTGCGCTCTGGGGTCTCTCACAGAAAACAAAGAATTCATTCAGGAAGTGCCTTGAATCAAACCCCAAATTATTGTAATGAAATCTAAATGAAACCGTAATAGGAGAGAAACAGCAAACAGGGATTTCCTCTCTTTTATGGTAGAGCTGGCAATTTAAATTTAAAAAAGTCAAAATCAGTGAGTGATACACAGTTCAAAGGAGTCAGAGAGTCCTGGTTCTGCCAGAGAGGCATTCAGCTGCAGATTCAGCCCTGTAGGCTTTTCTCTGCATTCTCTGCATGTAGACCTTTTTTTTTTTTTTTTTTTTTTCATCTGTCAGCTGCTTCTACTAAACCACTTTAAATTAAGTCTTGGTCAATGTCAGAGTTGAGATCTGTTTTATAGGGATGTATTTGTGGAAAAGCATCCAAATACCTGCTCAGAGCTTGTCAGTTATAACTATATTCTCAGCAGACGTTGAAAGCCATAAACCTCATGCTGAGGGCTTTGAATATCACTTAAGAGCTTAAGCCATGTTCTTGGAATGAATTTATGAGAAAAACCCAGAGGGACTCAGCAGCAGGCAGGGGAAACTGCAGCTCTCCTTCCTTTTTTCTGGCTGGGGGGAAGGAATCCCGAAGGATAGCAACGACAAAGCCTTTCCCAAACAGGGCAGCACTAACCTAGCAGGGAAAGTCCAGAAAACACTGAAAGTCAAAAGTCTTTTATTAAGATACACAGGATGGAGGGAGAGGTGGGATGGGTTGGTCAGCACTTCCTGCATGCTAAAAGAGCTTGTTACAACCAAACTAATTGCTTGGCCTTCAAATTATCTGATAGCTGGTGTCCTTCTTCAGCTGGCTCTGATCCCTTTCTGACACCACAGACAAGAGCAAGCAAGCAGCTCTGATTTAGAAATGTCAACGTGGTTTAGGTTAGGGAGTGTTTGTAATAATTATGAATTGCCTTCATGGTTTGTTTGCTTTCCATAGCAATTGTGAGAAGACAGCAGCTGACAGCTGTGGAAATTTCTGATGCTGTTCCCCTCGTACAGGACAACATGGATCTAATTAGCGTGTGCCAGCAGCACCGTATTATTAAATTAATAATAATTAGAAAGCTATTTGCACCTGTGCTAATGTAACACTATTTATCCCAAAGTGTGTTAACGCATTAAGCCTTTCAAGTCTCTAATAACGCCAGCTTTACAAACAGGCAAACTGTGACCAGGGGCAGAGGCTTTCCCAGATGTGCAAAAAACACTGAGGATCACTGTATCAAAAAACTTTTTTAAAGTTTTTTTTTTTAAGTGCATGTGGAGGGGATCAGAGTTATTGAAAATAAAGCAGGGACTGTCTGGGCTATGAACAGATTCTGCTAGTGCTGTGCAAGACAAACACTGGGATTTTTTAACAGATCAGCCAAGAGATTTGCTGTCAAAAATCCCTTACAGACCTACTAGGATTCCTCTTGCCCCCTAAGCAACAGCGGAATGGAGATGTTTGTTGAATTGCTATTCTGTGTGAGGCTTAGCTGGAATGATTATAGTTGATATTTTTAGAGGAAGTAGATAGACCATAAGGAAACACGTTGGAGTCTAAACTATACCGCATCCACACAAAATATTTGCTGTGGTTGAATTTGTACCTCTTGAAACGTGACTCTTTAACTTAATTTCTGTTTATTTTTGGCATTGTTGATGGTAGGAGACAGCAACATCCTTCCTTGAAGGTTGTGCACTGTTCTTGGAAGCACAAAAGAAATAAATTTTTACTAGGGTGACACCATTTATTATTATTACTCCCAGATATTTGTTTTTATTTTGGTGGGGTGGACAAGGCCAACTGGGGTCAGATTGTCTGTGTGAGGCATCTTATGGGGAAAGAGGGTCCGTACCTCAGGAGCAACTGCAGTGCAATGAATGCCTGGGTTCAGCAAAGTGTTTAAGCATGGATTTAATTGTAACCACATGCAGGAGTCCCTTTGATGCTGCATCATATCGGAAGCTGTGATACAAGACAACAATTAGGAATACTGAGCAGTCCTATGGGCCACGGATGGAGAGGGGAGCAAGGAGCTGGGAGGACATTCCACAGGCCAAAGAGAGGAAAGATGATGCCCTTTTCCTTGTTGCTGTGTTTGTGAGGAGGCAGGAGGCTGGTCCATGAGAAGTGGAACACTTAATCCCATCAGAGCCATTCTATCCCACAGTGTTTAAAGGAAGCTGACGTGCAGGTGTGGATGGCAATGGGATCAGCCCTGCAGACTGAGAGCACTCTGGCCATGTGTGAGTGCTGGTGAAGCTGGTGGTGCCATTCTCAACCCCCAGAGCAGAGCTGATGGTCAAATACATAACATTCTGAAATAATTCTCCAGCAGAGGTGCAGTTGCTCCACAGGTCAGCATCTCTGGCCAGCTTTAACTGTGTGAGTTTGTGGCCGTGTCAGCAAATTGCTGGTGCTCCCTTGGTCACCAGCTTCAGCTGTATTCTGTTAAAAGGGACAACGTGCACACGGGAGCTCCTCCATCCCCTTGTGAGGCGGCGAGCAGCAGAGTGGCCATCAGCACCATCTGGCATTTCCGTGCGGCAGGGAGAACTGGGGCAGATCGTCAACATCTTCTGTGTGGAGCTGAGTTTTGCAACTGTCTGTGTTTGCCTGTGATGTCAGGTTCTGCTGGGAGAAAGTTATTCTGGTCCTGTGTGTTTTGTAAGAGATATTGCTGTGCTGGTGACTCTCAGCTGAGGGACCGCCTGCTCGCGTGTGGGGTGGAATTGCTGTCACTGTCCACAGTGCACCCAGTTTTACCTGATCAGTGCTGAGGGCTGGCTGAAGCCTCTGAGAGCACCTGCCCATCATTATTGAACCATTTTGAATCCCCCTTTTCCTTTCCTGCCTTTCCCATGGCAAGAAGGCCAGAGGAAATGGTGATTTTTGCAGAAGTTATTTGTCCTTTGTGAGCCCTCTTCGAATGAGCTGATGTGCTTCACTCCATGCGCAGTGAAACATCAGCACAGTGCCATCAAAGGGACAAGCTCTGCCCTCAAATGAGTGAGTGGGCAAGAAATTCTGAGCTCTGCACATGTGTCTGATGGCCTTATGTGTCTCATCTGCTCAGCACTGAACTCAGAGGCTTGAATTCACAGGCTGAGTGCTGAGAATCTGTCCTGCAGTATTTACGGCTGTTGTTTAACTTTAATCTCGGCCGTTCATTTGCTTCCTGGTTCTCATATAATTAGAACATATTAAACAGGAGCCAACCACAAGAAATATAAAAGGTTAACGCAGTTAGGAAATGTCAGTGGAATGAATACAGCTCACTAATTCACGGGTTCTTTTCCATAAATATTTCCACCAGCCAAAATATTGACTTTAACCTTTTCCATCTCCTGCGTGTAAAGCTTTGTATTCCCTTGTCGAGGCAACAAATACCTTGGAGCGTGGGGATGGTGCTCGGCACAGGGCAGGCAGTTACACTCTGCAGTTATGGTATTAATTAAGTGGCAGAGTCAGATTTCACCATGGTGAGGCACACCCAGAGATGGAAAACCGGGATGTAATGAAAATGAGCAACATGTTATAGCTGGGATCGCAGAAAATTGTTTAGGATGACATTTTGCAGCTGGTCCAGCTAATATCTGGATCAAAAATGTTTTGCTGTGGGTAGGACAAATGTTTGGATTGAGAGATGTGGTGGGTCAGTGTCCTGTGCCGCTGGAGAAGTCCACATCTCAGATCTTTTTTCATAAACTGGTCAAGACCCATCTTAAAAGCTGTTTGTGTCCTCTTAACTCCAGTTCCCAGAGTGGAAGGTGGTTCCATCACCTCCTGACTCCAGTGACAAAAAATCCTTTTGGTTCTGGTGTCCTAGGGTTTGCACATGCTATGGAGGGGGTGACAGGCAAGGTTTGATCTTCACTCCAGAAATGAGCAGCTCCTACCTGTGGCTGCTTCATGTTAAACTTGTCCTCTGTGCAGACTTCCTCAGGATGCTAAATGAAAGGGGATCCACTGCTGTTTTCCTTGAATCCCTACCAAACTCCTGCCTGTTTGAGAGTTAGAGATAAATCTTTCTGTGGGTCTGTGGTACTAAACCCAACAGCTGCACTCAGGGTTAACTGTCCCCTGGGCTTTCCATGTGTGCTGCCTGTGGAAAACATGTTATTCCCTTAATCTGCTCCCCTATGTGCTACCTGTGGTTTCAGCTGATAAGTGTTCTGGATGTTTTCCTCTGGACCATCTCATAAAAGCAGCGTGTGCTGTTAGAAAGCAGTGGGCTGCATCTTGGAAGTTAAATCAGTCCTTTAAACGACTAAGGACTGGAATGCAATTTTCTCCATGCGGTATTCCTTGATAGATGTTTGTATCTCACAGCCTGCTGGGATGCCTGCACATCCTGGGAGCAGGTACTGGGGGTATTCATGTCCCAGGATACAAACACTAAATCACAGAATGGTTTGAGTGAGAAGGAACCTTAAAGATCATCTCATCCTGACCCCCTGCCGTGGGCAGGGACACCTCCCACTGTCCCAGTTTGCTCCAAGCCCCATCCAACCCGGCCTTGGACACTTCCAGGGATGAGACGGCCGCAGCTTCTCTGGGCACCCTGTGCCAGGGCCTCACCACCCTCTCAGAGCAGGATTTTTCTCCAATACCCCATCTAACCCTGTCCCGTGTCAGTGGGAAGCCATTCCCCCTTGTCCTGTCACTGTGTGCCCTTGTCCAAGTGCTTCTCCAGCTCCCCTGAAGCCCCTTTAGGCACTGGAAGAGGCTCTGTGGTTTCCCTGGAGCCTTCTCTTCTCCAGGCTGTATAAATCTGGGTACAATCCACATGTGGGCGTACATAGACCTGCTGCACCTTTAATGCCAATTCACAGCACTGGTGTAATACTGGGCTCAAGGCAGAAATCAAGATTTGCCTCTAAATGAATATATCTTTTGTAAAAGGAACCACAGTGAGCAGCCCAATGAGACATGCAGTTGTTTTTTTAATAAGGTTTTATACTGCTTTCATCCTTCTGGGATGTGTGTGCTTCCCATTAGTGCATTCCCCACCAACCTTGTCATCTGTCACAAGTGATTTGCTCTTTCTCATCTTATCTCTCCCACAGGAGAACTGGTTCTGAAAAGAAATGAGTTAAGTTTGGTGGGTTTTTGTTTTTGGGTTTTTTTTTTTTTGGGGTAGGGTTTTGTTTCCTAAATTTCTCTGCAAGTGCCCCCTGCTCATTGCTCGTGCTGGGAAAATGCGCTGAAGGTGCATCGCTTTCTCTGGCTTTGGGGGCAGGTGATGTGTGTGGTGGGTTGCATCAGCACCTGGAGCTTTTTGCACATGAAAAAAGCATTCCCAGATTTTGCCAGGACCTTTCTAAGCCTCTGGCCCTGCTGCTCTTTACCAGTTTAATGAGTTAGAGGTGATCAAGTCACCAGAGTGAAAACGCTTCCTTCCCTGCCCCATAGCTTGGGGCATGGCTGGAAAGGGCTGGTGCTGGAGGAGCTTTGGATTCCCAGATTCAAACCATCTGAGAAACAGCAGCAATGAGATTTTGAGGCTGAGGTGGTTCTGTTTTGTTGTACATCCTCTCTCCAGTATTTTTTGGCAGCACTCCGCTTGAAACCTCCACCTGTCATCTTGTGGGTGCCAGTGACAAAACTTCAGTCCGCCCCTCTGAATTATATGGAAAATGTTATTTCTTTTCCCTTGAAAAGAACCAGTTCAGGCCTGGGCATGAGGGTAGGTGAATGGAAAGTCACCTGGGAGCAAAACCTGCATCTGCCTGGAGTTTCACCACCACATCTATTCCCTGTCATGTTAATTAAGAATTATTTTCTTTCCCCTCCCAAAAATCTTCCTGTGCAGTCGGCTCCGCTAAAAGCCACAAGGGCTGAGTCACTGCGCAGACCCTCGTAGCACATAATCACCCTGGGGATTATTTCCTCCATGGAATAGCTGGAAAATCAAGTATGCCTGGCCACTGGAAAGGAGAAGGAATTCCTCCCTGTATCCAAAACCACGGGGAGGTGAGCCGTGGCTGCTGGCCAGCTGCAGAGATGAGCCAGGAGGGCCAGGTGTTTTGTTTCGTTGAACACCTCTGGTGTGGGGCAAGGCACCACTCAAGACTTTGTCATCATCTGCTCCTTGGAAGAGGTTTTCTCCTGAGACAGCCCGTGTTTTGGCTCTGAGCTAAATCGTGTCAGAAAGGTGTTTCTCATTGTGCCAATTATCATCAAGGAGTGGGGATTAGCTTCCTTTTCTTGTGTTGCATGGGGATAATTTGGCACTGGCATGACTTCTGAGTGGTTCTGATGGAAATGATTTAGAAGCTGAGGTCATGGTAGGGCTCCTTGCAAATATCCCCTTCAGCAGCACTTGCTGTTCTGTATTTTCAAGGCATCCCAGAATGTTTTGACTTTTCGCAGGCTAAAAAATAGAAGAAAAAAAAAAAAGGGAAGAGGCCCCAGCTAAGCTTGGAAATGCTCGTGCTTCTTGCTGGAGAGCAGGTTATTTACTGTTGTTCTTGGCATGGGAGCGTTTCCAAGGCCATGAGCCTGGGTTTGGCTGTGTTCTCACGAGTCCTTGGCACCACAGAGATTCCTGTGTCACCAGAGGGGACAGATCCCCCCAGCCCCACAACAGCACTGACCCGTGTTGGAGAGATGATTTAATCGTCTCTGATAATTTAATCATCTCTGATAACTGGGCAACCAACCAGATAGATGCCCCCAACATTCAAGGAGTAAAATAATCCTCCATGTGCTCAGAAAGACTTGCGTATCTACTAAAGTCAAGGCTAAAGATGCAAAAGTGCATGTCAGCCCTATTTCTAGCTGGGCTGCCAGCATGGGGACGGCTGCTTTGATCTGTGAAGTCGGGAACAACTCCTTATAGAGAGATTTCAGACTCCATGTGGGTGGGAAATCTGGGCAATCTCCTGGTGGAAGAATGCTAGTCTTGGTATCTTTCATAATAATATGAAATAACTTAAATATGAAAACTTCTACTTTTGCTACAACTGGCATACTATTTCCTTAAATTATGATCCTCTGGATCTGTTTTTTTGTACAGGCCCTTTCATCTTCAGATGTCTTTCCAAATTTTATCTGACTGAACTGCCTTAGAAACACAATAAAATTGAGGGCAAAATATTACCTTTCTTTGTTTCCTCCTAGGTAACATGTCACTCTTTCATCCTCATTTTGGATGAATGACTCTACTTCTTCATAAAATTTCTTTTAGCATCCTGGCAAGAATTCCCTCTGGAATAGTTTATCATGTGCTGTAACACGAATATGAGGGTAAGATTGACTGCCTTTCAAATTCTAACCTCAAATTTTTCGTCTGTCTTGGAGCCTTCCCTTGGCAGTCGTCATCAAAGACCCCATTAGTGCCTCTGTCAAGCTGCAGGCGGGGGTTTTGTTACAGCAGGAGTGGTCTGGGAGCCGACGTTAATCCTTCGGCTTCCCTTTGGAGCGGGATTCGAATGTGTGCTGGTGTTGTGGAGTGAAACCTGTGTAAGAGATTATGGACCCTGCTCTGCTCTCCACCACCCCATCGTCGGCTCCCAGGGAATGCAGAGGCTTTATTCACCTCCAAGACCAGACAGCTTTTAAAAATACTGTTGGCACTCAGTTGGTTTCCTCATTTATCAGGGCAAAAAGGCAACAAGAGGGGCTGCAGGTCCCTTCTCCCCTTGGCTGTACCTGCAGGAACACAGGAACTGTAAGGGACATAATGGAGTAACTGTGGCACGTTGGGAATGCATCTGGTGCCAGCTGGAGTGGAAGCCACAGAAATTATCAGCTGAGACTGTTTGGTTCGTGTTCCACGGGGAGCTGGATGGGACCATAACATTCCCTCCTGGATCTAACAGTCTGCCAAAGGTAAAAATGTGCGATTTGGGGCGAACACCTCAGGTGTTCCTGGGCAGCTGTGAGGGCTGCACGGAAGCCTGATGGATGAAAGAAATGCACTGGAGGTGCTGTGCCTGAAGCATCGTGCATAAGCCCTGGCTTATTTCTTCTGCAGCAAATGAACTTGTAAAATATTTATTTGGCTGAGATTTCCATGGGAACGAGAGGGTTGTTTTGTACTGGGAGACACATTTGTCTCTGGGAGTCCTTGAAAACTGGCACAATATGTAAAACATAAATGTTCCAGCGCTGCATGTCATGAGGAAGGGCACTGTGGACCAGCACCTGGGGCTGGAATGTGAAGTGATTTAATTTAACAATCGTGTTCACATCTACTGTCATTGTAAATAAAATTCTCACACTGCTTCTGGGTTGGAAGGCAAAAGTCTGGAGCCATTGCAAACACCAGCACCTTTCAGAAGATGCAGCATGCATCTTCTGTGTCAGCTCTGGGTGAATGTGAATCTTCTGGCACTGAGGAAGGGAGCGTGGACTGAGATGGAGGAGCTGCACAAGGCACCCAGGAGCGAGGCTGGTGTGCTGTGTGTGAGGTGTGTGTGGTTGTGCACATGTGGCCCCACAGGAGGGATGTTTCTGCACCTCTGGGCGGCCCAGATGTGCATGGGAAATGTGCACATGTGAACTGTGTGGGTGTTATTTCTGTAGCATCACAGCTGAGTGAGCAAACTCATAACCCAACCTCATCACCGACTGGGGCCAAGCTATGAGAAAATGGTTAAAGCCGTGGAGAAAGAGGATACACAGCCTGACTTAAAGTTTTTCCATCTGACTTCAACTGGAGTTTGAACCATGTCCTAAGCTAATAACATTTACACCCATCGGAGGGAGGAGGCCTCGGCTCTGTAATGAGTCTGCAGTTTGTTCTGCGATACCTTTTTACTTTCTGCCATCTGAGCTGCTCATGCTCTGGACAACGTTGGATGGGTATTTATAGAGCGAGAATGTGTGAAGCCTTCACCCTTCAAACATGTGCTCGGCCTGAGGAGCTGTAATGATTCATGTCCTCGTCTAATGACCATTGATTATATGCGAAAAACTTGGATAAATCTTCAGAGAGGCTTAAAACACGGTGTATATCTGGATTCCAAACCAGCCATATGGGTTGTGACTCATTTCTTCAGATGCTGTTCATAAAAATCAATTATATGGTCACTCTGGCTACCAGGAGGGATCTTTTCCGTTGCCCATTTGTGTCCTAATACTGTATTTTATGACTCTTAGAAAATCATAAAATGCTTACAAATTAGATAATATTTCTGGCAAGAAACATCTTCCATGGAGACAGATCTGTGGCAGTTTAGTTAAAAGCAAGCTGGAATCCTAGGACACACTGAAATTTTTAGCATTGATGTGCTAAAAACACCTGGCAGAAGAAAGGGGGAAATGCAAAGCATCTGGAAAAAGAAGGGAGGCTGTGGAGGGAGGGAGGCAGCTGCTCGGTGGTTGGAGCACAGTGGCTCTCTCAACTCTCTCATTCCTTGCCCAGCTCATGGAGCCTGATGTTTTCACACCTGATGGCTACAATTGAAAGCTCAGATCATTTTAGCTGGTTTACCCACCAGCTCCTGCTGTCTGTGCATGGCTTGAACACCAGGTGATGGGAAGGGTCAGGGGGTTTGGCTCCCTGTGTGAAGATGTGGGTGGCTGTGGCGGAAGAAGCTCCCTCGACTTCTGCAGTTAAAGCGTTGGAGTAATTAAGGGATGCAGAGAATCTGGTTTGTGATACAAAATGCAACAGAGGTGCAGGAAGTCTTGACAAAAAGGGTGTGCTGATTTTCATTGTCACCTGATCCTGTAGTGTGGTCACCCCCAGGGAGTGAAAAGCTGGGGGTTGCTGTTCCTTCTCTGGGCTAAACCATTTGAGAGGCTGGTAGTGTCTTCTTCCCACCTATAAACTATGCAGATTTTCTTCTGTCTTCTCGCTGAGTAGATTCTGATTTTGTGTCACAGCATCCCGAGTCAGCAGTAGCAGTGTTTGCCTGCTGAGAGTGGGACAGCACCTCTGAACCTCCAGTTCAGGATGGTTTTTGGTGGTGCCCTCAGGGTTGTGACTCTGGGATAAAAGTATTAATAAAAAACTTTGATTTAAAAAATCTCAAATGTATCCTTGTCAGAGAGCATTGAAGCTACTTTAGATAATAAACTTTGTCTTCTGAATAAAGAAAGATTGATTATCTCAGATTATCTCACGCTCACGGAGTGTTTGCTCTGAATAAAACACAACTTAGCAACCGGCTGCCTGTGCCTGTGTGTGTCAATCTGACAGATCCACCAGCCTTTCCTGAAAGCCTTTTGATGTCCTGTGCCTGGTTGATTAGGAGTCCCTCAGGAGATCCAGGACTGCTCTTCAGATAAATCTCTTCTCATGTCCTGCCCTCGTATTCCCACCGCCTGTCCCATGTGTGGGACATCCACTGACAGAAACCCACTCCAGAGCAAATGTTACCCTAACATAAACACATCGCTGCATTTCCTAATTTTATTTTTCTGGAGCAGTACATATAAATTGTTGTTTGCCCTCGGCTCGGCTCTTTGAAATATTGCTCAGCCACTCGCCCGATCTTATCTTGCACAAATATTTACCCACATTTGTACTTTGTGAGGCATGATTTAAATGGCCTTTGCTGGACAACGGAGGCGGTGCCCCTGTGATCCAAGCCTTTGGTCCTGGGTTGTGAGGAGCCAGCCTGGGACATGTGTCCCATGGAGGATTCCTGCTGATTCAGCCAGGAGGCTGCCGGCCTCTCCCAGAAATCACCCATGTTCCCATCAAAGTTTCTGCCACCTCTCTGAGTAGCTTGATCTGCTGTCCACTCAATGAGCAGAAAGCTGGTCTTAGTGACAGAATAAGGGGGAATGGCTTCAAATTATATGGGATATTAGGAAGAAATCTTTCCTCTGAGGGTGGTGAGGCCCTGGCACAGGGTGCCCAGAGAAGCTGTGGCTGCTCCATCCCTGGAAGTGTCCAAGGCTGGGCTGGACAGGGCTTGGAGCAACCTGGGACAGTGCAAAGTGTCCCTGCCCACGGGAGAGGGTGGAACAGGATGATCTTTAAGGTCCCTTCCAACCCAAACCATTCTGTGATTCTTTGATTCTGTTTTTACAAGATCCCTGCTGACAAATATCAGGAGAAAGTATTTCAAGCATTCCCCTGTGGATGCTTTCACTCCAACGGAAGCTGTGCATTTTGGGCAGGAGCTGCAGGGTGAGGCTGCACTCTCCAGAGAGCCAGACTGAACATTTGTGACGGCTCCTCTGGCCTTAAAACGTACGAGTTTGTGCATTTCCGTGTTAAATGGATTTTTCTGTGCGTAAATCACCAGGCAATATTTACAGTGAGTCATCTGAAGGGAAAGATGCATCACTGCTCTGAGTTTGCTGGTGGCTCAGAGCTCACACTTGGTCAGAAATTGGTGGGGAGGTTTTGGGTTTGAATTTCTCCTGTTTAACCCTTTCTAAGATGTCCCAGCGTCAGCTCTGCTGCTCTGGTAATCAGCCATTTTTTGGCCTGAGCCATGATTCAGCTTGTGCTTCTTCTTTTAAATACCCAGACATAGACGGAGTTAGGTGGAAGCAGTGTGAACAAACCGGATCCAAATGATGGTAAAACCAGCTCAAAGTCAACCCAGTGATGGGTGATTCTGTATTTACAGAAGGCAGCAAAGTTCATCAGAGCCCATTAAAGCTTCTGGGCCAGGTCAAGGCTTTGTCAGGATGGCTGAGCGGTGAACTGTGCACCTAAAGCACTTTTAATGAAAATGTTATCCTCTGGAACCACGCCAGGTATGGCTAGAGCAGGAGCAAAGACCTTCCTTTCCCTAGAAATCATGGGAAAAGATATTACAGCTATTTCATAAGCTTGTATGTTTTAAAAGTCTAAGAAATCCAGCCCACATCAACAGCAGAGAGAGCAGGTTTCTACACGGACACGTCATTTAATCACAATTTAATAAGGCTCCTGTATCAGACTTTCGTAATGAAACTTTTGGGCAGATCCAAACAAAGGGGTCACTGTGGGAGAGAAGAATGCAGCCTTTGATTCAGGGTTTCTTTTTAGGGTTCACCATGGTTCGTTTTCAGCGAGCTGCTGGTGAAATGAAATGCTTTCCGCATGCCAACTGTTACCTCATAAATGGACCTTGTGAAAAGTAATTTGTGATCACAAGATGATTATCAGCCTCCCCAGCCCAGCTCCTGTGAGGAGGGCGAGTTCTTCTTCCCTCGAAGAAGCCCTTGGGTGTTCAGTCCTTTCACAAGTGCTCCAGAGAGGTGTTTAGGGCCTGGATGACAAAAGGGTGTTATTTTAATAATACAGCAAAGCTGCTGGGAGCCAAAAAGCTGGACTGGGACAAACATGCTCAGCATGGTGGGCTTGGATGTTTTGGGAGGACATGAAGGCAAGGATGGATCAGGCAGGGATGAGCTGCCTGCGCTGAGGAACAAAATTTGCTGTGTCAAAGGATGCCAGAGGATCTTCACCCCCACTGGTGTTAACGACCTCCCAGTCTCCATGTTTTGGGGAGCTGTTGTGTGAGCTGGTAACCCACTGAGAGGTGAAGAGGGCCATGAATGATCTGGAAAAGATCAATACGGGTGACATGAGGAGGAGAAAGGTGTCCTTGCTGTCAGTCTGAGACTCTTGGTGTTGCTATTCCTCTTGCTCACAAGCCTTGTGATTACGGCGCGGTCCCTCTTGATCTGCAGAGCCCCAGGACCCATGAAGAGAGGCATCCACCATCCACCATCCCCTCAGACAGAGAACATCATCTGAAGATGCATCTTCCATCTCTGGAGGAAATAAAATGCAACCTCTGAGCATTTTCAAGGCACAAATTTAGTTGGTTCATGCAGCACTTGGAAGGCTTTGGTCCAGAAGAACAAGCTGGAAAATACAGACTGGTTTTGTTTTTTTTTAACCCACGACCTATTGACTCTTTCCAGAGACTTTCAGTTTTTTATTTCCAGTTTCTGTTTTCTTGAAAAGTCGTGTTTGCCTCTTTTGGGGTGTCAATAACTTGTTTTTTAACCAGCCCTTCAGGTATGATGTGTATTGAACACACACTGCTCCTGAAGTGGTGGAGTCTTCAGCATTTTGTCACGAATGGTTTTCCTTGTTTTTATATTAGCAGGATTCTCCTCGTGTGCCGTGTGTGGCAGCATGTTGTTCCCAAGGATTCCTGCAGCCTGTTCCTGGGGCTGCTCAGTTTTAATTTTGTCCTCATTTGTTTTGTTCTTGTAAATACTACACAGGCTTTGGGCTGGGCAGTTGCGTTTTGCGTATCGGAAAAAATAACTAAACTCTCCAGTGATTCTCGCCGCAAGGAAAGATTTATTGGAGGAAAAAAGAGTTTAGAATTGTTTTGTTTTTTTTCTTGTGAGGCTCTTTGAGGCCGAGCTTCACATTGCTGCCATCTCTGGTGTGGTGCTGGGAGGCCGAGAGCAGCCTCTCCTCCGTCGGGGTGTGGGTCTCCAGGTGACCTCCAAGCTGCTTTGAGCAGCTCAGTGAGCACAAGGCCCTTGATGTCCCTCCACAAGCCCCTCCTTGAAGCTCTTTGCTCATGTGGTAGAGCCCCAAAATTGTCAGAATTTATGTGAGCTGATCATCCAGTGTGTGCTCCTGTTCACCTCGAGCTCCCTGTCCAGCTGGGCTGGGCTGTGCTCCTGACAGTTTCTGTATTTCTGTCAGTTTCTGTGTTTCTGATAGTTTCTGTGTTTCAGTTCCTCTGCCTTGAAGAGCCATAGATGGATGAAGATGATGGCTGCTCTTTAATACATCACATTTGAAGCTCAGGGAGCCACCAGCGGTGTGCACGTAAATTCCATGATGGGACAATGGGCAGGCAGCTGTCCTGGCTCCTAGATATCTCCATAACTGTTATCTCTTAAATATTAAACAAGCACAACTTAGATTTTCTTTATCTTGCTCCAATGCTGCAGAAATGTTAGAATTATGGAACCATCCCCCTTGCTGGTTTTTTTTCTGTTCACTAGTCTTCTTTTTTTTTTTTCATAGTGGTCCAAGGTGGGTTAAGATCCTGCCTGAAGAGGACACCCTCATTTCCCTTTAAGAAAAAAGCAATAGAGTAAAGCACAAAAATTGTCAGTACTTTTTTCTGCATCCTGGAGATTTCTGGCTCTAAACCCTTCTCAACAATGTGTTTTATTTGCATTAATAAATGCAGGAGTGTTACACCTAAAGCCATCAAGCTTTCCTTGTCAGTTTCCCTGTGTTACGTTATGTGAACAGTCAGAAAAGCTGCTCCTGCCTGATTACAGATATAAAAATGGCAAACAAGCAAAGGATGCTCTCAGCTTCTGCCCAAAGTTTGTTAAAAGACACAATGCTACACGCACTCAAATGACATCTGAACATGAGAGTTACTTATGAATACCAGGGTGGAAAAATATACATCTTTCTGAGGGGAGAGGCAGTGGGTGACAGGTGAGGGGACAGGGATTTTGTGCCTGTCTGCTGCTGGTTAAGTGCAGGATGTGGTATCCTCCTCATCACTCGCTCATCTTTCATAGCCATCCTTTCTAGCAAAGCTTTGCCTGTTATCTTTGGCTGCTCTGAGGCAGGGTATTATATCCCTGGCTGCATCTGATATTAACAAAAATGTGGCTGAAACAAAATATAAAGTTCTCAAAGCAACCCTTGCTTTCATATTTTTACATCAGAAGCAGGGCATTTGTCCATCGGTGGCTCCGATACGATTGTGGGGAATTAAGACAGCCCATTTGCAGGCTCTCCATAAATAAGCCTCGCTGCTCCTCAACCTAGTTTTCCTGGCAAAATCTTTTGCTTTCTCATGTGTCAGAAGACCTTCCCAAAGCTGCTGCTGAAGCGCCAAATGCCTCTGTAAAGACTTTTGCAGAAGCTGAGGTTACACAGCCTCTCCTTAAATCAGAGAGGAACAGCTTGGAGCGTGTCTGCCTTCCACGTGATGCTGTTTCCAAAAATCAGGCCCTTCCTGCCTGCTGCAGGTCCTCCTGCCAGGCCACCAGAGCACCCAAATGCTGAGTCACATACTGGCCCTGAATGTCCCACCGTAGCCCTGGTGCTGGGCTGACTCCCAGCACGGGTGAGCACTGCTCTGCCAGCCCCAGTCTGTGCCCACCAGACCAAAAAATGGGTGCTGGGAGTTCATGAGAGACGGGGTTGAGAGGCACGAGGAGCTGGGAGGGGACACAACCAGGACAGCTGACCCCAGCTGACCAGAAGGATTTGATATCAGGAAAGGTTTCTTCACCAAACATTGTCCAGGACAACGGTGGAGTCCCCATGCCTGGAGGGATTTGAAAGAAACGCAGATGTGGCACTTGGGGACGTGGTTTGGTGCTGGGTTAATGGTTGGACTCAGCGGTCTTTTCCAGCCCGAGTGGCTCTGCGATTCTCTGCTTCCTGCAGGGGAGGACGTGCCCTTTCTCTTTTTTGCTCACTCATGTCTCCACAAAGCTTTGCACACAGCTGTGTTCTGGGGAGCTCCTGTGTTACTGAGTGCCAAAACCAAAAGCTGAAGAGGAGCAGTGATGTGACAGGACGTGGGTGCTCTCCCCCAGCAGCTAAAGCTCTCCGGAGGAGGAAGGAGCAGCGTGAAGGTTGCACCTCACCTGGCTGGCGGCAGCGTCTCCCAGGGAAATGCATCCCTGTGCTCATCAGTGTTGGCCCTCCAGGAAACTCCTCTGCTAGGAAACCTTGTGTGGTCAACACAAACATCCCTCGCCTCCAGCTGGCTGTGGCTTGAGCTCTGGGAATTCCCAGCAGGGGTGATCCAAGGACGGTGCATGTTGCTGGGAAGGAGCGTTCCTTCTGCAGACCGCAGTGGCTGTGCCCTCCTCCCAGGGGACAGTCCCGTTCCTCATGTGCCCCCTGGATGTGGGGCAGGAAGGGCCCTCACAGCGCAGGAGAGACCCCCAGAACCTCATCAGATCCCTCTGAGTGTGATGCCCTCCCCAGCCTAGATGTTGGAGCAATAATTCATTCCACCACTGTTGCTACCTCTTGTAAAACGGCTGTCGGGTAACGCTGGTGTGGAGTGACCTGCACTCACCACTTAGCAGAGACAGAATAAAAATGCCTGGAACATTCCAGTACCCAGCACAGGAAAGGGGTTTTTTCATTTATTGCTAAGATATCAAGGACAGGGGAAGCATAGAAGCAGCTCTGGAGGAGCTGGGAGGAAAGGCTCGAAGTGTTGGCCAAATAAAAGTGGAGGATGTTTAGGGTGTGAAATCGGGAAGTGTCTTCAGGAAACTGGTAAGAAAATTCAGCTGAGATAGGAGAGGGGAAAACAAGAATGCTGAGAGGGAGAGGAGGGGTCCTCTGCCTTGTTTAGCTGTGTTTATAGAAAATTGGACCATCCCCAGTTCTTGTTCAGTGCTGAGTTGTCCCATCCTGCCCCATCCCTGCGATTCCCACTCAGGAAGTGGTGCTGGTGTGCGTGCAGGGTTATTTTGGGGCTGGAGGCTATTTCAAGAAGCATCAGCAAGGCCAAGCTCATCATTACTTGGACTTTGAGGGGGTGAACTTGGCTCACCGAAAAAAAAAAAAATCAAACTTGGCAAATCAAAATTAACATGTTTGGGCTGTCTAAAAGCAAAGAAGAGTGGAAGAAATTTTTCTCTTTTTTTGTTTGTTTGTTTGTTTTGGTTTATTTGGTTTCTTTTTTTCCTGTTTTTTTCTTTTTCCACAACTGCTACTGAAGTTGCAGGAAGCACCTCTGTTTTATACAAATTAAATGAAAGATTAATTTTTCTCTTCTTTTAACAGAGAATGAAATGGGCTTGTAAGATGTCCCAGAATGGCAACAGGTAGCATTTAAACCTGAAGGAAGAGCACTGGACAGCACTCTCAGGCACAGGGTGGGATTCCATGATCCTTGGGGTCCCTCCCAACTCAGGATGTGATTCACTCCGTGATTCACTGATTCACTGGTTTGCTCTCTTGCACAGAAGTTTGGCACTAAAAGTTCTCAATTTTATTTCTCTAAGTCACCTCGAACTTCTAGTGTGGTAGAGATTAGTGAAAACAGTCTTGTTAAACAACAACAAATTCCTGGGATGTGATCCCAAGGCAGAGCTTAAAAGCTACAAATGATTAAATATGTGGGACAAATTAAAGGTAATAATCTTTATAGCCCTTCACATCCAATCCATCCAATCCATCATTAATTGTGCATGCTGTGGTCACTCTAAAATTCACTGCTGCAGGAAATCATCCAAGCCAAATGTCCTGGCTGCTATATCTTTATTTTTTGAGGAACATTTTAATTTCACACTCATCGTGGCTTGTCTAGGTTAGCCAGGCAGCATAAGTGTCTTTATTCACCTTTCAAGACATCATATGGTTCGTGGGGAGGAATTATTTCTCATTTGTGAGCAATAATGACAGAATGTGGCCATGGCTGGAGGGAAAGGAATCACTTTTTTCCGCATTACACTTCACTCACACTGAGGGTAAGAGGCTCCACAGGAGAGATGTAAGATCTGGTGGCAAGCAAGGCTGATATTACCATATATTTGATTTAAATTTTAATCAAATGGAATTGTTTTTCAAACGCAGATAACGCAGCAATGGCTCCAAAAATAAAACATGGACAAGCAATCTATCAGGCATGTCTGTCAGCAAAACAGACTCCATCTCATAAACCTGCCAAAACAGCCCTTTGCTTCAAACAATAAAAACTGGGAGGAATGAAAAACCTCAGCTTTAAAAAGATTTGTATGTTAAAAAAAAAATAGAACAAACCCCCATCCCCCCATCCTAAAAAAACCCCACACCAAATGCCCCCCCCATAAAAACCCCAATGAAACAAAATAGAACCAAAAAACAAAACAAAAGGAATAAAAACCCAAACAAAAAACCCTCCCTAGCTCTCAATTGGTGTGATTTGGAAAAGGTTAATGTAAAAACAAAAGCCGTTCAATAAATCTTTTAGTGGAGATCAAAAGCAATGAGTGCAGGAAACCAGAAAATTGATGATACGACATTTTCCGACACTCCGTAACATTCATATTATTCAGGGAGCTGCCAACCACAATTGTTCAAATGCTCTTTTAACTGATGTTGTTGCTTGAACTCATAAGCCAGCCACTGGTCTCCCCAAGGAAAACCATATGGGAAGACAGTAGCTCAATTAAAAGTAATGTGGTGTGTGGCTCTTAATCCTTGCTTGAGCCTTTGTGCCAGCGAGCTTTTAAGTGTGTGCTTAAATTTAAGCCTGTGCTGAATTTTTGTCTGTTTTATGTGCATTTCTTGAGCGAAACCCCCAAAATCATACCAAATCCCCTTTTGCAAAGGGTGTGCTCTGCACATGGCCTATGCTCAGGGGCGGCACCCACGTTCTCCTGGGTGCTCTGGGCTCTGTGAGGATTTTGGGATGGTTTCTGTCATGGTTAAATATGGATTTGTGATTGCAAAGCCTGATTTGAATCCTGTCTCCCTCTAGTGTTGTGAAAACACTTGGAAAAGGAGTTAGAGGGGGTGCCAGGGATTCAACGCCCAAGGTGCTCTCCTGGCGAAGTGAGCAGCAAACAGACTCCAGCAAGATCTGTGGATGGCCGGAGCAGAGGGCTCGGAGGAGCTGTGGATGGGGAGCCCGTGCTGTGAGCAGAGCTGCTGCTGGCTGATTTGGCTGATAAATCAGGCCCGTTTTGGCTGGGCTCTGCTGCTCTGCTGCAGGGATGGCTGCTCCGTTGCGTGCCGGCGTCTGTGCTCACTGCGAGTCTGGCACCCTCCTGCCTGTCCTGGAAATTAGTGACATCTGAAGGGAGGGAATGATGGGAACAAGATATGGGAAGCTCGTTTGCATGTGGAAGGGAAAATATGGGTGTTTGGAGCTCCTCGTGGGTCACCCAGGTCGGGTTGTGCCCCTCTCATGGCGTGCCAGCCGGTGTGCACAGGGCCCGAGGCCTGCTTCACGGAGAGGTGGTGGCAGGGCATTGCTCTCCCCTGGTCAGGCTCCCGTGGCTGATCCCGGCAGATGGGAACAGCGTGTGGAATGGAGCTGAAAACGTGCTTATTTTCCTTGCCTCTTCCTTTGCCTCCCCTTGGAAGGGGGCAGCGCTGCCTGCACCTTGGCCTTGTGCTCACAATGGACAATGTCCTGTGGAAGATGTGCCAGCTTCACTTCTTTTCCCATGGTGTTTTACCACTCATTAATCCTTTTGATTTTTAGCCTCTTTGAAGCCCAGGGTTTGGATGTCTTTCAGCTCCCACTGAAATCGGACATGAAAACACTTCAGCCAGTGCAAAAGTTTAAACCCCTTATTCATCCACCCTGGAAAGGCTTCAGCTCGATATGCTGACAACGACTGACTTTATTATGTTTATCTTTTGGCAATATCTCCTCCTGCAATTGATAGTGCCTCGGTTTTCCGGTGCCAGGTTGAGTTTCCAGCCTCAGGGAATGAACCGGGCTGTGGTGTTCCTCTGCCAGGCTGAGCCATGTGCAGGGCAGGCCGTGATTTCTGTGGTAAATACACAGAGGAGTAAAATAAACATGTAACCCAACAGCACACGCAGACACACACATATGATAAAAAGTCTGGTCTTTCACCTAATTTAGACCAGAAAATTGGCATCTGATTTTATTGTTCAGGCAGACTCCAAGAACACAAACATATTTTTTCCTTCAAAACGAGAACTGCCAAAATATAAAGAATGATATCTGCTGGTTTGAGCTAATTGGGATTAACCGTTTCCTGGCTGCTTTTTGTGGAACAAGTGCTATTTTGCTTCCAAGGCTGGCTCAGGGAAATGGCTGCACCCCAGCCATCAGATCCAGGCAGGAGGCACTTTCTGACCTGTGTCCTTGAAAAGGGAAGAAAAGGGAATAGTCTCTCTTCCCAAAATCTCAGCCCTAGGATGCTGCCAGCCCAGCTCCTGCTGCAGCATGGAGAGGTGAATTTAGAACAGCAGAGCCAGGCAGGAAAGCATGGCATGGAAAATGCTGAGCTTTCCGCAATTTAGTTCCATTTTAATTAGCATTTTCTGTGCACTTTTGATTTCCGATTTTCCTGCCCAGCTGTTGAGACTATTCATATTTCTGGACATGTTTCCAAAAAGCAGGGGAAAAAAAGCACAGTCCTATCGCCAACCCAAGTGCTTAATTAAAATAGTTGGAATTAGAATAACACTGCAATTAGAGTTGTGTCTATTGGCCTTCCGGGGCTTAGGATCTGTGCTTTCAAGCCTTTTGCTGTAAACATGGGGCTAGAAATTTATCTTGGTTTCAAAATAGCCAAATGTTGCAAAACCCACCAGAAGGAGTGAGAGAGCTGGGAACGCTGGCCTTGCAGGAGGATCTGGGAGAACCCACCCATTGCCTGTGGTTCTGTTTGGGATGTTGAAATAGGCGCAGAGGAAAAAAAAAATAAAAATCCCACGTTCTGTAAGGGCTGATTTGAAGAATCCCGCTGAAAAAGCTGTGTGGAAAGCATGGCACGCTCTACAGAGCAAACATGCAGCATATTTTTAGCCCCATTTCCTGGCACCTTGTGCATTAACTGCTTCCAGAGCCGGAGCATCGGACAGGGATGGTCTGAGCCTCTGGAATTCACGTGCTGATGGTGCACAGCCCGTGTGTGACCGGGTGGCTGCCACAACTGCCGAGCAGAGAGGATTTCTGATGCAGCTCCCAGGAGATTTCTTGAGGCAGGGATGCCTGAGTGCTGCGGTGTGCCACTCTCCCAGATGTTCCTGCTGTGTGGGAGCAGAGCACACCTGCACACAAGCTGTTCCTGGAGCAGGGACACGGGCAGGCACGCGAGGCTGTCCCCAGGGATGCCATGTGGGGCCACCAGCTCCACCAGCCCTCTGTCCCCATCAGCTGGCACGCTGCCCTGTCTCCAGGGACAAGGGTGGACCAGGCTGGAAAGGTGCTTTGTGCCCAGGGGGTCACAGCAGTGGGTAATGTTTTATGTATGAATTACTAAACTCTTTGGTAAGATGTCCCCAGCATAAATATGTGCCAAAGATCTGAGCTGGCCCCCAAGAAAATAGAATCCCAAAGATCTGAGCTGGCCCCCAAGAAAATACAATCCCAAAGATCTGAGCTGGCCCCTGAGAAAACAGAATCCCAAAGATCTGAGCTGGCCCCCAAGAAAATACAATCCCAAAGATTCTATTTTTCGCCAAGGAGCTGAGACAGATGCCATCAGAAGTGGGGATGTGCTGGCTTTCCTCGCTCTCATTAAAGTTTTCAGTAATGCCACACAGCGACGATCCTCTCGCTCTTTCCCGCTGTCCCTGGCTGACCTGGCATGCCAAGGGCTTCAGACCATCATTGCCTTGTAAACTGGGCATGGTTTTTTTATTCAATATTATGCCAAGCTGGGTAAAGGTTGTGAGAGGAGATGTAAAGCCCTGGGGAAGGAAGAACTTTCTAGGAATGAAATCTCAGTGGATGACCTTTAGGAATACATTGAAGGATATACACGAGCAGAAGGGAGAAGGATAAGGGAAATCTGTTTATCCAAGAAAAGGGATGCTTTCCTGGAACTGTGGGCATTTAAACTTCTCAATAGAGCCCAGTTTTGGTGTGTACAACCGGGAGATCTCCCTGCCCCTGCCAGTCTGTTTTTGCTTCTTGGTCATTGAGGAAACCACTAAACCAGCTGAGGAAACACTGAGTTTGAGTTCACAGGGCCACGGAATATTCTGATTTGGAAGAGACGTACAAGAATCATTGAGTCCAACTCTTCAGTAAATGGCCCAAACAGGGATCAAACCCACACTCTTGGAGCTATGAGCACCATCAGCACCATGCTCTAACCAACTGAGCTCATCTCGCTGGTTTGTTTGTTTAGTGTTGGATTCTGATGTGAAAATCTGGGGCAAATTAAGAAAAAAACAAAGGAAAGATCTTCCTTGGGAAGAAAGAAAATTAGCCTCAGAAACCCACACTGTATTTCATAACTGTGGAGAGAAAGAAGAGAGCACATGGACAGCCCTCCCCACCACCTGTGTGAGACTAATTCTGAGCCTAGAAAGTAAGTGATCCCACAAAAAGACCCCTGGCAAGGTAACAGGACCTCCCAGGCCATGAAAAAAAAAAAAAAAAGATGGATTTTCCCCTCCTCTTTGCTGTTTTGCCTCCCAGAATGTGTCTGTGGATTCACCTTCACTGATGTGATTTTCCCCTCCAAAGGAAGGGGGAGAGAAGCCCAGACCCCAGCATCCTCACACCTGGCTCTGATTGCGGCTGGAGCCCCAGAATTGACGATGTGCCAAGTGACAAGGGTCTGACTGCAATCGGGGTGTCAAACGGGGAGAGGTGGCTCGTGAATGGCAGGTCTGGGGCAGGGCTGAGCTGTCAGCTCGCAGCCCTCACGGGCAGCAGGATGGGGAATCGCAGACACGGACCACGGGCAGACAGAAGTGCTGGACTCGCCGGTGATGCTCAGGCTGGAGGCAGATTCCCGAGAGCTAGGGGAGCGTGGCTGCCAAGGCTTTTGTGGCTGTAGCACCTTATCTTCAAAGAGAAATAGAAAGATTTTGGTATCTTGCATCGGTCCTGGGAGCTGCGCACGTGCTTCAAGAGCAGCAGCTTTCCGTCTCATTTCTATCCCTGCTTCTGATTTACTCTGCCACCTCAGGCAAATCATTTAACCCTGGCTTCAACCTATTTTACGGGGATGTTGCAAGGCTTAATTAGGGCTTGTAAAAGGTCTTGAGTTCCTGAGAGGTGCCTGCTGGATTAGGGTGATTAATCACATGTTGATGGGAGAGATATTGTGGGGGTAAATCCGAGCAGTCAACAATAGGGCAGATGATAATTTTCCCTGGGGGAATAAGACAAGGGGGTTGTGAAAGCATGAGCATATCAGGTTTATTAATTCTGGATATCAAGCTGTTGAAACCCTAGGGAGGCTCTGTGGTCAAAACCACAGAAATCTGACTGTATGGTTGAGATAAAGACATTCTGCATTTCCACAAAAATCAATCAAAGGCACATAAATTAGGGTGTTTCCCCCCCAGATTTCAAAGCCGCAAGGGCAAACAATTTGCAAAACTTCAAGTTTTGGAAATAAATGTTTGGCACTCGCTCTGAACACCGCCGGAAAACACACTGGAATCACCTTGTTAGTATTCATTGCTGTGGAGTAAAAGGGGAGATTATTCAGAGAAGGAGGAGGAGGGGAAGAAAAACCCCCCGCATTTTGCTGAACTTTATGCAGTTTTTCGCATGATTGCCCAATTGCCTTCCCATATAGGAGAGGAGGGGGGAAAATGCCAGGCTTTGTACAGTGATTTTCAGGATGACCCAGTTCTCCTTCTTTGCGGAAGAAACAGGGAGAGAACAGTCGCCTGCTGAACTCTGATTTTTTAGTTTATTTTTTTGGCCCAGTTCTTTTCTGCTACAGCTCCATCTCCTTCAATAGGCTGCTCCCTAATTTGCAAGCAGCCCGATGAAAAGGAGCTGGGGCTTGGGAAGCAAAGCAGGCAAAGGCTGAGCAGCCTTTGAAGGGCTTTAGAATCCGGCGGGCTTTGCCCCAGGAGCCGATGGTGACAAAGGGAGGGACCCGGCTGGGCTGGGTGTGCAGTGATTTGCCTTTGAATAGCGAGGAGGGCTCTCCAGGGCCGGGGTGACTGCGAGGAATGCAGCGAGCCCTGGCTCCGACAAACCGGGGTGATTTCATCCGCTTTTCAGAGACACAGCATAAATCAATATTGTTTTGTAGATCGCTTGGCTTGTCACATTTTTTATTTTTATTTTTTTTTTCCTGGGGAACATCCAGTATCCGTGTGCTATGGGAAGGATGTTGCAGGGGAGAGGGGGTGGCTGTGCCCTCTCGGTGTGCAGCTCAGTGAAAACTGGATTTTTATTCTTCCAGGGACCAAACAGAGCCAGCCAAAACCAGAGATTATCATCACTAAGGAATCCTGCCTGGGGAGCTCCCACCAACCAAGAGAGCAGTTAGTTTGGGATATTTTAAAGCATATTTTTTTATGGCAAGGCAGTTTTAGTTGAGCTAAATGAAGCTTATTGCAGTGGGGAATTCAGCGTGCACATGCTTAAAAATCTTTAAAGATTGGATATTTAACTCCAGCAAATAATCAAGTCCCAGGAACAATTTAGATGAGTAATATATTAAAAACAGGCTTGCACGGATCCAAGAAAAACGTTGGAGGATCCATAGGGGTCATTGTTATGCACCGCAGGCTTAAATATATTGACTTTTACAACTGCAAATGGATGGTTGCAGAGTGGTTTCCACCGAAGAGCAGTTTCAGTTGTGATAACTCATACAAAGTGAAATTCAGTCTTGTGCTCGGAGCCGGCATGAGGTCTAGGAACCGAGGGAACTTAATCTTTATCTCTCTCCAAACATTACATCTCTTTAATCCTTGAGGCATGCCATTCCTGGGAGGATCCTGCATAAAGGATGCAATAGAGCAGGGCAGGAATCAGACTTGTTATTTATGGAAAAAATCTGAAATTAGAGAAAACACGTTCTGAAATTACAGGAAAGAAAACATTTTTTCCAGAGGGGAAGAAAATCTCAAACCCAAAAATAAACTGATTTTTTTTTTTTTCACCAATAAAAGTGTGTTTTTCCCTCTCTAAGATTACATCATTGTATTGCAAATGAAAGAGAAGGATGAAACGTGCCAGCCGGTGTAATGTCAACCCTTCCGTTGCAGGAAAATCAGAATGCATTTTGTGAAGGGGGCTTCTTTTTGGTATAAATTCTGTGAAGCTTATAGATTTTTCTAGATTTTTTTTTGTTTGTTTTGGAGGGAGGAAACACCAAGAGAGTGAAATAACAACCAAACAACTTTCTTTTGGAAAACGTGCCAACCACTCTGCTAAACCCAAAACATCAATGGAAGTTTGAGGTTTTAAAGTGCAGAGATAAGAAATATTTAATGGATATGGGTAAGATGTGGCCATAAATACTCATAAATACTGTTCTTCTGGACTACTAGAAAAGATACAGCAGTGAAATCAGCTGTCATGGGCAATGCTTTGGGATCACTGGGATTTTCCTGGCCGGGATTGCTGCCTGAACCAAGACACGCTGTTTGCATGCAGCATGTGCACAAACCTATCCCGTCTACTGAGAAGTGTTGGCTTGCACTTGTCAGAGTAATACAACTAATATAATGCTGCTGAGGTGACTCGAGTTAATTTGTAATCAAATTTATGCTCTCGTGCCAGAAAAAAAAAAAAGGTTGATGAAACTGGGTTTCCATTGGTACCAAGACCTAAACACTCAGCAAATAAAACAGCATGGGAGCCGTAATCAGCCTGGGAGGAGCAGCCCCTGGCACAGCCAGATCCCTCAGGAGTGTTGAATGGCTGCATTGCTGTAATGCTTCCTCCTATGACGTGGTGTGACAGCAGATATTTCCTCCCTGAAGATGAATTTGTCACTAACAAAACCAGGAGAGGTGGCAGTGGCAGAGGCAGGGCCTGTAATCGCCATCAGCAGCAAGGTATTTTGCAGGAGCCCAAGCATCTGAAGGGAAATATTTTGTTTTATGCCAAAAAGGCTCATTTCTGGTCCGTTGGAGGAGCTATGTCATTTGCTAATTAGGGAATTGGGAGCTGGGGGTCCGTGGGTTGTAATCCTTGGCTGAGTGAAGCAGTGTGTTCATTACAGCTGTCACTCATCTCCCTCCCCTCTCATTTTCCTGATCTGTAAATTGAGGTTAATACCCTCTGTACACCGAGGGTGAGAGGAGGATTAACCAGAGGGCAGGGCATCCAAAGCACTGCAGCCTTTTCCTTGGGTGGTGGCAGGAGCTCCTGGAGAAACTGAAATGTCTCACTGGGAAATTCTGTTTTCTATTGAGAGCCTGAACAGGGGCGCCTCAGTTCTGAATTGCTGAGATGTTACTGTTCTCACCTCAGAATTACCAAAATACGAAGCAATTGATTCTGGCACAAGGGGGATGGGGGGAAAAACTGACCTTTGAAAAGTGTTTAATAGGTTTACCTGTGAAGGGGAGCAGGAGGATTATTCTGGTTGAAAAAAAATCCCAACTCAAACACCCCAAATACTTGGCAGCTGCATAATCATGACTTTAATAGAGCCCTTGGTTTTCCTGTTACAATAAATGAGGTCTGCTCTGCGTTAGAAACAAAGCAAAGGGGAAGCAAACAAACCGAAACCCCAGCCCTCGTGGCAGCCCAGGGAAATGGGGTCACTACTGGGCACATCTCAAAACCTGTGCAGGAACTGTGTGTTCTCCAGCTGCCTGCACTTACCCACCAGCCTCTTGTTGGGCCACATTAGCAAACAAAACAAACTGGGCTGGCAGTTTGTGCTGTACTGAAAGCGCCACTCCCAATGGCTTTTCCAGCTCCAGGGATCGAGCAGGCGGCTTAACTACTTATTTACTCCAGCCTGCTCACCCAGAAAGGACCCAACCTGATGGATGGCCCCTGACCTCCCCGCTCTGCATGGCCACCAGCCAGACTGCCACTGGGGTGTCTCCAGCAAGCCTCCCATCTGGCAAGAGTCCAGCCTGTTTTTGCTGCCTACCCGGGTAAGAAATACTGCCCTTCCCCAAATGGGTGACCCCGAAGTCGCGCACGGGTTAAAGACAAGCATAAGTTATCTGGACTTACAGCCATGAAGCCATTCTCTGGGAGGAAAGGGTAAATAAACAAACCATTTATTAGCAAGTAAAATTGTTTTTTCTTTGAAATGCAAAAATGTGCTCTCTGGTGAGCTATGTTTTTAGCTTCACCCTTCGATCTCACCAGGCGAAGCCCAGACATGTCAGGAGCGAAGCTGCTTTCAAGTCACTCATCCAGCTGGTCCTCTGTAGGGTGGTGCAGGGGTGGTCAATCACTCAGGGCAGCACTGGATCAGGGGGAATTCACCCACTGGCCCTGGGGACAGCAGGATATGACTGAGGATATGGGGCAGCACCAGTGAAGACACCCTCATGTCCTGCAGCTGGGGCTGTGGTGCGGGGAGGATGAGTTTGGGTGTCGCCAAGGAAGGTGGGGAGGGTGTGCACACAGAGCTGATGAGGGAGCAAGGGAACAGCTCCGTGGCATCTGTGCACGCGAGATGTGTCTGGAGAACCTCCTGGTTTCTCCTGTGGTGCCCATTCCCCTGGGAATGGGGGTCTGCCATGGGAAGTAGCCTCTGCTCCCTGCTCTGGAGAGGGGAAAGTGTCAGAGTTGTGGTGTGATGCCCCTCCTGCACAGGCCAGGGGACATCTCCCGACACTCAGCCACATTCAGTTGTTTCTATCGGTGCTGTTTCATTTTCCCCACCTGGGAGAAGGGAGAAGGCCAACAGTGCGGCCTGCAGAACACTCGGCCTCATGGCCAGCATGTGTCCTCCTCCAGGAAGGAGATGGGGCTGCCAGGGTCACCTCCCCTCACAGTGGCATGCCCGGGGGACAGTCAGCACGTTAATTATTCCATCCATCCTCAGGAAGCTCCGGTGTCACCTCTGCTCTGTGTCACAGGCACACAGAGGCTCACATCCAGCAGGTCTCGGGTTCACTCTGGAAGTTTCTTTTCATGGCACGGCTGATCCCTGGGCTGGGGGAGTTCACACTCTCCCGGTGTGCGATGCCTTTGCAGCTCTGCCTCCCGCTGCTGCCGGTTAGGAAGTGCCACCAGGGAAATTGGGCTGAATTCCTGCAGTTTCTGCACTCTCCTGGTTGTCAGTGGTGCTGGTGAAGGGGGGACCCTGCTCGCTGCTGCCCCACGGGACTGTGGCGGTGAGTCAGGGAGGAAAAGCAGCGATTTTGTGCACCGAGGAGGAAAATTAAGTGGGGAGATGAAAGTAAGAAGAAAAGCTGGGGGAGGAATCATTACTGGGTCATGTCAGCTTAGCAGATGAGAGCTCCTAATTCCTTCAGGAGAGTGCAGGTCAGGGACAAACGTCCCACTTTCTTCACCTTCGGAAATGGCTTTCAAGTCCAATAAAGTGTCTTAGAAATGCCAGTTCAGCACCGGGATCAAACTGCTGCCGCTGAGGACACTGGCAAGTACGAATCACTTGTATCACCACGAGCAGGTCATTTGAGCTGGAAGTAAATATTTTTTCACATTGGTGTAAATAAGTTAGAGTTCCTACCACAAAAATGTTATTTTTCTCTCATTTCTGGTGCACCAGCCAAATGAACCCACGGACATACAAGCTCAGCACAAACACCTTCCCCCTGTTGGCTGGAAGAGTTCAGATACTCATAAAGCACTTGGGTTTTGGAACAAACTTTCATGTAAGAGACACAAATCCAAAGCAACAGATAAGTGTGCATCCCTTGCCCGTGGCTCTGGAGCTCCAAAGAAGCTGTTTGCTGGGCTGAGTCAGCTGTGATTTATAGAACTGTTTTCAGGATCGTATCATCAAGTATGTCCTAAAATCTGCCTTCTCCCCAAAGACTGGTCTCTAGAAATCAGATTCCTGACATTCCTCATATTGTCCATCTGAGACCTGTGGTACAAACAGCATTTTTGTCAGGCTGTTTTGAAAAGTGAGCTGTGGCTGTTGTTGAACCCTCTCTCCATCTTATTTAGACTTTTCTTCTTTCTCTACTGTTATTATTTATGAGGATGAAGCTGGGGCTGCTGTTTGGAGAGGGATTGTTTCTTGAGTAAAATTGTGGGTTTCAGTGGACTGCAGCTTCTGAGAGAATACTTTGAGTCAATAAACATGCTACCACAATTCCATAACTATCCACATGAGGATTTAAATAGGCTGAGGAAAAAAACAAAACAAATCTGTTATGTTTGCTGTGACTGCTCGAACCTGCAGAGTGAGAGAAAAAGCACACTTTGCTTTCTGATTTAAACACCACTGATTTATTTTTAGCCCTGTGGCCGGTGTGAGAGCCTGTGGCTGAAGCAGAGACAGGGATGCAATGGCTGGGTAAAGTCTCCAGGGCTGCTAAATCCTTTCTCTGGCAGTTTAAATACCTGTGTCAGGCAGCAGCTCAGAGCTCCAGCACGGGATAGAGGGGAAAACCGGGAAAAGCGGGATTGGCATCAACAGCCTCAGGTTCAAACCGTAAATCTGAGAATCATGAAATGTGTGCAACGGAAGCCTTTGCAGCAGGCTTTGGGGGAAATGGGAAGGCAACCTTTCACTTAGTGCTGGCATCTTCCTATAGTTGACCCTGTTTCTCCTGGACCTGACCCGTGTGAGGACACATTTCACCTTGCAGTGCTTGTCTTCCCTTTCCTGTGACCTGACAGGGCAAGGGCAGCCCCAGCAAACACAGCCTAAGAAGAAATGTGTGTGCTCAGGCCTGACACTGAGCAGGAGTGGCAATTGTCCTGTTTGGGGAATCTCGGTGCTCCCAGAGGAGGAGAGTGAAATGGCACTCGTGCCACCGAGGCCACAGCTTTGGGGAAGGGTTTTCTTGGTGTTTCCAGGCTTAAAGACAAGTCCTGCTCTGAGGGGATTTGCCCTGCCTCTGCATGGGGTTCTGTTTTGGAAAGGCATTGAGCCCCCGAAAGATTGAGAAGCAACTGAGGATTTTGTAAAGGGTGAGGCTGAGGCAAGCTGCAAATCCAGATTGTTTCAGATGAACACAGGCATTTAAAGGCATAAAGGCTCTGATGGTACCCAAGCCTTCCTCATGGGACCGAAGGGTGGAACTTGGGCAGGAAGGGAGGCCTGCACTGCACGCAGGGAGCAGCCCCTAGCAACGTGTAGCACACCTGCAAGCCACGGTGGCTTTTCTTCTCCAACATTTGCCTCCAGCCTCTGATGCTTCTTGGAAATCATGTTTTCTATCAGCCAGGCTGATGCCCCACAGTCCTCGGTCCCAAGCTTGCCTGGGCTTGGCTGAAGGCAGCCAAACGTTGCACATGGCAGCGTTTCTGCATCCCCAGCTGGAACGGTGCAGAGGCCAAAATATCAGCGCTGGGGTTCCAAATGAACTGCTGAGGAATTTTCTGGATTTCAAGCACTCTAATCCACGGAGCTCTGCTTGAACCTCAGAGCCACCCTTAGCATGGGACTCTGAACCTCTCCAGAAGAGCCAGCACTGCAGCCAGAGCAGCCTGGGCTGTGTCATTGTCCTCCATTTCTCAGCATCAACTAAAATGGAAAGGCCACAGGGATATTATCATTTATAAAAAGATAGAAACAAACACTTGCATTTGGGAAAGCAAATGTCACATCATTGATCTAGAGCTGAGTTGTTTACAATGAAGAGGGGTTGATATTTAATGGAAGGTTAACTCCTTTTCTTTCTTTTTTTTTTAAGGTGCCTAAAATTACCAGATTTTGCATAAAATATGGTTCTGATTAAGAAACATCTGACTTAACAAAAGAAAAGTCAAAGTTAATATGTGCAAAGTTTTGTATTAGCCTGCCTTTAATTTTGAAGTAAAACTCTAATGACTACAGTAAATTTGCTCATTTGTGAAACAGATAGGAAATGCAATACATGGAAGAGATTAGGGGCAAGAAAAACAACCCTTTTGCTGCAATTGAGACGAGCCATGCTGCTGCCCAATCCTCTGAACTGCTTCCTCTAGGCTCTCTGAGAAACAGGAATGTGGATTTTTCAAGGATACATAAACTTCCACATCACAGGAGAAAAAATTCAGGATACAAAGAGAGATTTGAGCGCTTTCCTGGGCAGAATAATGTTTTAGTAGAGACTGAATGTGTGAAATTGGGCCTTGCTGCTGGTCTGAAGTTACCAAAAGGAGAAGTGGGGGGAAAAGAAAAGAAACTTAAACTCTGCAGGTTTTTGGAGAAAGAGTGAGCCACAACCAGCCCAGAGAGGGCAGGCTTAACTCTGTGAGTCCTTTTTTGGGCATCTAAAGATGAACCACAGAGCAAGATCTGATCCTGCAGGAGCACAGAGCAGCACTCAGAGCCCCCCAAATGCCGGGTGAAGGAGGGTGAGAGGGAAAAGCTTTGCTGGAGGAATGGCTGGGAGGGGAACAGGGTGATGTGGTCACTGGTTCTCAGTGCCAACAAACAGCAGGGTCCCTTTTCTGGTCCCTTTTCTGGTCCCTTCAGTGCCATCATTCCCTGCCTTGTTCAGTGGCTGCTCTGCCATGTGTGACCCCAACATCTGCTGCTGCCCAAGCACAACTCACCCCAGGCTCACCAAAGCCACAGCCTAAAATAAAAGTTTTTTTTTTCCAAAACATAAATCGTGTAAGTGTTGATCTCTTTTTCTGACAGGACACAGACATCTTCCATTAACCATTCTGTCCCTTCAAAACGAGCATCCCAGTGGGATTGCCCCGTGACGGGGTGACTGGAGGATGGGACCTGTACTGCCCTGGATGTCCCTGGGGACTCGGGGCAGGGGGTGGCAGCTTTGTTTTCCAGCCAGGTTTTTATTTGCAGGCAGGAGGGAGTGTTTGATCTCAGTTCCTTTGGATACCTCTGGAAATCTCTGCTTTGGCGGGGGCCCTGATAAGGCCCGCGGTGGCTTTGAAGGTGAGAGGGAGGGTCCGAGGGGACCGCGGGTGTTTCGCCGACAGCAGCCCGGGCACGGAGCTCCGGTTATCTAAACAGCGCATCCATCACTGCGCTTCCTCCGCGCCAGCGATTGATAACGCGCAAACAGCGGTACTTGGTGGGACTGCAGTCAGTTTTATTATGGCTTCCTTCCACTCGATGAGCACTTCCACGGGGACAGGGGCGGGCAGAGCCGCTCCCTCCCATCCGCTGCCCGCAGCCCCGGGGTCCGGGAGGGCTCCAGCGCTCCGGCCCCTTCACCACCAGCTGCAAGCCATGAAAAGGCTTGTTTTGTTTGGTTTTGTTTGGTTTTGTTTTGTTTTGTTTTGTTCCCTTTGACTGGATGGAGCCTCTCATCCCCACTGGCTGACCCGAGGTCGCATCTTGCACACCTGCTGTTTAAAAGTCCCATAAAGTGTCAGGCGAAGCCCAACATCCCCTCACCACAAGAATAAAGCAAGAATAAACCCTCCTTGCAGGAAAAGACGTGGGGGAACACCATAACTGCTCGTGTTTGGGGTCTGGAAGGCAACGAGAACCATTGCTGGTGCTCTCACTGCTCTGCCCGCTCTCTTGGGGATTCACGCGTTCTCCAAATATTTACAGAGGAACATGTGTTTGTGGATTTGGAATGCAGATTTTTTCCCTTGGTGTTGTGCTGTTCTGTTCCCGTGGATGTTTCTGGGAGATGAACGACAGTGTGTGGCAGCAGCAAGCCCAGAGCAGCAATGGGATAAATAGTCACGGGACCATTGGGGCTTGGTTTTTCCCACAGTGATGGTGTAATTTTGTATGGCTTTTTTATCACTTTTATCAAGTGGTTGGTGGAAGGAGGGTGAGAATCCCTGCTCTGCTCCCCAGTTTCTGGTGTTGCACAGGCAACTTTGTTGGTGGGGTGATTTACACATGGGCTGATTTAGAGTCTAAATCATAAAATCCTAGAGTGGTTTTGGTCAGAAAGGACCCTAAAGACAATCTTGTTCCAAGCCCCCTCCTTTGGTCAGAGACACCTGAAGAGTTAAGGTGCCAAAATGATCGGCCAAACGTGTCCTCGAGCTCTTTGCTTTGGTTTGCTGTTTGTTTTTTTTCCCTGACATTATTTACAAATCATGATGGGTTTGTTTTCAAGGTTTTCATGCACCACACGCGGGACGGGAGCAAGGTGTAAGTCATGCAACAGGAGAAGGCAGCTGCTGGGAAAAGCTGAGCCAGATTTGGTTTCTCTGTAGAGACGTAAACCCAGAAATTTGTTTTTGCCCCTGGAAAAGGCACTTGTGTGTGTAGTGGGGATGTTTTTGCTTTTGGGACAGCTGGGGGAAACCACAGGACAGATCTGAGCCAAGTCAGATGGCCCAGAGGCTGCTGAGGTTTGGAGATAACCCTGAGCAGGCATCCAGGACAGATAGAGCCCTTGCACCTCCACCTAACACCGTGCAGTCCACGAAGGAACATTCTCCCCCTTTTTTGGGCAAGTTTCTCTCTGTGGTGTGTGAGGATGTCCAGTCCTGGCTGGCACGGCGCCACGGGGATCCATTGCAATAAACCTGGATTTTCTGCGAAGGGAAAAACCTCAGGAGGAGCAAAGCTCTGAACCATTCAGTTTGTGGCGGTGCACGGCTGGCAGGGAAAGCTGTGAATGAAAACTTGTGGGACCCGGGGCGAGCCAGTTAATCTAGATGGGTTTCCTTATTTTTCTTTCCTCGTAGGCATTTAGTGTAGGTTGAATTTTATCCTGACAGCCGAATGCCGGGCTGCCTGTGAGCAGCTCCTGTGTGCCCACACTTCTGAGCTCCGGGAAATCTGAGCTGGCAATGGAAAAACTGCAGAGTAGCAAAGCATTTTTTGCTATTCCTAGAGCAAATCCACTGTTCACTCATTTTATCAGCAAAAGGGAGGATTTGAGTGTTGTGACTGATGTTTTCCAACCTGAGCTTCCCAAGAACCCTGCTTTATTTTATTTATTTTATTTTCCTTTTCTTTTTCTCTTTTCATTTTTTTTCCCCGAGGCTGATTAAGTGTGAAAGAAATTTGGAATAAAAAAATCTTTCCGTCCCAGCCTCAGAGATCTTATATATCAAAGAAACAAGGGTGGAATAGCGAGAGAGGAGGTTGGGAGGATGGTGACAAGGTCAGGAAAATGGCAAATAGGCGTGTGGGATGCACACCTGGGATAAGGGACTGAAATAAAAAGTAGGGAAGAAGTCAGATTTATGTGGAGGTGCAAATTTAGGATAGAATCCCCACGTTTACAACAAGATTTGGCAATAAGGTTTTTTATCACAGTCCAAGACAGAAATACATTTCAGGGAAAAAGAGGAACATTGCTGTTTTGTTTGTTTGTTTTCTTTAAAGTAATAATTTCCCAGAAAATATGGGGAATTTTCTGTAACTTTTCTAAGTGTTTTTGTGAAAGCTTCAAAAGTTTTGTGGGTTTTTGTCCTCCCATCCTAATCGTCACCCAACTCAAGATACACCAGCGTTTTTGATGGAACTCCTGCTCAAGTGTGTTTGCAGGAAGTCGACCCACCAAGAGCTATTACAAAGAAAAATTCCTTAGACAGTTTTATGCATGGAATTACTCAAAACCCCGCCGCAAAATATTGAAAAATCTGCTGAAATTTGGGAAAAAAAAATAGTCTGAAGAATCATGAAGAAATGAAGGCATGAAGAAAAGACTGCAAGCCAAAAAGATTTGTATCATAATACATTCTGACACATAATAAAGAAAATAAATTTTAAAAATCGCCGGATCCATTTTCTGCACATCCACATGGAAATTCATCTCTTTTGGGATTTGTTTTTGTTCTCCATGTTCTGATGTGGGTCTCTCTTTTGTCAGCGTGGCCAGGGGACAAACGTCTTCTCCAAGGACGTGGCTCCTGGCTCGTGCCACCTCCACTGCGGCTCCCACGTGGCCATGGGGATGGGCAGGAAAAGGTCAGGATGTTTTCCCAGCAGGGATGGGATTGGAAAGCCTTTGTGTGTGAGGAATGCATGACCTGCCCCCAACTCTTAGCCAACTCATCCCCCACACTTTGGGGTTTGAAATGAAATCTCTTCACCTTTGTGTTATGGTGGGCTTTCTGTAGACGCTCTTTTATATTGCGTTGCATCACTTATATCAAAACCAGAGCAGAAAAAATTCTCCTTGGCCCATTCCTTTTCTCTCTTTTATGACTCTGTGTGAATTTCAAAGCGCTTCGGGATTAGGCAGAGGTAAAAGAAAAAGGTATTTGCAGCCTTCATCTAAAACGGATTCATTTCTGTCACCAAAGTGCGTTAAAAATATAAATAAATAAAGCACAAACTAGATCCAGGCAAGACATATGGATGTGATGGGTGAACTTTGGATGCTGCTGGCCGTGCTGAGCCATTGAGATGTATCCTGAGTGTGTGAAACACACAGGATGCTGAATAAAATGCGAATTTCACACAAATGCAATGTTTGTGTATTTACATGGAACTCATGAAACATTAAAGTGTCTCTTCTAAGACAAAATACTCAAGTATCCAGTCAAAAGTCTTCACACAGGTCTGTATTTACTGGACATCCTGATTATCTGCTCTGCAAAGTTGCCTTTGTGCAGGACAAACAGGGGAAGAAAAGAAATGGAAACCCTTGCAAGGGCTGCACACCTCTCTTTCTTTGGATTAGAATTCCTACCTGGAAGCATCCAAATTCTGTGTGTCCCTGACTGAACCAGGGGCTTTAGAATCACGGAATATTTCAAGTTAGATGGATCCATAAGGATCATCAAGTCCAGCTCCATCAAGCCTCAGCAGGAGAAACCATTGTCCTTGATCCACTGGAAAACAACCAGGAAAACTGCTTTCAGTCAGTGTCACAGCCTGGCTGAGTTGCAGCCATCAGTGTTTGTGTCAGAAAAGTCTGGAAAGCAATTCCCAATATATGCTTTACCATTGAAATGCCCAAGAGATTTGGAAAAATCAAAAAGAAAAAAAAAAGAATTTAACTTGAGTTGTATTTTATCCAAATCTCTGAAATCTGTGCAGAGACTCAAAACCCCCAGGTAGTGCCAATCAAGAACGAGAAGAGAGCAACCACACTAATGAACCATGCTAATGAGCTGTGATAATTAACCATGCTAAGTTATGTCTCTGCCAACACAGCCACCTGTTTTGTTCACCAATAACTCCAGCTCAGGAGCTCTTCCAGGAGGCCACCAAGGCTGGGTCTGCCTGGGACACAGCACAGAACTCCAGGTGAGGCTGCTGCTCCTCCTCTTTTCTGACCCAGAGGCTGCTCATGTCTGCTCACAATACCCAGCAGAACATTTTGCTGGAATAGTCAGACGCTGTTTTTGTGCCTTTCCAAATTGGTGGGTGTTATCACTAGTGATTTTTTTTATTAGTTGGTTGGTGGGGTTTTTTGGTGGGTATTTTGTTGTTTGTGTTTTTTTTTTGTTTGTTTGGAGTTTTTTTAATGGTTATGGCAGCATGTTCTGCAAGGCATTCTGGAGCGCTGACTCCTTTCCTCAGTGCCTTTGGAGCGATGTCTGGAGATGTCACCTCAGTAAATGAGCCCCCTGTGCAGTGTGAGGCTCAGGTGAGAGGGGGAATCTTGGTTTTGGGAAGCCCTGGCACAGCCTGCTCTGTTTGGACAGACCTGGTGGTTTGGACACTCCGACGACATCCATATGCAGTGATTTTTCTTGATTCACAACGTTGAAACTAAAAACCACTTGGCTTTAAACTTTAAGCCTCTGCCTGCATTCCCCTGAGAATGAGCATTTCTGGCAAACCCTAAGTTCTTAAATATCACTTCTCCAATTACATTCTCACAGGTTAGTATTTATGCAGGCCTGGCTTTTCCAATCCACGGAGCTGGTACTGGGCTGAAGCTTAATGCGTTACAGGTGGCTGGTGGTGCTTTGGGCTCTCTGGCCAAACTGGTTCCAGATGGCCACACAGTATGAGTAATAACATCAGCTCATTAAGTTGCAAGGTTTCAACTACAATCACAGAATTATCAATGAAATAAAAGCTAACGGCGTATCAGCTGCGCTCTAAGCCATAAATAGGATTTACAGCAAAACAAAAACCTTTTTTGAACCCAGATCTCTCATCAGTTCGATGCTGGATGTCTGCAGAATGGGTTTATTCACTAGCAAAAAAGCAAAAAGCAGATCTGCCCCACCCTCTCCAAAACATATTCCTGAAAGCTACTGCGCTGCTGCCCCGAGAGCTTCTGATTTTGGACGAGATTTGGATTGGGGTCACTGGGAATGCAAAGCAGTTTTATTTATCTGTGATGCCTTAGAACGCAAGTGGAATGAGCCTAATTCTCAGGTCAGAGATAAGCATCAGGAAGCCTCATTACCTCGAGTTTAATCACGGTTGCAAATGTTTTTCTTTGTGCAAATGCTGTCTGTGCTGTGCACAGAGTGTGGCTCCTGCAGGGTGTACAGGTGGCTCCTGCTACTTCATAGCCCGCGGCAGCAGTGGGTTGTTGGTCTGGATGTCTCCTCTGTTCAGAGTTACCACAGGGAAACATTTCCTCGAGCTGCCAGGGTCGCTGGGGTGCTCGAGATCCCTGATCTTGGCTATCAAAGAGGGGATTTCGCACTACAAAAAATGTAAAAATAATAGAAAAATATACATCAATTAAGTAATGCCTCTTTGAAATGTCATAGTCCTGGGGCCAAGCAGGAGGTGTCAGTACACAAATTCAGCAGCTGAAGTAATCCCTTTGTAAATTCTCCTGGCTTCTCTCACTTTTGGTTGACTTGATAAAACTCTTGTCACCCATCCCAGACACTTCAGAGCCTGGTCAGCCTCACCGAGGGGAATCACAGGGAGAGCTCACATTCCCTCTTGCCCTCTCTTCCACTCTGCTGAATTTGACCCCACTGCCAGGAAACTGGGACTTCATCGACTTAAGGAGGAAAAAAAACCCCAACAAATACACTTCAAATATGGTGTCATGGCTTGGAGAGAAGTATCTTGTATGTAGAGGTATAAATGATGCCAGAGTTCTAAATAGGGAATGTCTCCAGCCAAACCAGAAGGTATTCTGTGCTCCTCCATAGCAGGCATCCAGAAAAACAGTGTTGGAAGCAGGAAGGTATCTTGCTGGGTATAGTAGAAAAGCCTTATGAAGTCTGAGGGGGTTCCCACAGGTTTGTGGGAAGCCTGAAGAACTTTGTATGATCCTGGTTTGGTTCTAGAGGTCCTGGTTCTGTTTATAGCATTGATCTAATCCCCTGAGTCACACTGACAACAAGTGCAACAATCTCCTTTATTCTCCATGTGAATAAGAGTCAAAATCACCCCTTTGATAATTAGAGAGGTTTTCCTTAGATTTATCCTACCTGCTCAGCCTCCCCAGCTGCACTTCTCTTACAAGTGCAAGAAAAAGCCCATCTACTTCTCCTCCTGTCTCCAGCAGCAGCATTGTGTACAAGTCAGCTCAAGCATTATGGAGTCAGGAAGGTGAGTACAGCCAGTGCCCTCCTATTTGGGATTTAATTACCAACAGAAGTGATCCTGGAGGTAGCTCTCCCTCCATCCTGCAATTCTGATGCAGATGTGCAGTGTCACTGCTTCCAGATGCCGACAGCCTTTTCAGAGCACTGGGCACCAGCCCAAGCAGGGATTTGGTATTGAGGAATTCTGGCACCGGCTGTGTTTCCAGAGATGTGCACACTGAGGAAATTATTGTGTGCGAGTGTGATGCAGAGACACCACTGCAGGCTGAGCTTAAATCCCTGCGCAGGCACAGTATTGATCAAAAGTCAGGACTGCGAGCAAGCACAAAGTAACGTGGTGACATTGTGGGGTGGGTTTTCGCAGTCTCAGGCCGCTCTTATCCTTTGAGTTTTTTGAATTACACTAGTGGGGCCTCCAAACCCACTATCCCACAAGGAGCAGGTTTTCAGTAATGTTCCTGGTGTTACTGGGAGTTCTGAGAGTGGTACTTGCACCTTCTTCCTTAAACACACACAACTTGGGCAGTGCATGGGTAAAGACCTGTGTTCCCTGGATGAACAGGATTGATGGAGAGAGCAGAGAGCCACTCAGGAGCCCTAATCTTGGGTGCTGGATGATGGATGTGCTGAGCTGGGCCTTGCCTGGCACCAGCCAGTGTTAAACAGCACACAAACTCATATCCAAGCAGGGCTTGCAAGCAGGAACCTCCATCCTGGTTTTTGGGTTCTTTTTGGGGGTGTTGAGGGTAGGATGTGCCCTAAAGAGGAATAACAAGCTCCGAATGCAGCTCACCTCCTGACCCGAGGGTCTGCTGGCTCCATCTCTGGGAGAGCAGAATCCTCCAGCATTTTGGGGGAGAAATTTCTGCCCCACCTCTCCTACCAGTGCACACCACGGGGTCCTGCAGGGATTCCTTCGGTGACGTGACTGCCTCTCCTGCAGAGTCACCTTCCCAATTTGGGTCTTTGCTCTGTGTAACCAAGGGTTTGTGGGTCCAGGTGGGCGGTGTCCAGCCTGTTCCTCTGCTCGCTGTAACTGGAGGGCACGAGAGCTGGGCGCTGGCACTGTCAGTGCTGGGCCCAAAGCTCACGTGCCAAGCTGTGATGCCGAAGGGAGCCTTGTGTGCAACATGAGGAATGCCAGACCTACCCGCTGTCTCCAGGGCTGTCTCCCCAGCCAGGCTCTGGATCTTATTTGGATGCAGAGAGATTTATAAGGCATTCTCTTAATTAGGGGCCCCTGTTTTGACTGAGAGAGGATGGGGAATGAGGAGACCTAACGGGGGCAAGGGTAAACAGTGGCCTGAAAGGGAAGGCTGGGGAGACCTGTGGCGTGCGCTGCAAAGAAGCAGGGGCAATAAAACACACCCATAAAAATGATGTGTACGTCTGCAGCCTCATCTAGGAAGGGGGAACAACAGCTTGGCGCTTCTCAGGGCAAACAAAAGAAACCCCTCCATATGTAAGCAATTATTGGAAACACATGGGAGAGGTGGACAGGGCAGGCAAACCCAAAAGCCATGTGATATCGCACAGAAGAGCGAGGCTCGTGTGAAGCCTGGGAGTTCATATATTTCACAACCCACAACATACAGGGAATTTGGCCTCCTCCAAAAGCTGCAACTGGGAAGGCTCCTCTTATTTTGGCCTCAAGGTCTGTGGACAGAAGGCTAAAGATTGGGATGAAGCAGTTGGCATGCTGCTGGGGGAACTGGAGCTCTGCTTGGCTTTGCTGGGCCCTCTATTGAATTTACAGCTGGTCAGCAGCACTTTGCTGGGGTACAGCGAGCAGCACAGCTGTGTGCTGCTGAGCCAACTGTGATCTTGTTTGATTTCAAGGGTGGAATTGTGATTATCACCTTGAAATTTTCCATCAGTGTAGTGGCAGGATGATTTTCAGGGATGGGAGTCCCAGAAACTTTGCAAACAGACTTCTGTTGAGGGTGAAGAACAAACAGCATCAGGGTTAATGGCTGGACGTGATGGTCTTGGAGATCTTCTGCAGCCCTAATGATTCTGTGGTTCCACAAGGACTGTGGGGGGTTCTAGATGTTCCCGAGCTGTTTTTACACTCCCTGGCCATGCACTGCTGCCCTGAAGGTCACAGCAGGCTAGAACACAAGGTGTTATCCAGCTCCTGTGCAGAGCTGGAATGCCTTCAACCGTACATTGCTCTGAAGTTACAGAGAGATTCTCTTTGATGAGACCCAGCCCTGTGGAGTGCCAGATCAGCTCAGCTGAGAACATTTGATCTTGGCAACCGATCTGAACCACTTTTATGAGCTGCTTCATGTCCACTTGCAAAGAACATGCTGTGAACTTGTCAGTTCAGTGTCTCCACTGCCCCAGTGTCAGGTCAGGCACTTTCCTCACGTGTACCAAAGCTCCAGTCTCCCCAAAGCGCCCCTAGCCAGGCTAAATACACAAGCTGCTGCTTCCAAATGCCTCATGTCACAAGTTCAGGGATGTTTTCCTCAGATTATTTGAAGAAGCACCTTGAAGAAGACAAAATTATTCTCTTTGGCTTTCCCATTCTACTCCAGGCTGCAATCCCTACAGATCATAGTGTTGACTCTTTCACCAGAAGTAACCAGACAACTTTCTTCTTTTTAGTCTTAATAGTAGGAGAAAAGACTGGGAGAAATCGAGTTTTTAAATTGCAAATACCCTGCCTGTGCCAGTTTATTGTCAAGTCTTGGACACCTCTGGGCTGCTATAGATGCTTTGCACCCACTGTAATACAAGGGCTTTGCTTGTCTGTAGCCTTGCAGCCCGAAGTTGGACTGGGAAAAAAACTTCCAAATGAGGCTTTAAGCCTTGTGTGAAGGCTGCTTCATTTCTAATGGACAACTTCAGGTTCCTTCAGGTTGGACTGTGAAAGGAGCTGCTCTGGCTGTGAAATGCATCACTCCTGTGCTGTCAGTACAGAAAGTGATTCTGCCTTGTAAGAAACAACAGAGAGGAAAGGAAGTTCCCTTAACTCCTGAGCATGCCACGCTCATGAACATTAACATGATTGTGGGGTTGTTTTTCCACTGAGCAAGCAGATGTTTTAGTGCTCTGAGGATCACCTTTGCTGCAAAGGGTGGTGCTTACACCTCTGAGGGCAATGGTATGTTCAGGCTCAGTAAACATGTTCTGCTCCATCTCACCGAGCACTGAAAGCAGAAACTGCTCTTGGGTTTCATTGCAGAAGGGGCAGCTTTGCCAATATAAAGAAGAACTTGTTCAGGGGCTGCTTTCATCTCTGTGCATTATCAGAGCTACTAAAATAAGGAAAGAGCCCTTTAAGCCTCATTGGACAGTGACACTAAAAATACCCCCACCAGCTCTCTCAATCCCCAGCCCCAAACAACTGAAAAACAAAAGCCAGCCCCAAACCCTAAGCCCTGGAAAACCCTGTGGTATCCATCACTGCCATGTATAATCACAGTTAGAAACCCAAATGAAGTCTGCAGCCTGTCAGCTCCGCAGACAGATTTGGTGGTGATATGAGCAAAGCCAACATTTAAAAATGACTGAATTCTCATTATAAAGATACATGATCCTCCTTCTCATTGAGAACAGTTGGGCTTTGCTTCCAGTGGAGAGCCAAACCATTTATTTTATAGCTCCATTGTATGCTGCACTGGGAATTGTTCCCGCAGATAGGGGTTTCTAGCATGCTTTCCCTATGTACTTTGTTCCACATGCACTGTGCCCTTTGCACATGCTGAGGGCTCTCACATGAATTACACTTTGCCTGATTTGGTTGGATGGGTTTCCTACGTTTGTGTCCTATAAATTGGCATGGCCATGTATTTATTTTGGTAATCAACCAGTGCTTTGTAAATCTGTGAGCTTAATCTTCCAAGAGAGGGAAATAAAAGGCTCAGCCATTTTTTTTTTCCTAACAATGAAGATAAATACCTTTATTTTCATAACTTTTGGACATCTTTTTTTTCATGGCATTCAGCCAAATCATGAGGTCCTCACTCAGGCAAGAACACGCAGATGTCATTAAGTTCCTCACCAGGCTTGTTAGGACATGGAAAAACTCTTAACAGGAAGAATGCTCATGGTTTTGCCATTGAGTAAGAATTCAGTTCAACTGGGCTAAGCTTTTGCTTCTGCCATATATTTCCAGTGTGACCTTGTTTGACCCTCTCTCTCTACATCTGCTCCCCCAAAATCTCCTGCAGTTGAGCTTATAAATCTCCTTGGTTCAGAGGCTCTCTCACTGTGGGTCGGTTCGTGCAGGAATTTCGGCCGTGAGGCGTCGCAGAGGCAGTGCAGACACCGGAGCAGCAACCGGCTTTTGGCTCTGCCTGAGATCTAAGACTGACTCCACCCTGCTCCAAGGTGATGGGATGTGAGCCAGGAGTCACCAGAGCTTTTTAATGCTCAGCTATGCCCAAAATAATAGACATCAGCTCTCACCTTGTTAGCGTAGGAGCTGCAGCAATCAGATTTGGACGCGGCAGTCGTGGTGTGCCTTGCACTGAAGGTGACAGCCCAAGGAACGGGGATGGCTGTTGTGGGATCTGCCCTCCTTTTCTGGCAGCCCATCCCTTCCCAGGAACTCCAACATCATCCTTCATCTGCTGATCATTAGTGCTTCAGCCGCCTCTTGGTCAGATGGCTGTGCAAGCATCCGGGATTCATTCCCGTCTGGAGGCGCTGGAAAGATCTCCCTGCAGGATTCTCAGTAATGCTGGGAGTACAAGCATTAGGGCTGAGTGAGCGAGGCCATGGCTGAGCACGGAGGAGCAGGGTGCTGGGTAAGGACTGCTCCCTGCACTGAGGGACACTCTGGGGACAGCGGGCACAGGGAAGCGCTGGCCTGGCTCAGGGTCTCGGGCGGTACAACACATCAGGCGTGCTCTTGACGTGGTGCTGCAGACTGCAGCCTGATAAGGATCCCCACGTGCTTCCTCCTGCCCTCCATCTTCCCCCCAGCTGGAGGAAAACTTGAGGGCTGTGGCCAGCGGGAGGGTGGGGACATCACAGTCCTGCTCTGCTGCCATCCTGCTGGAGCCTGCTGCAAAGGAAAATGCACTGGATTGCTGCCTGGCAGAGCTCCCCCCTGCCCGTGCTCACAACCACTTTTGTTATTCCAGTACACCTACGCTGAAAGCGTGAGCTGCAAACTTTCACTTGGGGGAGAGTCCTTGGGCCTGTCAAGGGTTTGTTCAGCTGAAGGAGGAGGGGGTGTGCTCTGCAGAACAGGACCAGGAGGATAAAACCGAGGGTCTGGGTGCACAGGGGTCCTTCCCTTGGCCTTGGCTGAGCTAAGAGTGCTGTGGGATTACAGCAGGACTACGGCCTTTTCAGTCCTTCCTTCTCCCTGGCCTGGCTGAATGTGCTCATCAGGCCCAAAGGCCTCCCTGACCTCTAAGATTTCATTGGATAAGTGGAAAAAACCAAATCCTTGAAGACATGAACTATGGCCACCATCCCCTCAGCTGTAGCACGTGCCCATTTTTTGGGAGGAAGTAAAATTCACATGCCAGTTAACCTCATTTATTTCTCTGTCTCTTTACAATAATTACTTCTCCTAAAGTACCTTTTTGTTATTAATTTTTTTTTAACCAGGAAAAAAGGAAAACTGGGGAAAGCATGTTTTAAAAGGCAGAGATTTCCTAAGTTACTTGGTTTCCATAGTTTAAAAATCCCTTTTACAATATGTAATGATAATGATCCATTTTGGTTTCTTTTCATGCCAGCCTTTACAGTGAAAGCAATATGTTGGCAATAAATCTTCAAGCTGGTTAATTCCTATGAAATTCTGCCAGCAGAATCAAATGATTTTACTACCCCATGTCAAATTAATGGTTGGGTGTCAACCTGTGTCACTTCCTGCTTGAAAAATGACTATGACATTAGGAGGATTTTATTTATGCTTTCCTGCCTGATGATTAAAAGTAGTAAAATGCAACAGCGAGGGTGGGGAGAAATCAATTTCATAAATAGCATTACCACCACATCTCTGGAGTAAACCCATGGTGATGCACACACAGCAGGACTCAGGTGCCCTCCCTGGATGTTTGACTCTGTTTTCCATTTTATGACTGGTTGTCATGGGAAGAGAATCAGGATTCAAGGCCCTAAAATTAGCTCTGATCCTTCTTCAGTTGTCTGCTTGAGTTGACCAGATGGGTGGGATGTGCCCCTTTTGTAATAAGTTGTCTGAAATTCTTTCTAACCCATATTTAGATATGGCAAAGGCCAGAAAGAAAAGACCAGGCTGTCTTCTGGCTGCTGCCTGGATTAAATTCCCAAAGATTGAAGGAATAACTTCTGGAATCTCATGCCGCTGGTCTTACATGTGTTCGTGTCTGAGAAAGTGCTTGGTGGCACCTTGATGGGATGCCAGCTGTTATCTATTAGTTTAACTGATTATTAGTTGCTAATAATTTGAATTTTTGTGGTTAATTGTTTCATGGTGATACCTGAAATGTAAAGAGACCACGCAGGAGTGCATGGTCAGCTGTGGGCCAGCCTGGAAGTAGTTCACTGTCTTTGTGCCAAGTTTTGGAACAAAACACAAAGAAACTCCACATCAGGGTTTGGGTAGAACAGAATAAGCAAACAGAAAAAAAGAAACTGCTCTGTCGTGTGCTTTTTGGTGTTGTAATGTGCTTGTGAGAAACACTCCATCAATAACTGGTGACCTTTTCAGTAAAGGGACAAAGAACCAGGTGAGACTGTCCCTCTGGGAGGTTTATTTGTTTGGAAGGCAATGATCCTCGACAGGCCCATGGGCAGCTGGAGAGAGTGGTCTGGGTGGATTCACCTCCCTGCTTTCCCCCATCCAGCCCATGCAGGCAGATGAAAAGAGCAGCTGCCAACTCACCACACCTCTGCAATAACAATCAGGGATCAGCTCACCTCTGGCCCTCAATCAGTGTCTGGAGAAACTCTTCAGGTGCCAGCTGCCCCCCGTTCACGGCTATCCTCTGGGATTTGGCTTTCAGGGCAGTGGTGAGGTGCAGCCCCAAAGGCCAGGCGAGGACGTTGGGATGGGCAGCATGAAAGACAATCCTCCTTCTGAGTCAGCTCTCAGCTCCTCCAGCCCTGCCAGGACTGTTTCTCTTGCTGCCCTGGCTGTAGCTCTTCTCTCTGAACCCAAATATTTCCACTGTATATTTTGGGAAGAACTGGAACGTTCCACTCAGTCTTCCAAAATCTGAGTATCATTCCTTATGGCCCTCCCTAACACCTAAGAGTCAGTTCTGGACACGCTGCAGATTATTTTTATCCACCCTAAGTTGTCGTGGTACGCCCAGTTGTGCAGTGATGTGTCCACCCCCAGTGAGATGTCCCAAGAGACGTAACAGGGATGGTCCTTACCCCTGTAGTCTCTCCTGTCTCAGGATCAGCTGGGCCTGACTCAAAAGGGAAACAGCCAATGCACATCAAATCATCCAGAATTTGGGGCATAATGGGGTTTCATGTAGCTCTTCCGTGACCACTTCTGAATCTCTTTACAAAAACCCCCTGAACTCTGCGGAGGAATGGTGTGGAGTCAGCACATTTACAGGATTTTTATCTGGGAGCAGGACTGGGACACATTGCCTGCCCTCACAGTCAGAACCCTTCCATCTCCTCCTTATTTGGGTAGGACAGCACAACCTCTCTGTTTGTTTCTGCACTCCATCTCTTGGTTCCCAGGTTCACAGTCCCCTGAGAATTCAAGAAGTGATTTCATCACAGCTGTAGACCATGAGTCCTGAGAGGTAACTGGGCTCTGCTTGCATAATCCCATCCACAGAGCCAGAAAGAGAAGGAGAAACAAAAAGGGAGGATGTTGTGTTCTTGTGGTGCAGAATGGTTTAATCCATACTCCAAACATCCTCTGTGCTTCTTTTGTAAAGGTCTAGGCTCATAGCTGGAGAGATTTTTGACATGCAAGACCCCTATGGTTTAACCCCAGCTGGTAACTAAATCCCACACAGCTCCTCACCCACTCCTCAGAGTGGGATGGGGAAGGGAAACAGAGAGGTGAGAACTCACGGGCTAAAATAAAGATGTTTAATAGGTAAAGCAAAAGTCATGGGTGCAAGCAAACCAAACCAAGGAATTCATTCCTATGGGCAGGAAAGCGTTCAGGAATCCCCACAAAAAAATGGGCTTCATGATGTGTAACAGTGACTTGGGATGACAAACAACAATCTCTCCAAACATTCTGTCTTCTGTCTTCAGCACAAATCAAAAACACAGCCCCACACCAGCGACCATGAATAAAATTAACTCTACCCCAGCCAAAACCAGCACAGCACTTCTTGCAAACTCTGAATCAATCATTCAGCCAAGGAACCTTTACCATGTCTAGAATTTCCTGTGGCTTGTTTTGATTCACTTCACAAGCCTCTCCAGCCCAGCTGGTCCAAGATGCCTTTGAGCCAAGGAATAACCAACTTCCAAACAGTGGCCATGAGGTGCTGGTATCCCTTTGCCACAGGGCTGGCATCATGGACCAAGCTCACACAGTGAGCCATGGCTGCAGCGTGTGGACACCTGACAGCACTGACAGGACATGAGAAAAAAAAAATTCCGACACAGACCTCAGGGTTTTATTAAAGAATATTTATATATTTATATATTAAAACTGTTCCCTCTGATAAAGAAATTATTTAGGCTCTGCTTGAAAAGAAACTCTTCAATTTGTCTTCCTACACAAGGGTTTATTTTGTCACCAGGCTAAATAAAGCCATGTAGTGAGAACCCTTTGGCACCTGCTTGCACGTTTGCATCTGGGAAGAAAATGTTTCTGATCACTCTCTTTCCCTGTGTGCAGTCAGTTTGTAGAGCCAAAGCTACTCCTGGGGCTCACTTCTCCTTCTTGCTCTTGGAGCAATTTCTTTCCAAGCCAGCAAGTGTCAGGATGGTTGGAGGGAGTGCAGCCTGACCAACCATTCCTGGCGACATTCCCCAAAAATCAAAGTGCGACAAAGCGTTCGGGAGGACGCCTAATTATGTTACAAGGTGTGAGGAACTTGGAACCATAATATTGAGATTGCTATAGAGAAGATTATTGTGCCTCAAATTTTCCAGTGTGGCGAGCTTATAAAAAGTAAGCTTTTTATTTTATAATGTTTTTATATTATAATTATATTTTAACTCTCACTTTTAAATACATAAAAAGCTGTAATGTTCTATAACCTTGCTGAACTGGAAAATCTGAGGCACGCACATTTGGTGATGATGACAGTTTGATGCATGGATTTTTTTGGGGTTGGTCAAATGCCCTTGTCAGAATTCCATAACTGCATCTCACCCATATGTAGGTTTTTACACTCAGTCCCATCAAAGTCTTATTCAAGACCTTAAAATAGAGTTTAACTTATTCACAGAGGTTGTGTTGGCCTTGCTGAGTTGATTCACCCAAGCTCACAGTAATAATAGCAGTAATAAATGATTCTTAACATCATTGTGTTATTTCTGATTGCTCCCCCTGGGATTCGTGCATGTTACAAAGGAAGCTGGAATCACTCTGCATTAAAGATAAAACACACCCAGCTAGCCAGGGGGGATGTTAATTAGACTTTGGGCATCCATGTTTTAATCTTCTTGCTTTTATCGTTTTCCTACACGTGAGAAGGTTAAAAAAGTGCGGACGCAAATGAGATAAACATCTGCTCCAGGTTGGAATCATCCATCCAGCCCATAACTCAGCATGTGGCGGGGTTTCAGTGGTGAATGTGGCTCTGAAAAGGGCAGACAGAAATAGCACCATCTTCCCAGGAGTCAGGCCAGGCTGCTGGTGGGTGTTAATCAGTGTCTCCTCTGCTGCTCTGCCTGCTCAAGGCGTGGTTCATCTTCACCAAACCATACCGGCTTGCTTTGAGATGTTCCAAGCTGATTTTTCCAGCTCATTTCTCCCATCCAAGTAGGTCTCACAGTGGGGTTTCTCCTGGAGGAGCCAAATAATTCCTGGATTAATTCGTGTCTCTCTGATCCAAGATCAGTGAGGCACCAAGTGGGCACACACAAGGCACCAAAATGGGGTGCTGAGCTCAGAGTGTACCCCTGCATGGTGCCAGTGGAGGAGTTAATGTTCCCCTACTGTCCCTCCTGGTTGTGAACCCATTCCCAAGTGTTTTCTGTGCAACCTTTTCCTGAAAATAGCTTTAAAGGTACCCCTGAGCACAGGGCTTCCCAGGGATGCTCCAGTGTGCCCAGTTTGTGGTGCAGCGGCGCAGTGCAGGTGACTGGTGAGCAGCAGCAGTGCTGAGGTGACATTTAACCAACAAATGGGACTGCCTTTCCTGTATAAGAACTCACAGTGGTCCCTTCTGGATTTGAAATCTGAGAGGTACCTGCATCTGGCAAGAGCCTGCAGGAATGGAAAAGCAGCCCCTCTGCCTGGACCAGACTTCTGAAGCTCCAGCACTGGCTGGAGAATCGGGCCAGGTGGGATTTAGCCCTTGCTCCTGCCAATGTGTAACCTGGCAGGGCTGATGCTCTTGGATAGAAATTCCTCCTCTTCTCCTCTGGTGAAAGCAGGGAGCCAGAGAGCAGCAGCTCTCCCAGCAGCTCTCAAAGGCATCTGTTACCCCAGGGCGACTTGCACTGCCTGCTGTGAAAAGCTGTAAATTACACACCAATAACTGCATGGAAATGGCTGGGCAAATATTTTGAAAGACGGGAGAAACTTTGTAGAAACCACTGTTTTGTGAGTCACTTATGGATGGAAAAAGGTGAACCCAAAAATCGCCCTGGCAGAAGATTTGCTGGACATTATCCACGCTCACAGCACTGCTCCTTCACCTCTTCCCCTTTCTTATCTCCTTTCCCTTTTACTCCTGCTACTCAAAGCCTGATGAAACCATAGTTTCCAAATTGATTTCTTTTTCCCCTTCCAAATTTCTACTGTCAATAAACACTTCAAAAGTAGAGAGGGCTCGTATGCCAGCTTCTAGCCTCGAGCTGACTTTTACAGCTCTGTAATAAACCCCTTTAAAAAAATGTTTATAATGGCCATGGCACTTGACTATTGCAGCGCTTTCTGTCACCCACATAATGTTAAGTGCCAATAAATCACCTGCACTGTCCTGGTGCCCTGTATTTATTTACAAAGCTGTTAGAAGGGTATTTTTTTTTAGTTTTATTAACCGAGTGGAACAAAAGCTGAGATTCTTTCTCCATTCTGTGGATTTCTTGGGAATTTTGTGGGGTTTCCTTTGCTCGGGAGAGTAGATAAATGCCACCTAAACCTCCAGCTGGCCTCGTGCACCTGAGGTACCCCTTTATGCTATTTTTGGAGGTGCTTCACAGGGGATCAAGCCCAGCTCAGGGGCGAGGGGCTGCAGTGGTTGCCTGGCAGACAAAGCCATGTGCATGGCCCTGGAGCTGAGCCTGCAGCCAAAAATGGGATAGAGGGGAGGCACCAGCCTGCACTGAGATGTGGGGCATGAGGAAAAGGGCTATTCCCGTTTGTGGGTGCTGCTCAGAAGCCTCCCTGTCCCTGATTATGGCAGAATGGGATTTCTGGGCTCTGATTTCCTGGCCCGTGTCAGGCTGGGCAAGGCACAGAGCTCAATTCCCAGTTCTGACCCTGCTTTGGTCTCTCAGGGTGTTGTACTGGGGCTTATAGGCTCCACCATCCCTCTTTTGCAAAGAGGATTTTTTTTGCTCTTTAGTCTGGTGAATCTTCCCCAAACTTCACTCACTAATAAGCAGAAGGATTAAAACCATAAACCCATAAAAAAAGCTTCTTTTTCATCCTTGTTTTCTGCATGTTTTCACCTCTGCACTAAAGGTTTCTGAAGCCGACTCCCAACATCCATTTAGAGGATGAAGAAGAGCGGAATTAGAGATTGTACTATGAGCATGGACACAGTCTCGGTTTGAAATTAATGCATAAAAACGAAACAGTTTTCTCCAAAAGAGTAAACATAATAAATTTCCCAACTGTGTCAATAACCCCAGGACAGAACAGATTTTGAGGCAGCAGTGGATCATAGAGGGAAACAAGGTTTAGCTGTTGGAAATTAAAAGTTAATATTAGAAGTAAAAGGGCAATCAGCCCCAAAAGCCACCTGCCTCCTCTTAGAGTGTGTTTTGAAGATCCTTCCCACATACTGCGTTAGGAGCTGCTGCCTTCGAGTGTATCACCTGGTTGGAATTTTTCACGGAGCTTGGATTTATTAGAAACCAGCCCCAGTCAAGCAGAACTGTGCAAATTAAATTGGATTTACATGACAAGGTGGAGCCCAAGCACAGCAGCTAGGAAATGCCTGAGAAGCAAAAGACAAACCAGAGGGGATCAGGGAGGAAGGCTGCTCTGTGTAAACAGTGCTTTCAAAAAAAATAAAGGAAAAAAAATGTTTGACAAATAGTGCAATAAAATTAAAATTCCCGCTTTGGCTGCCCTGGAGGTTTCAAAAGGAGACACTGAGGGAGACTTAGACACTAGAGGAAATAAACAGATTTCAGCATCTAATAAGCGGGAGGCTGGAGTATTATTGTAGGATAAAGTGTTCTGGGATGGGACAAGCTGACCCAGAACATGTTCCTGTTGTGAGGAGGGTGAAGACTTGATCTTCAACCCCAGTGAAGCCTGGAGGACTCAGTCCACTGGCTTCAATGAGCTTTGGGAGAAGCCTGACTTCCTTGTAGGCATTAGAAACTTCATATTTTCTTCCCTGTCGGCTCACACCGCTGCCTATTATCTTATCAAAACATGGTTTCTTCATCAGTAATACGTAGGTTTCATCTGAATCTGTAAAAACCGAATTGCTTCCATATGCCAGATATTTCACTGGAGAGACCCTCCACTTTGGGAATGTCATTACTGCCCAAAATAATCTTCTGCAAGTCATAATGTAAACTCAAAGTTATTGCAATTTATTAGCAATCACAATTTGCCAGGAAAATAGAATCAAGGGAGTATCAGGGAAAGTAACTCGACTGCAAAATGAACATGCCCTCTACTGCAGTCTGAGCCCATTAATATCGACTTTCCAAATCCAGAGAGTGATTTCCTCCTGTGCCTGTACAATAAGGCAGTGCAGCATGTTTTCTCCTCAAGGAAGCAACAGGATTTTGTTGAATATATGGAAGGGAATTGGTTTTCTGGTTTGTTACTTAAAGCTGATCCTTACTGTCAACATTTGTGATGAGCAAACCTCATGAAATAACACGGCTAAAGGCTTAATCTGGTGCCACTGTGATTTGCAGGGCTAAATTGGAGAGACATGGCTGTGGCCAGGGATCAGCCTGGCTGCTTGGGCAGGAGTGCACGGTGCTGCTCTTAAAAATGAAGGGATCTGCTCCCAGGGATTGTGTGCTGCCATGGACAGCGTTTGGGAGGGGGCACAGAAGAAATGTGGTGGAGAGAAAGTCATGGAAGAAGTGCTAAATGTGCCATTTCCTGCTGGACTCGTTCAGCTTATGAGAAATCCTCCCTCTTGCATCCTACTGTTTGGAGTGTGGATTTGGGAGGGTGAGAAAAGGCTCTTTACTAGCAACACTTTGATTCCCCTGATCCCGGCGGGCTCGTGCCTGGGATTTCCTCCAGCTGAACGTTGATGTGAGCGGCTTCCAAGTCTGTTTGTACAGAAATATCAACGTGCAGCAGATCCAAGGAGTGGCTGAGGTGTGGGGACACCCATCTCAGAGTCCTGACCCTGGTGTGAGCCCTGGAGGTGGCCTTTGGAGCTGCTGAGGTGCTTCAGCACTGGCCAGAGTTGTCCCCAGGACTGTCCCATGCAGTGGACAGGCTTGGCCTTGCTCTGGTACACAGTCACAATTTGTGACAACCTCGTGAGCCTTGGATTTACTCAGTCCCAGGAGATCCCAAGGGAAACTTTGGAGGGTCCAGTAGGTGGGATCGTGTCAGACATCTGGGAGTGGTTGTGTAGCCACACTGAGAGGTGTCAGCAGAACTGTTAAGCTGGCTCTGTCTAAAATTCCCCTGTCCACCCCCATGCAAAGAACAACTTCTGGCTGATGTCAGCATCATAAAACAGCCATAAACTGTTTGCCCCTTCGTGGCACTCATTTGCCTGTCAGGGACACCCTTCCCACGTGGTACTGGCATTTCTGAGTCGCCTGCCTGGTGTGAAGCTGCAGGTGGGGGTGAGAGGATCAGGGGGGAGGACAGAGCAAGCAAGCGGCTCTCAAACAGGGGCTGCTTCTGGGAAACACGGGAGTTGTGATTCCCTGGGAGCCTGGGCTGGTGACAAAGGATGCAAACTGGGTGTGGGACAGTGCATTCCCTGGCCATCGTCACACCAGATGGAAACAGAGCACAGCCTCACCCTGTAAAGCCCACTCGGAGACGTCAGTGGCTGAACTATTTTGGTAGGAGAATAAAAGTCTGAAAGCACCCCACCCCTTGAGAGATGGCCTGGTGGATGTTGTGCCCACCCGCCCTCAGCTTGCTTTAGCATCAAAGCCAGCCTCTGCCTGCGGCCAGCACCGTGTTTACACCTCTGCAGCAGCAGTGAAGGAATAACAGGCCACTCTGGACACCCATGGAGCAATTTGGGAGCCTTAGCCTAGAGCAGATTGCATCCAAACAGCTCTCACTCCGTGGTGGGGCAGCAGCTCACTTCTGTAGCATGTACATATCCTCCACAGGGAATATGAGAGCCGTCAAGATTTGCTTCAATGTGGACTGAAGTTGGGTTTCAACAGATCTTTTCCTTCCTATTTTGATTTCTTTCCTTTTGTTTTTTTTTACCTTCCTGGAAAAACAAAATACTGTAAAATTTTGTTCCACTCTCTTCGAATTTAACAGCAGTTTTTTTTCCATTAATTTCAGTGAGGTTGCAGGTATTTGTGTGTGTTTCCATCAGCCAGTGCCCAAGTGTAACAGCTGAGCTGGCCTGAAAAAAAAAAAAAGGGTTTCTTACAGAGAAAAGGAAAATGGAGTTCTGCTGGAAAAGCTTTTGTTTGGCAGTGGCTGGAAAAGGTTGTTCTGGGACTGATTTAAAGAGCACTGGGTAAACTTATGCACATGCCCTCAGGGCAGCCATAAGTTTAGCGATGAAAACGTCTGCATGTTTTACACAGCTCTGCTCTGGGGCTGGGGGAGAGGCAGCAGAGCTGGAGCAACACACAGAAAGGTCATTGGTGAGGGGACACGATGCTCCAGGGGCAGCAAAGACAAGCCCTGTAAGTGCAGGATGGAGCATCAGTGCAAAGCACAATCCTCACCCCATCCTGGTGCCCCAGAGAACTTCCTGATGGGAGATGCAGTCCCTCACCAACCAGGGAGAGGAACTTCCCCTCTGCACCTGCTTCTGATTTGCATAATTTGTGTCCTAATTTACAGCACAGAAGGAAGGAGGGCTTGGAAGAGATGGTGGCTGCTCTTTTTGTGAAGTTGTGTTTGATGTGGCTGCCTTCCATGCTAGAGTTTTGCATGTGTGTGCATGTGTGTGTGTCACATAAGTGGCCTTAAAAATACAAGGGATTGGGTGGGAGGAAAAGGAGAATGCAAACCTCTTTTACCAAGATAGATACCATAATAATCCTGGCAGTGCACTAAGGGAGAGCTCCAGAGATGTTTTTTTTTTTTTTCTGCCATACATTTGTTTTTAGTATAACCGAGAGAGGAGAGGCCTTCCCACCTGCTGAGCAGCAGCCATGCCCGAGGGGACTTGGTTATAACTAATTCCAGAACAGGGTGTCCCTTTTGGGGTCTCTCTGTGCTTAGCACATAAAACTTGCACCCCGCCTCTAGGACTGGCATTAAAAAACTGAAAAGGAACTCCAAAGGCTGCACTGGTGAATGGGGCTCTTTGTTCTGGGACATTGTCACCCAAGAGTGAGCCCTACAGGGAGATTTATAGCAAGATTCCAAGCTGCTGACGAGGGAAGGCTTCTCCCAGTAGTCAGGTGGAAAAGCACAGCAGCACAGCAGCCCATGCTCAAGGAAGAGGAGGATAAGGTTGGCTGTACAAACAAGCTCCTGGGTACATGCATGAAAATTTGGGTGTCATATTTTCTGCAGCTGAAGGAAGGTGCTTTGCCAAAGTTCTTGGGCTTGGCCATAGCGCCTTGGGGTTTGGCCATTTCTGAAGCAATCCTTGGGTTTCTGGATGTGGCTCTAGTTTGTTTGTGGAGGTGTCTGAGGAGTCCTTGTGCCACTGAGGGCTGTGGGACTGCAGCGCTGTACAGCTCTGCTCCCTTTGCTGTCACGGTCACAAAGCTCAGCTTCTTTCATCCCTAAACCATCTGGACATTTTACTCACGGCCAAAGCTGCCTGAATCAAAGAAGGAGCATCCCATGGTTCCAGCAGGGTGCTGGTGTGAAAAAGGACCACAGACCCTGCAGAACCTCCTGGAAGGACTCGAAGCAATAGAGGGCAGTGTTGGGGTGGAGATAAGGAGCTACCACTGGCCGATGAGATAAGGCCGAGGGACTTGGTCAGGCTTCTCTTTGCAGCAGATCCAGTCACCCTCTGCAAGCAGGTGATGCTGGGAGCTCAGCTTGCTCTTCTGCTCCAGCTGTAGAGAGCTACACCGGAGTGAGAATGGTTATCTCTGTTGGAGTGACTGGGATCAGCCATCCTGGCTGATTTCTCAATGGAGAGAAAGCTTTGCCTTGCTTAAGATCAAGCAGAAAGGCTATAAAGCTGCTGGGCTATGAGACCGCATTCTTGCTTCAGTCTTGTTCCAAACAGGCTTCACCCTCTGGAAGAGTTTTCTTACATTTTGTTAATTCCCTAGCATGCAGGAAGGCAGGTCTATGGCTTGTGCTCATTCTACAGTGCTTACAGTGCTAATGAATTTGAGTAGTTAAGCAATTTAGTGTGAGTTCTTCTAAGTTAAAAAAAAAATAAAACCAAAACCATATACATATATATATATATATATAA